>MJUT01014918.1:504360-546478 GCA_002080005.1 Gigantidas platifrons | reverse complement strand
CAAGTATTTCTCAGTGTGTATCCCTTGCTATCAGAGACTAGGATGGCTGTTTTATATTGGAAGCCAATTGGAAGCTGTGGTTGACTTGCTATATATTTCCTGAGCTTGCTACTCATTTATTTTCTTTCACGTTTACTTCAATATGAACCGGAAGTTGGTATGTAAACAATGACAGGTATTCCCGCCGAATGTCAAAATCAATCAATCTCTGAAAATTAAGTAATACACAAAATTAAGATATTTGGTTGTTGTGTATGCGTGTGATGTTCATCTTTACACCCTGTATTGCACAAATTGATGATCTGGAATGGTCTTCAATGATTTTTCTACAAAGTTTCCAGGAGCTTTTCAAAAGTCGACCGTGTTGTCCGAGCATGCGCACTGAACTGAACGATGTACTGATTTTACATCGAAACTTACCAATTGTGATATAAATAAATATAAAATCCTAATTTAAATCCAACTACTGAATTTCAAGTCAATAATTTCACCACATCATGTTCAATTCAGCGATACAAAAATATCTCATGAACAATGCTTCATGAAATAAATATGGCCTCTCTTCCGGTTTCATAAAGCTGCCTGTACAGGTAAGTATTGACTAATATACAGAATACAAAATCTGGTCGGACCAACCGGGTATTCCGGGTAAATCATAAGAATTCTCAAAAATCCTAAATTCGCGTATTTCAAGGATTAGTTTAGTGGAAATAATATAAAATCTGCTTGGAATTGATAACAACAAACAACGACATCAAAATTGATAATAAAATGCAGAGTGTGAATGCATGAAATTAAAAAGTTGCACCCGATAATGCTGTTTTCGGGGAACAAATTGATAAATACCATCAAAATCGTCAGAAAAAAATATTTCTCGGAGACCATTTACATTTTTTTATTTTATACGATGTATCAGTAACAAATTTCATTGCAAAAAAATACGATAAATAGAATGTTCTGGAAGTTTTAGGCCGTCAGGATACAGAGATGTTTTTTTTCAATTGAAGTGAAATTCCAAATATAAAATTGTTTTTACAAAAACTGCACCGTACGATTTTGTGACGACAGGCTGAAATGTGAAGTACAAGTATTTAGCTTTCGTTTACGATCAAATTTAGGTGGGTGTTAGGTGTGTGTTAGGTGTGTGTTAGGTGGGTGTTAGGTGTGTGTTAGGTGTGTGTTAGGTGGGTGTTAGGTGGGTGCATTAAAGTAGAAAACTAAACGTCTTTTTGAGATTTGTCACTGTACTATAAGTAATCACTTCAGAAATATTATATGGCACCATCATGGGTTAGTTGGTCGATATGAAATTCCTGTATTTCAACATGTTTCTAATACGATTTTGATATCTCTATTACCTAAAATAGGTATATTTGATTTCATTCTCAGTTTTAATTTTTCCAGGAAGTTAGTGTTGTCCAGCAAGTTACATGTAATTTTATAGGTAGGGTCAATTACGATTTCCACGTGAAAAACGATGCTCGGCTTTTAATATCATTCGTGTTGTTAATTCTTTTATTGAATATCCCTTAGGCAACCCTTTGGAATAGTCAATAAAACAAATGTTTTCCCGCTTCTTGGTACAACTCCTCCCCTTCCTTGTAACAATCACAGCTTGCATTCAAGGTTCCACATTAAAATACCTATATGATTTATTGTTTGTGAGAAAAGTTTTAAGATACCAAAGGGTAAATCAGAATCCGTAAATCGAAGAAAAGCAGAAAATACAATGGTGAAAAGAAAAAGGACCAAAGAGCAGATAACATGTCCTCGTCGTGAATATAGCTGAAATACTGTTCACATGACGCTAAAAATCAATGAACCAATCAATCAATGTTGTCTTCTGTGTTCATCACGATTTAGACGATATACTATGCTTCTGTCGTCCTGCAGTATAAACAAATTGGTGGCATTCATGAAGAAAAAAAATGTTTATCCATGCGGAGCACATGGTCTCACTCTCGGGATTTGTAGGAATTTGTATCTGATGTTTTGTTCTTTTGATTCCATACACATTAGGCCATGCAAAGTTAATTACTTGGTTCTCGGGCCCTTTTTTGTCAAATGATTGATGAGGGAGGGCGGCATTTTTTTTTATCCTTTTACTGCTGTAAAAAGTGATGAGGGAGGCATTTTTTCTTCTTTTTTTGGGGGAAAAATATGGCAATGTATAAATCTTTTCATTACTTTATTGAAAATTTCAATTTTATTTCTTCCGATGGTGGCAGAAACATCACAAGTGGTTAATTTTTATGGAAACGTCCAATCCGCTGGTCCCAACGTACCATTTTTTATTTCCGTAAACAATTCCAATAAGGTACAAGCTTCGGAGAAGCCCCCTATTATGTTTCCTGGTAAAACTGGCAAACATTTGTGCCGAATTTGCACAGAAACGATTGACATTTTGTCTAAATGTCAAACGTAAACACGTTTTTTATTTATACATTGTCATAACGATGCTTTAAATCTCATTTAAGCATGATGCGTTTTAAAGCGTTTCACCGACCACGCGATATAAGAGAAAAACGGATGCGGTTGTTTTTCCGTACGGACAGCGCTACCGCATTTAAAATTTTTTTTTTACTATTTTTGCAAAAAAATCGGCAATGCGGCGACGAATTTCCACATGCGGGCGGGCCTGAGAACCAAGAAATTAACTTTGTATGGCCTTAACGTTATAACTGTTGTTGTTGTATCATAATCGTCCCATAACTAGCACAAAGCTTACATCTTGGTAACTCGGTCTTCGTTTTAGAGTTGGAAAATTAAAAAAACATTTACAGTCAAACCTGTATTAAGAGGTCAGCTGTGGTACAAACAAAATGTGGCCTTTGAAGACAGGTGACCTCTTAAAAGAGGTTTAATTCATATAAATATTTATATGACAGGACAAGAAAAGGGTGACCTTTTGATACAGGTGACTGCTTAATAGAGGTGACCTCATGGGCAGGTTTGACTGCATGTACTTGAAACATGTTTCTGTTTTTGCTAAAACACAATTATATTACATTCCTAAGCTACTTATTTTACTGCTAAAACTATAACCAATTGCATTGTCCAAAGGATCCGTCAAAGTTTACTCATTTTGAATATAAATCCCCTATTTGTTAAAACTAATTGAAATAAAATGAAGTAGCTTATCTTCTAACCTCATATCGAAAATATCTTTTAAATTTCCACATTATACATTATGTTTCGTGTAAATACTTCCTTAGGAGTTAAATGGACAGTCCCTACGCATTTGTAAAAGATGTGAAAAAGAAGAAGAAGAAGAAGGAAACAAAATCGATTCAAATATCGCTGACCATTTTTCCTTTTATGTTTTGTACTGTATATATTCCTAACTGTAATAATTGGTATGGGCGAATTTAATTTTTAAACACAATATCATGCCTACTTTGTTTTAAGGCCCGCCTACCCCTTTGTACTGCACTTACGGAACTACTGTTTTCCTGTGTCTTTATTCATACAGTTGACAAATCTGTATATATCGTGCAGATATTACATTGTTGGAAGAGTATAAAAGTGACTGATTTCAAATATTACGCTCGACAGTTATATCAGAAACATTACATTACCTTTATCAGTGCTATGTTTTATACCTAAAAGCAGATTGTGTCCTTTCAAGTCGCCCATCAAAGTAAACAATTACGTATTTTTTAAGTTGGGAATAAACTTCTTTTAAATTAGCGTCTTGATCAACAGAATTACATAGGTAAAACAAGGTAAAAGGTACAATATATTTGGGTTAATACGATCTCAACAATCCACACAAGTGATTTAATATGTCTAATTCATCTAAAGATAAAACTTGAAATTTAATTATTAAATGAAATTTTCATTCCACTTAATTTAATTATTAAATGAAATTTCCATTCCACTTAATTTAATTATTAAATGCAATTTTCATGCCACTTAATTAAATGTTGGTAAATGTCAAACAAAGATAATCCATGAAAGCCTTTCAGCTTAATTCCAATGGGGTCCTTTATAAATAATATCTTAGTGTGGTTTAATGGTCAACCATCAACGTGGGATTACATATCAAGAAAGGATAATGAATCATTTAAAATAATTTCTATTTATATGAAATGACACATTTTTCCTATTCCTCACTGGTACATTTCAAGTGACATTTAACATCTTTCATAAACATTTGTGATGAATTTTATCGAATCAGGCAGTAAGTTCCAATCCTGAATTGCATTGAAATAAAATGTTGTTGATTCGATGCCTTGAATTTTAAGCGTTACATCGTTATAACGACATGATCGTGTATTGCATTTCTGATATTCGTTAATTTTCATCACATTATTTTTCAAATAAGAGGAACATATATTATTGAAGATCTTGTGAGCATGATTAAGACCGAAGCTGTTTGCTTTAAATTTGTTCTTGGGTCCATACTTTTAATTAAAAAAAACTGTTTTGTTTTGTGTTTGTAAGTTGTTTTTCAAAGCTTTATATACACCAGCATACCAGGAGGAACAAGAATAATCAACATGACATTGTGGGAGTTTTTCTTCCTATTTCAGAAGATAGATCATTGTTTTTCTATACATATCTTAAACGAGAATTAACCTTTTTAATAATGGAGATGGTTGATCTTTCACCAGACAAATTTTGATCTATAACAATGCCTAAATAGTTAATACTACCTTTAGATTTTAGTCGATGACCATTACAATTAATATGAAAATCAGTTATAGTTCTTAATTGTCGCTTTGGTCCACAAAGAATGCATTCAGTTTTACCAAGGAGTAGAGAAAACTTGTTGTCAATAAGTCATCCATTACAAGATTCTAGTTCTTTTCCGAGTTTTTGAGAGATAAATTCTGGATTTTTATGGGAAAACATAAGTGTAATGTCATTTGCATATAGTAGAAGTTTACAGTCTGAGTTTATGATAATAAATATAATTTATGACATAACAAACAAGCAAAAGAAAAGAAAAAGTAATGGACTCGGCATACTCCTCTGTGGTATTCCACAGCTTATATCTTCCAAATTGGGTTCTGTACCATTAACATTAACCAACCGTTTTCTTCCTGTTAAATTCGATTGGAACCATTTAATGTTAGATACGCCCATTGATAGTGAAGCTTGTTGTAAACAATTGGATGGTCGACGGTATCAATAATTATCATGCCGGTGAACAGGACTTTAGATGATCAAGATTGTATATGATCAAAGAGGTGCATAAGGCAAGTATCGGGCGCTTCTAAAACCAGACTGAAATTCATACAGAAAATAGCTTTGCATTAAAAAAAATTCTAGGTTTTGCTATACTGCTTTTTCTACAATTTTCGATATAATACACATTATACTTAGTGGTATATAATTGCCAACATCTGTTTTATTTTTTCTTAAATAATGGTTTGACCCATGATGATTTTATTTGATCATGAACTGTACCACTCGTTATGGACACATTCACAATATCGGTGATTGGTTTCTTTCACGAAATAATTCTAGGTTTAGTGATTTCGTTGATTGCATCTATCTCATTGAGCTTGAAATAAAGGATACCACAGATACAGATATGGTTGCTTCATACTTTGACTTACACAGCGAAATTGACAGTGAGGGGCGATTAAGAACGAAACTTTACGACAAAAGAGATGATTCAATTTTCTTATTGTGAACTTTCCATTCATATGTAGCAACATTCCAGCAGCACCTGCATATGCAGTATATATCTCTCAGTTGATACAATATTCCAGAGCTTATGGTTTCTATCAGAATTTCCTTGATAGAGGGTTCCTGCTAACAAGGAAGCTACTGAACCAAGGGTTCCTCTTAGTTAAGTTGAAGTCATCGCTTTGAATGTTTTACGGTCGCCACCATGACTTGGTTGACTGATATGGAATATATGTGTCACAAATGACCACGGATATGTTCTACTTGTCGTAAATACTTCCCGGTACTTTCCTCATTCATGACTTCTCACCGGGTTTGTAACTAGATTAACACGACTGGTGTCGCTAGTGGATCAGGAACTGCTTACCCTTCCGGAGCACTTGAGTTCACCCCCGGTTTTTAGTGGGTTTCGTGTTACTCGATCTTTAGCTTTATATCTATGTTTTGTAGATCGTTGTTTGTCCTTTTATACTTGTTTGGCCATTGTGCTGTCTGTTCTTCGATATACGAATTCTGATTACCCCTTTGATACTTCAAACTCTTCTTAAAACTATAGACGTATCTTAGACATACTGTGAAGGAATATCGTCTAATCCTGCACTCTTAAGTGAATTGAGATGGTACAATTCTTTATATATCTAAAGTCATGAGCAACAGGATGTATATAAGCGGGAAATGTATCACTGGTAATCCTACTGTTAAACTGTTAGAAAAGAGTAGCGGTAACATGAAATAAATGTGGGATGGTGGCATCTTGTCAACAAGCTACGGTTGTGAAAAAAGTATTGAAAACATTTGCAATGTCATTTAAATTGTGATAATTTTGACCATTAACTTTTAAAATGGTCACTAATGCCAACCTCAATGACATTGGACTGGGTAATTTTTTCACTAGTGTTACATAAAATATGGTCTATTAATGAACTAGAGGATAATGAAATCAGCGTTGGTTTTGGTCGTTAGTTGTTTTAATGAGGACATATTGACTATTTTCAAATAACCTTTATGTGATAAACATTTTTCGTTTTTCAAGCAAATATTGAAATCGCCAAGAATTGTAATTTCACAGTCAGGTCTTATTTTGTTGAGAGTAGCTATGTAAAATCAAATAGAAAATTGTTGTTTTTGGTGACCTATTACATGTACCTACTATCATAGGTTGAGATTTTGGCAATAATAAGTGTACTCATACAGATTCTAACTCATTTTCTGAAGCATCTGTAGCCAAAGTGAACTATCATTTCTCATATAGAAACAGACTCCGCCTCCATTTCTAAATCTTACAGATTGACCAAGCAAAGAAAAATACAAATGTAGATACAACAAACATCTAATTTCAATTAGATTGACCCCAAACAAAGAAACAACAAAACTAAGATACCCATATACGTATCATGTTGAAACTTATTTTGTTTTGACTTGCTATGTAACCAGGTACCATATTAAAGAAATCATCACTACTGTTTAAAAGATGACACTGTGTAAGTATGTCCATACTATGTTTATATACATGGGAAACGGAAGTTTTCACCAAGTGTCAGAGACGCAAAAGTGGTAAAAGAGACTATTACTGTATGATGTAGCTGTCCATTGAAATATCACATTCATACTCCTGGTACCAGTTTTACACAAATGTATAAATTCCTCAACATGGAGTATATATTTATATATACCACTGCATTTGATTTTATATTGCTATTTGCTACTACCAACAAAATAAGACCTGACTGTGAATTCAATATTTGCTTGAAAGGTTATTTAACCAAACCAACGCATCTTGGTCGAATAAGAAAATAATGTTATCTCTAATCAGACATTGTCGGTATAAAAACGTATTATCTTTGCACTCGTATTTTTAAGAATTATCCATACTTTCATCATGTGATACAAATACAAAAAAATGTAGATCAGTTTCATAGATTTAATGTTATTATCCCGTAATCTAGCGTTCTGGAAACAAAAGTCGTTAGTCTGTAAAGTTTTATAACCATCATACCAGAACTGACAGAAGCTATAGATATAGTCTAAGGATTGTCGATATTTTGTAATTGTATCGATGGTTTGTAGAATTATTAATTTTCTATTTGTCAATGGTAATTATTATTTGTTAAATGATAATAATTCGTTCATATTCAATGTTCTTTTTTATATATACAGTCCGACAAAAGTTAAGCACCACCTGACTTGTTTCAATAATATCTTTTCTAATAATGAACTTATTTCAAATCGGTTTGCTGTTTTCGTTACCTGTACACACATACTTACTTACCTGTGAAACAGGTCATTGATCGATTTTTATTTATGTATATATGACAGGGTGTGTAAAAAATGCCACGTGTACTTTTCAACATTTGTGCTTGAGAACGAAAGCTGATTTTTTTGTGTAGAGTTTTAAATTTCATTTTCTATTGGTTTGGTATGGTGCGGCGAAAATTAACCATACCAGAAAGGTGGCAAGCTGTTGGCATGCATAACGGTGGTTTTAGCCATAGAAGGGTGGCAGACCACTTCAGGGTTAACCATTCTATCATTGTACGACTGATGCAGCGTTTTCGTCAAACGGGGAATGTTACTGACCGTCCACGTGCAGGTAGACCTCGCAAAACGACGCCGAGAGAGGACCGGCTCATATCCAGACGGGCGCGGCAACGGCCGTTCAGTACAGCTGGTGCACTTCGTGATAATTTAGCGTTTGGAGGCCACAATAGCACACGCACTGTAATCAGACACCTTCACCATCAGGGAATGCGAGCGCGACGACCCATAAAACGTCCACAGTTGACATAACGTCATCTTGGTATGGTGCGGCGAAAATTAACCATACCAGAAAGGTGGCAAGCTGTTGGCATGCATAACGGTGGTTTTATCCATAGAAGCTTAAGGGTGGCAGACCACTTAAGGGTTAACCGTTCCATCATTGTACGACTGATGCAGCGTTTTCGTCAAACGGGGAATGTTACTGACCGTCCACGTGCAGGTAGACCTCGCAAAACGACACCGAGAGAGGATCGGCTCATATCCAGACGGGCGCGGCAACGACCGTTCAGTACAGCTGGTGCACTTCGTGGTAATTTAGCGTTTGGAGGCCACAATAGTACACGCACGGTAATCAGACGCCTTCACCATCAGGGAATGCGAGCGCGACGACCCATAAAACATCCACAGTTGACATTACGTCATCGCCATGCTCGATTTGACTGGTCACATGATCATTTGGGGTGGACTATTCGTACATGGAGACGGGTCCACTGGTCTGATGAAAGCCGTTTTTTGCTACGCCCTACCGATGGTCGTGCAAGGGTTTGACGCCAACGAAATACTTCATTTCAGGACAAACACATTTTGGGCACAACTGCTTTTGGGGGTGGGGGTGTAGCTGTCTGGGGTTGTTTTTCCTTTGACTGTAAGTTGGACTTGTACGTTCTTGATGGTAATCTGATAGGCCAAAAATACCGTGACAATGTGCTCGCTCCACGCGTAGTCCGCCATTTCGACAATCATGCGTTGGCTGACAGGCCAATGTTCATGGACGTCAACGCTAGGCCACATAGAGCCCGAATTGTACAACATTTTTTACAGCAAGAGGCTGTTCAGACAATTCCATGGCCTGCTATGTCGCCAGACATGAACCATATAGAGCATGTATGGGACTTTATTGGCCGAAAAATTAACCAACGCAATCTAAAATGTCAAAATATTGACGAATTAAGAACTGCTATCTTACATGAGTGGCAACAGTTCCCCCAAGAACGGCTTAGGCCACTTGTGCGAAGCATGACGAGGCGTGTTACAGAACTTCACAATAAACGCGGTGGATATACTCGTTATTGATTTTTATGCCTTACACATACGCACAATAGATGCATTTAAAAGTTCTTCAAATCTGAAGACTCTGCATTTTAATGCAATGCTAAAAACTTCCATCAAAGACAAACTGGTTTTACGTTTTTCCAGCGCCTGTTTTGAACCCCATTTTTGCCACGTCATAGTCATGTCTTTCAGGATGATAAATTCTTCGTAGATTGGTAATTTTAGAGCCCTTGGTGTAGTCTTTTAAGAAGTGTAAGAAAAATTGTGATATCTCTTTAATTGTTTTAACAGTATTGATGTAAAAAAATATATCGATAAAAATATAGGGTGGTGCTTAACTTTTGTCGGAGTGTATATATACACACAGAAAAAGGTTAAGCACCCCATGTTTTATTAAATGACAAATGATACGACAAGTGTCACGAGATTAATGACCAGATAATCTCAAGAACGCAATGGGGACCTGTTAGGACATTACATTGGTTGTAAGAAACCACAAAGAAATCAAGAAAAATGTTAAATTAATGAATATTTAATCTTAATATCACAAGGCCAGTTTTTGCAGTAAAACATGTCCATTTTAAGTATTGACCCTCACAGTTACAAAAGCACGATAAAATTGACATTTCACTTTCAAGACGTCACTTATGAATCACTTGACGACATCTATTGTTCAAAGTTAGTACCGGGTGTAACCCCCACGTGCTTGGATGACGGTCTCAACCCTGCGTCTCATCCCTCCAATTAGACGTCGGATGTCCTGTTGTGATAGCTGCTTCCATTCCCGATAAATACTGCTTCCAACTGACGAATGTTTTGCGCAAGAGGTTCCCGAACATGTATACGACGGCCTAACATGTACCAAATATGCTCTATGGGAATCAAATCCGGGCTCATGGCTGGCCAAAGAACAGAAGTCACGGCTTCGATTTCGAGGTAAGTGGTTACTGCTCTTGAACGATGAGGCCTGGCGTTGTCATTCATATACACAGGCCTTGTAGCTAGTGGGTGGTTGTCGAAAAGAGGGACAACAACTGGCTGGAATACGTATCTGATGTACTGATCACTAGTTAGGTTGCCTTGTATAGTGACTAAATCCAGCTTGCAGTCATCAGAGATACACCCCCAAACCATTACTAAACCTCCGCCGTAAGGGACAGTTGGCTGGATGTTCCTTGGGGTATAGGCTGTATTTTTGTGTCTCCAACCCCTCATCCGGTCGTCGGTTACATGAAGCAGAAACCGGCTCTCGTCTGACCAATGGATCTTGCGCCATGTCCTTAAATTCCAACCACGTCGTGCTAAGCACCATGCGAAACGTGATAGTCGATGTCGGTCTGCCAACAGTTGACGTTTAATGACTCTCCTTGACTTAAGTCCTGCTGATTTCAGACTGTTTCTAACTGTTCCTGTTCACATACGTCTATTGGCAAGTCAGTGTTGTTTGAGTACGTGACTGGTTGCGAATCGCATCCGTATAACCAAACACTGCAATGCCCTGTCGTCACGATCAGATGTTACCCGTGGTCTGCCGAATCTTAGCAAGTCTTTCACATTGTTGGTTTGTGTGTGTTTTCTCACCAGTCGGCTGACTACTGTATAGTGGTAGCCCATCTGACGTCCAATAGCTTTGAAAGACACCCCTGTTGTATGCATGCTGATTATTTGCCATCTTTGTGCTTCTGATATTCGCCTTCGTACCATGCTTAATGAGAATGAATACAAAATTTAAAACACCGGGCTTAAATACCCAAATTCGAAGCATGAACATACTGAATTTTGAGTAATGCGTGAGAGGCATGGTTCACGTCGATATTAGACATAATAGTCACACCTGTGTGAGCACATCTTTTTAATGGAACATTGTTCTTTCCTATAATCAATATAAATATTAGAATCTAAACTTAGTGTAACTTAATATGTTTTAATATATTAGGGGGTGCTTAACTTTTTTCTTTGTGTATATTATAGTGCTTTCAAATACATCTCAAATTATTGACAAAGAAAGTACCTCAATGTTTGAAATAATTAGATTAGTGTCAATAAACTTTAACATCACACGTTCTTTGAAATTAACTATGTCAATTAGATTGATTTTCTGTCAAATAATGCAAATATTAGGTTTATTAAAATATTGTCTTTAATCCACTTGAAGGTAATTCATTACTGGGTTATCAATAACATACTTCTTAAAACTTATTGGTTGATAAGATTTCTATTAGAAACATTATATTAAATTGATGCATAATTCTTTATATTCTTATGAAGGACATATGCTGTAATTGCCAGACGAAGCGAACGGAATTAAAAACGCAAAATATATTGAACTAGAATGAACCTATAACGAGTGTGTATTTGTCTCAGTGTGATGAAAATGTCATACATTTATTCTAATACTATGTGGTACATTTTTAGGTTTTCCAAAATATTTTTGTTTTAACCATTGACATATAATTAATTTGCTTTTCCTATCAAACTTACAAAGGAGAGATAAACAGTAGCAATTCTGATTAATACATGTGAGCAATAGTAAGATGTGATTTATATCCCGATTATAATCTACAATCAGAAACTGAGAAATTATAACATGTCTGGCGAGTGGAGTGACATTTTTATCTGTTGACTGTCGTTTCGCACAGCTAACTATGAAAATGCGACTCAGTGTTTTGGACTAATACAACACACACTTCATCATTATCTCATAAAAAGAGTAGGCAGTCCCTGCTCCAATAGTGGTACCAGTTGTGTTAGTCTTGTTATAAAACAGTTGATAAGGAATTGGCTATTATAAAATTACATCATAATGTTGTATTTCTTTTAAAAGTCGACAAATCGGGTGTCTTTTACAGCACCTGAGTTCACCCCCGGTTTTTAGTGGGGTTCATGGTGCTCGATCTTTACTCATTTATTGTGTGGCACTTAAGATATCCGCCCCATAGACCCATCCATCCCAGTGCCATATTTTACCCAATTTGTTTTTGTTTATAAACATGTTCTAGACATGAAGATAGCTGCATTACTGCTCAATTGAAGTCAAACAACAATGAAATATCTGTTAGTAGTTTGCTTTGTATGATTCTATTATTTTAGTGTCAGTTTTAAAGGAATTGAGTTCGATTCCTGATAAATCTCCCATAATGCAATTCTTTCTCGAATTACCTATGCCAAACCATGATCTAAACAGTAGTATTGTAAATTCATTACCGTTTCAGAATATGATAACATCTAGCTCAAGTATCTTCTAATTTCGACGAGATCAATTCTTATTTGTGTAACTACAAACCTATAAGCTGATTTTGAAAATAAAGTTTATACAGAGATGGTCAACATTTCAACAAATATCTACAAATCAACCTAACTACCTCTCACTTCAACTGATTGAACTCAAAACAGTCATGACATATCACGATAGAAATCCACGTTGTGGTGAGGTCTAAATCGGTTAATGGAATCTCAATCCCTATATTGATAGGTATTACATATACAACCTCCGTGTATGAAGTTATTTGTTAGGTAAATTTGAAATGCAACGAAATATCTAATTAACGTACGTAACAGGAGATAAAACACGCTATTGTCTATTTAACAGCAAAATATGGTAAAATGTGTTTAACAATATAATATGGTTAAGGCTATAGTTGTGTAGCAACACATTATGGTTAGGGCTACAGGTGTGTAACAACAAATTATGGTTAGGGCTATAGTTGTGTAACAACAAATTATGGTTAAGGCTACAGTTGTGTAACAACAAATTATGGTTAAGGCTATAGTTGTGTAACAACAAATTATGGTTAGGGCTACAGTTGTGTAGCAACACATTATGGTTAAGGCTATAGTTGTGTAACAACAACTTATGGTTAGGGCTATAGTTGTGTAACAACAAATTATGGTTAGGGCTATAGTTGTGTAACAACAAATTATGGTTAGGGCTACAGGTGTGTAACAACAAATTAGGCTATAGTTGTGTAGCAACACATTATGGTTAGGACTACAGGTGTGTAACAACAAATTATGGTTAAGGCTATAGTTGTGTAACAACAAATTATGGTTAGGGCTATAGTTGTGTAACAACAAATTATGCTTAGGGCTATAGTTGTGTAACAACAAATTATGGTTAGGGCTACAATTGTGTAACAACAAATTATGGTTAGGGCTACAGTTGTGTAACAACAAATTATGGTTAAGGCTACAGTTGTGTAACAACAAAGTATGGTTAGGGCTACAGTTGTGTAACAACAAAGTATGGTTAGGGCTACAGGTGTTTAACTATTAATTATGGTTAGGGCTACAGTTGTGTAACAACAAAGTATGGTTAGGGCTACAGTTGTGTAACAACAAAGTATGGTTAGGGCTACAGTTGTGTAACAACAAAGTATGGTTAGGGCTACAGTTGTGTAACAACAAAGTATGGTTAGGGCTACAGTGGTTTCACAGCACATTATGGTTAGGGTTACAGGTGTTTAACAACACATTATGGTTAGGGTTACAGGTGTTTAACAACAAATGATGGTTAGGGTTACAGGTGTTTAACAACACATTATGGTTAGGGTTACAGGTGTTTAACAATAAATGATGGTTAGGGTTACAGGTGTTTAACAACAAATGATGGTTAGGGTTACAGGTGTTTAACAACAAATGATGGTTAGGGTTACATGTGTTTAACAACAAATGATGGTTAGGGTTACAGGTGTTTAACAACACATTATGGTTAGGGTTACAGGTGTTTAACAACAAATGATGGTTAGGGCAATATGTCAGCCATATTAGTCTCAATTTTGGTGGTGAAAGGCAATGATTACGCTGGTAGGCAATTGTAAATTCTGTATATTTATGACTAGAATATATGTAGAAAATTATGGATACACTCATTCCTAGCCTCCAGGATATCACAGAATAAATATGAGGAAGATCTTCGAAGTAGATCCCAATAGATCCCAATAAAACATTCTTTATTATGATGATTTTGATAATGCAATGGAATTGTCGACATCTTCTAGTGAACAATAATAATTGACCCAAATCTCTCCTTCAATTAAGAGAATAAACAGTAATCACCTTTATTATTTTATTTTTATTTCTCAACAAAGTACGACAGGTAATATGTAAGTCAGTGGCAAATGCAAATCAATAAAAAAAAATACCGATTATTAATAGTAACAAAACGCTTATATTTTAACTTCGCACTATCCGTGGAAAAAATATATAGATTTGACTTTTGAGGGACAAAAAAATGTTCGTTGTAACCGTTAATTCGTACTAACCTAATTCGCTATAAACACACATTTTAATATAGATTTGCTAAGCAGTTGGTCGGGGAATAGAAATTAGTTCGTTGTAACCGTAAATTCGCTCTGAACGTGTTCGTTATATTCAAGTGAAATAATTTATGCTATAGCTACAACATAACCTAATGTATAGTGAATATATAGATGGAGATGAATGAGGTAGAGACATCCCAACAATTCTACCTGGGAGATCGATATTTGTTCAGTATATATTACAATGCATGCAAATTTAACAAATCATTTTCAAATTAAAATACAAAGAGATCAATTATGATTTTTCGAGTGGATTTTTTTTTAATTGTTCCGACTGTTTTAGTTTTGCAATTTTATCACCGCGTCCACCTATTTTGACATCAGTTGTAAATATCTATGGGACAGTATATCTGTAAATGTAAAGAGCAAGACTATTGTGAAGATTTATTTCTTCTTATATGCAAGTAAAACATATTTCTGATCCTGTTTCAATACCTAGCGAGGTTTTGATATCTGTAGTTGACAAAGCAATTTCAAATAACCCAAGAAATCAATAAGATGCAAGAAAAAAAAATGAGTTGGCGTTATTGTGACGGTAACGATTGCGTTATTGTGACGTGACGGTAGCAATGTTTCAAATAAATATCCAGGATAATCATGGCAATTTCAATATCTTTCGATCGAAATCTAGACTGATACTTAAACAATAACAGCGGGCTTTTCTTCGTTAGTTGATTTCTAAATTAAATTCAGTTTGAAATATTGTGCAACATTCTTTTGATAACAATTGTATAGACAATGATCATGATTTAATCTAATGAGTTGTTTAAAGTCAATTGGTACTTATTTCAACTATGCCAATACGAAAACAACTTTACACGGAGTAAATGATGCAGGTAACAAAAGATGGTGCTAAAGATCGTCATACTGACGAATTTTTCGATTACCGCCAAAAGTAAGTTTTTTTTTTTTATATGAGTCGGAAATAGTTTGTCTTGAAACGGGTTATAAACTAATTGTTGCTGCAAGGAAGGTGTTCACATTTTCTCTTTTACAATAAATGAAGCAGGCATTAAACAAATATGAGACTGCTATTTGCGCATCATTGTCAGGGCGACATGTGTATTTGATTTGTTCCGAACGCCCAGCGGACGCTACACTCGGAAGGGTTTTACCCCAAAATGACCAAACTAGATAAAACTAGATCATATTTATACACCCAAGTGTTCCCGGGGGTAGTCACTTCAAAGGATAAACAATTTACTTAAAAAGTTTTAAATAAATTCGACGAAACGTGTTAAAACGTTATTTAGCTTAACATTCCAGCGTATTAAAAATCTAAAAGAAAAAGTCTAGAACATAATAAATTCGATTTTATCAGATGAACTTAGACCATATTTTAATAAGACGGATCACATTTGCCACTGATGTCATTGACTGTCAACTTCTTAAAACATCTTCCCGAACCAACACTTTGAAATTTGAAAACAAAGGAATTTACCATCCATAGATGACAAGATATGTCTGTAATACCATGAAAATGTTGACCAAAAGTCCACTTGCATAATTTGTGCTTCCAATGATCTTTCTAACATGCAGTCTGTCCACGTACATTATATCAGCATGTTCCCGTTGAACATAAACGTTACAGAAACCCACAGGCAATATTGGGCTCAAGAACGAGGTTAAACAAAGCAAATAATACAACACAGAAAACTAAAAACATGAGCAACACGGAAAAAAACAAACAAAGCAAAAGTAAATTCTGGTTATCACGAAGGTTAAGTAGTTAAAACATCCATCGTATTACATCATAGTAAATTATGGTTATCACGAAGGTTAAGTAGTTAAAACATCCACCGTATTACATCATAGTAAATTCTGATAAAAGTCTTGTCGGTAATAGAGGAAATAAAACAAAACATTTTCGTAAAATGGAAAAGACCCAATGTCATTCGCGAAATGGATATTTCGTAACGTTCAACCAGTTTGTGACGACGATCGTAGAATTTTAGTAGCGGTGATCTCAACCTAGGTGCAATGTAACCTTGTTTGAGTAGTTTTTGCGCCAGCAGCTGAGTTCTGTCCAGAAAATTAATGTACAGGCAATAATTGTCAACTTCATAAACTGGTGCTGCTGGAATATCGCTTCTGATGAAGGAGAAGTTGAAAAGGGAAGTCGTAGAGTTTTGTTTCAATCCTCCTCCGTTGTCGATTTCAAGGTACAACGAATTAGAAACGTTTCTGGAAGATGGAATTTCTGTGTCTATCTATTGCAACCTTGAAAAGGGACGAAGAAAATGTGGAGTGTTAATTGAACTTTTTTATAATGTGAATTGTCGAATTTCATTTCACAGTTTTAAACAGATAAAATTGACAGACATTTGGAAATTTTTGCAAGATAGACTTGAAATACAAAGTATACATACCTATTTGTGGACAGCAAAATTGCTTCCCACAAGTTACAGAACTTGCAAGAGTCAATCTACGCTCATTCACCTGTCTCCATTCATCGTTCAGCCAATTATATTACATCTATTGTACATGTAAAATGTTTCGCTGGGATAAATATCGAGTTCCTGGTGTCAATGTCTTAATGTTATCCATTGTCAATTTACTGGAAATTGCACAGGTACTCGAGGACAGAACCCTGTCTGATACCCTTCATTACTATTTAAAAAAAATTCAATCACTATATAAAAACCACAAGGTTGCTAACTTCACATTGTTGACGAGAGGCACCCATCAGGAAAAAATATCTTAAAATATAATAAAATGGCACCTACTGGTCGAATCCGCGTGTTCTCGCTGTCGTCAGAATATGTCCTTGTACGAATATCTACATGACACGAATAAATTATAACGTTTACTACATAAATCGTCCAGGTTTTCACTGGCGAAGCGGTCCATTTTGAGCTAGTTCAAGTGCGATCAACGGAAGTGACATCAGATCCAAGGAGGACAACTCTGTATGATGTGGCGGGAAAATAGATGAGTTCCGAATTTACCTGTAAAGAACGAAAAGGTAAGAGAGTTCGAAATAGTAAACAAAAGTTGAGCAAAAATGTTTGGCGAAGATCAACAAGTTGCCATCAATCTGTCAAATGGTCATAATTTTATACTGAGTGGCCAGGCAGGCACTGGTAAAACATTTTTAATCAAGCATATTGTACAGGATCAACGAAGACGGCTAAAAAATGTCTCAATCGTATGTTCCACTGGGATAGCCTCCACGTTGTACGGTGATCTGGGGGCAAAAACATTACACAAATGGGCTGGCATTGAAGATGGTAGGCATCTAAACGAAGAAATTGTACACCTCGTAAAAACCAATGAACGTTTCCTTACAGTTAAATATAACATTGAAGTAACTGATCTACTGATAATTGATGAAATCTCAATGATAAGTGCCAAAACATTAAATCAAGTTGAAATTTTGTGCAGAAAAGTCAGAAACAATGATACATTTTTTGGTGGATTGCAAGTAATTCTTGCAGGTGACTTTTATCAATTACCCCCTGTTGGCAATAAACTCATTGGTGACGTTTAACAACTGCTTCCCACATAAAGTTCAATTAAATATTATTCACAGACAGAGTGAGACTGCACTCATCCAATGTATAAATGAACTGGGGATGGGTGAGCCGTCCGATGCAAGTGTAGCTTTTTTGAAATCATTAGACCAACCACTTCCTAATGAGGAGGAATGTGTTAATTTATTTGCTCGTAACTTGGACGTGGATGTTTTTAATTACAATAAATTACAGAAATGAACAGGGGAACTCAAGGTCTACAAGGCTAGTGATGAAGGATCTGAACATTATTTAAGTAAGTTTTTGGCACCTAAAAATGTAGGTGTAAAAGTTGGTTGTCCGGTGATTCTTGTAAAAAATCTGACCAATTCATTAGTAAATGGCTTAAGTGGTACGGTTAGTCAACTGAACACAGATTCGGTTGATGTGAAGTTTGTACTTGAAAATAAAATTACCATTGTCACTATCAAGGCCGTGTTATTTACAACGTTTGATCCTGTATAAAATTGTTATAGCAAAAAGGTATCAGATACCATTGAAATTAGCTTATGCTATGACAGTTCATAAGGCACAAGGTATGACTCTGAAAAATATGGTAGTAAACTGTGAATATTGTTATCAACCTGGTCAAATTGAGGTTGCTATAGGTCGTGCCGAACGAGTTGATTGTCTTAAAGTTGTAAACTTCAAGAAGACATTATGTCGAAAGCATCCTTCTTGTATATCAGAATTTTACAAAAATTTTACCATAGGAAATGTGAGAAATGATTATTCTTGCTGTAGGGGAAGGAGAGACAAAAATTCAGATGATAATGGCGATGATGATGTTGATCATGATGACCATATTGACAATACTGAAAATACACATAAAATTAATAGTGATGACAATTTTAATTCTGACTCCGATTTTTCTAAAAGTGAAATAGAAAATTTGAACTTTTAGATAATTTTATTGAACATAATATTTTATCAAAAGAAGAATCTTCATCCTCTGCTAAGACTTCCCTGGATTCAGTGTTTGATGAATTTGTTGGTACCCCTTTAGAAAATGACGACATGAAATCTTTCAAACAATTGGTTTTGACAAATTTTGATATTTTTGATGAACGGTATCAATCACATAAGTCTATGATTGAAGATATCGGTTTAAATACTTTCCCTGAAGGTGAAAAAAACATATTCTGCCAAACAGCAACATGAGTTTTTTTTATTAAATTTAATAAATATCTCAATTCTGAACAGTATATCAAAACTGCAAAGTCTTTGCTTAGTTTGTATGCAGCAGATTATAGTGACTCACAATTTCAGTTTTTAACAACAATATTATTTCACATTGAAAAAAAGTTTTTTGAAGATTTTTCTGATCATCTTAATCTACAGGAACCTGAATCTATTAAAAACATTTCTACATCTGATGATTTGTCAGCACCCGGAAGAGGAAAAGTAAGATATATTAGTGGCTATGTCCTTGCTAAATTAAAGTACAATCTGTCCGTTAAAATAAGAAATTCTTTGTTTGCAGAGGGAGCCGAATCCAAGGTATCAAAGCTTCAAGTTCAAATGAATATTTTAGCCTCACTTTGTACATCATATGATAACTTGAAAAATTATAGTAAAGACCCTGAAAGTTTACAAGAAACTAAAAGGAAACAAAACGAACGAGAAAGTATAACCAACATAACTGATATAAGTTTTGATTTTTTTTGCAAGCTTGAAATTTTATGTAGAGAAAAACTTTTACATTCAAACCTTGTGAAGTATGGGAAGAAGTTATTTAGTCATGTACTAGAGGAAATTTCCAATGATATATATTTATTTGAAATATGGGTACAGACTTTGACCCAAAACTATGAATTCAGGTATAGTTCAACTGATGATGAAAATATTGAAATTATTATTCAATCAGTCATCCTTTCTTGTGAAAACTATTTAGAAATATATCAATCTGTTGTTCTTTTATTCTTGAAAGTTTCATACAGTCAGTTTCGTAGAGATTTCTTAACATTTTTGAAAAAAGAAAAGGGAAAGGCGCTTCAGAGGAAGGTGATGGAGAAATAAAAAAAAACTGTGAAAACACTTAATATGCAATTTCTAAAAGATGACAAATCAAAGGACAAAATAGGGTCACACTTACGATTGAAGTCTGAAATTATGCAAACTGAAAATTTTTTATGTGGAAAATCTTTCACAAAAAAAGACTTGCTTCTATTATGCCAAATGTACAATATAAAGATCTCATCTCAAAAAAGAACAGATGACATAAGTAGTGAGATTAATAGAGTTATTTTACAATGTGATTGCATACCGTGTCCCAATAAACTTCAAACATGCATATCAGATACACCGTCAACTTCAGTTACAGCATCTACTTCTGATTCAGAGATCCCAGGTCCTAGTAATGTGTCACTCCCTCCTCCTCCAAGCTCCGCCACAATTACATCTTCTGATTCTTTGGCCTTAGAGGTCCAACCTGAAACAATACAAAAACAAGACAGATAAAAAAACGAAAAAATCCTCGGAGAGGGAAAGGAAAGGGAAGAGTAAGAAAAAATCTACTGCATCTGAATCACATGAGTCTGAGGAAAATTGTGTGATGTGTAATCAATCTTATGTCGATGGTGAGGATTGGATATGTTGTGATACTTGTTCTTTATGGTACCACAGAAATTGTGTGAATTTAGAAGACGAGGAGGATTGGTCTAGTCTTACTGAGGAAGGGGCAGTCTTTAATTGTCCATTTTGCCAGTAAAAACTTTTTTAAGAGGTATACTAACATATTTTTTTAAGATAAAAAAAAAATCAAAAGATAGGAGGGGGCCATACCATTAATTTTTGATTTCACCCTTAAAAAGACTATAATTGGAA
Source organism: Gigantidas platifrons (assembly GCA_002080005.1). Classification (NCBI taxonomy): domain Eukaryota; kingdom Metazoa; phylum Mollusca; class Bivalvia; order Mytilida; family Modiolidae; genus Gigantidas; species Gigantidas platifrons. Next base: position 525,372 of record MJUT01014918.1, on the reverse strand, counting down.
CTAGAAAGGTTTTTAAATGTTTGACTGAGCTAATAAAATTGTGTGTTAAAGCCCATTCCTCAAAATCCAAAGACGGTAATTTCTTTTAAAGCTTCATATCTCTGGAACCAATAGTGATGTACCAATTATTCCAAAATCCGTCCCCCTTACATAATTATCAGTGTTATCAAATAGTAGGGCAACTGTGACCTACATTTTATGCCTGATTGACTTTGGTTTAGTATTATTTTTATGTCAATTTGTCAGGAACCTATGATGATAGTCATACATCAATAATGCCCTCTTGTACAATGTGCAACACAGTTCAGAAATTTAATTAAGTCATTGTTATCTATATTTTATACCAAGTATGTGTCTCATGTGGAATTACTGCATATCCTTCTGCATCTGTATCAATACATCAAAGATACCACTTGCTACGTTGTTTTGTTCTTGGCCCTGAATTTAATTCAATATCTCCTGATATGAGTAATAGCGTTGAGTGGATTTTGCTTGCTTTAACTGGTAACGTCATAGGTCTACGTCCTGCTGATGTCCATTTGTTGTTTAGTAGACTTGTTAGTAGGTGACGGTGGTCCCATGGTTTGTCGTTGGTAATGGATAACCCTATGTAGTAAAGTATAGTAAATGCTGTTATTGCTGTTAAGATTTTCATGATGATGGTTTTGGGTTGTGGATTCAAACTGGTGGTTTGTTGACGTTCACTGTTGATGGTTTCAGTTTAGCTCGGAAGAGCCCGTGCTGACTGAAATATCGACAGTTACTGGTGGTATAATAATATATATTGGTGCCAACAATTTAATTGTGCTTGGTCTACGACGATGGTTTGGCATTGTGGATTCAAGCTGCTGGTTTGTTGACGTTCACTGTTGATGGTTTCAGTTTAGCTCGGAAAAACCCGTGCTGACTGAAATATCGACAGTTACTGGTGGTATAATAATAGATATTGGTGCCAACAATTTCATTGTGCTTGGTCTACGATATTTTTCAGCCAGGTCTTCGCCAGTATGTTATCTGGATGTTATCTAAAGCTGTTTTTCTCATCAAAATTCAACCCATATCTTATTTTGTTATCCCCTCGCCAACGAAGTTGCAAAGGGATATAGTAACACTACCGTCCGTCCGTCCTTCCTTCCGTAACATCCTTGTGAACACTCTAGAATCAACATCCTTCGATGGATTTTGACCAAACTTGGTCAATACATAGTCCTTAGGAGAGTCTGGAACCCTATTGATTTTGAAGGTCATAGGTCAAATGTTCAAGACCACCGGGTCAATTTTTTTACTACGTAAAATCCTTGCGAACACTCTACAATCAACATCCTTCAATGTATTTTGACCAAATTTGGTTCATACATAGTCCTTAGGAGAGTCTGGAATCCTATCGATTTTCATGGTCATAGGTTAAAGGTCATCGTCAAATCTTCCGTTCTCGCCGATGAAGCTGCGAAGGGATATAGTAACACCACCGTCCGTCCTTAAGAGAATCTGGAACCCTATTGATTTTCTAGGTTAAAGGTCAAGGTCACAGGGTCAAATCTTTACTCCGTATCATCCTTATGAACACTCTAGAATCAACATCCTGTAATGGATTTTGACCAAACTTTATACATAGTTAGACTTTATCAATATCTGAGAGCCTGAAGATTTTGAATGTCATGAGTCAGAGGACAAGGTCACTGTAGGACTTAGACTTTTTGGAGGTGATACGTCCTGGTGACTTTACTTGGTATATGGTTTGTCATTATATTTATCCCCTCGCCAACGAAGTTGCGAAGGGATATAGTAACACTACCGTCCTTCCGTAATATCCTTGTGAACACTCTAAAACCAACATCCTTCAATGGATTTTGACCAAACTTGGTACATACTTAGTCCTTACGAGAATCTGGAACACTTTTGATTTTCAAGGTCATAGGTCAAGGCCATAGAGTCAAATGTTTAGGCGAGGGGATACACCACGCTTTGCGTTGCCCTTGTTATTTGAAAATTAAAGTATTTGATGTCACAAGTGTTTATACTTTAGCTGACTTAATTGCTTGAGGTAATTGTGCAACCTCTCCTCCAACATTAGATTTTCTTGATATTGATGTTTGTCCAATGATAACTGAGTTTACTGAGTGACAATATCCCAAGTAGGTTGGATTGGTATTTGCCCCATTATGTAAAGTTCTTTGTTGGCAAAACATGTTCTCAATAGCGTCACTGTTTAAACGACTTGGAATGATTGATGCATTTGAAACTTTGAGCTTGTCAACACACAACTCTTCAAATCCCATGATAGAAGAAATTATATCTTCGCTCGTCTGATGAGATATATGTTTTTCCTTGTTTTTTATTTCACTATCCTCATTAATTGATTTTTCCCATTGAATAAACCATAGCATAGCATCAATATTTTCTATAAGTCTCTCATCACTTACATCAGTGATTGGTCTAGAATCTCTGAAGTTTTTGATAAGTGCACTAGTATTTTGCATCAGTTCTATGGTCACATCTAATTTACTGCCTGCATCACCTAAGCTTTCCCTGTAAAGTTTCATTAAATGGAACATTTCTTTGTTTAAAACATCTTCAGCTAAATGGTTCCTCATTTTACTCTCCGAAGTTAAGTAAATGTGATCTTGTGTGAGTTTATGGTGTACAGGAAATGGGTTTGTTGAAATGTCCCATACATAAGCCTGCTTAAAGTGATCCCATTCAATAAACTTGTCCTTCAATTTTAAATGTCTTTTAAAAAAAGCAGCATCACCACTTTTAGAAATATTATTTCTGATTTTCTTCAATGTATGTGAAATGTCCATGATAAAATACAGTTTTTTACTTACATTACAAGAAAAAATATTTGGGAAAGAGCAGGTATTTGGATTTGAAGAGTTAAAGTCTGGTAACAAAATTTTGAAAAGGTCTCGATTGCTTTGTGCACCATCAGTACTTATATATTGAATTGTAAATCAAAATGATGAAAGCATATTTACAGATTTCCAGACAAGTAAATAAAGTTCATGTCCCGATGCATTATGAGATGGAAAATGTGCATACGGAAAGCGAAAACCTGTGAAACCCAAGAATACCAACTGCAGTACATGTGTAGCAAGAGTCCTTTCTCTTTTGTTACTTTTCATTTCATCGAATACTATTGATTCTGGTGTACATTCAGTGAATCCAATCAGTTCAATATCACCATTTTGTTTGCGGAATTGTAAGTCTGGCTGTATAGACATTTCATCTATTATTATACCACCTAGAAATCCTTCAGGGGGGGATGTTTTTAATTTTGGCTTCATTAGCCATCCATTGAAGCATTTCTTTAATTATGCCTGCCTCATGGTGAACTGAATACTTGTATCGTCGTAGCAAATTTTGAGAGGGTAATATAACAAAATTACTACTCCTTAGCTCACTATAATCCCTAGGACTCCTACAATATAAGGTTAAGCATAAACGAATGATGTCCTTGTTCCACCGCCGGCCTAAACGGTTCCTCTCTAAAGCTATTTTTGACTCATCAAAAAAGTCTGCATTTTAAAAGGACATTCAGGAAAAATTGTTTTCAAAATTTCACTTAAGTCATTATGATCACTTTTCCCTAACATAACATCATTGTCACTGAAACTTGTGCTAGATGTGTCATTATTGTCCTCTTCATTAATATCACATATTGGTTCCTTTAACAGAATTCTTGTTTTTAATTTCTTACAGTTGATACAACAGGAAGATGCACTATTTGAGTTTTTAAATGATAAAACCTTGGCACATGTTTTGGATCTGTAGTATATTTTTCCAGAGTTTTCATCGCCACCTATGCATACATGCTCTTCAAAATAAGGTAAGTTATGTTTACTAAGAGTAGTAACACCAAAACAGTATCTAAGTTGTGCTATGATCTCAAATAGCAATTTAATAGATTCAGATGTCATTGAATAATTGTTCTGGATTCCTATTTTTTTCAAGATTTATTTCTTTTCCCATAACATGAAGCGAATAATGTGAATCTAATTGTAAATGTATTTCTATCATTAACTTACTTCCATTTACAGTTTCTCTTAAAAAATGTCCAATCTTAATTAATGTCTGAGTTTTTGATATAACAAAATAGTCTGCTGGCAATAGGGAAGGTATATTTGTAAATTATATTTCTGATTGACTATTTGTATCTTTTTTCCATGACAAACCATAATATCTTTGAGTAGATTTACACCAATTTTCCTTACAACGACCCGGCTTTATGTTAACATGTTTAAATGTGTTTTTTTTTATCAAATTTCCAATTGCAGAGCTTGTCACATTTCATATTTTTTTTTTAATTTCAATTAGATCTACATATTCAGAATTATTGGATTCCTGAAGGTATTCTATAACCCACGAAAATAAGGATGGCATATTATTTGCCATTTTCAGATTATACACAATTAATTCTTTTTCCTTGGAGAAATATTTTTTACAGCTTTAAAAAATTCCGCCAAATTATCTATTTCGAACTCTCTTACCTGTTCATTCTTTACATGTAAATTCGGAACTCATCTATTTTCCCGCCACATCATACAGAGTTATCCTCCTTGGATCTGATGTCACTTCCGTTGATCACACTTGAACTAGCTCAAAATGGACCGCTTTGCCAGTGAAAACTTGGACGATTTATGTAGTAAACGTTATTATTTATTCGTGTCATGTAGATATTCGTACAAGGACATATTATGACGACAGCGAGAATACGCGGATTCGACCGGTAGGTGCCATTTTATTATATTTTAAGATATTTTTTCCTGACGGGTGCCTCTCGTCAACAATGTACTTTATACTTTATAATGATTTTATTGTCAATATATATACAATTGGATTGGGAACAAGTTTTTACAACTTACTAGTCCCTCTCCATACAAATACATTAATAGCAGAAATAAAACAAATCAAATGACAGCAAATGTACAGGCTATATCAATTATAATTAGTAAATTAAACAAAATAATGTCAAACTAAGTATACATATTAAATATTGTTTTATTATTTAACAGAAAAAAGGGGAGTGGGGTAAAAACTAGCAAATTGTGTTGAGATAATATCACGGTTGGGAATAATTAATTATTAAATCTACAAGTTTGTCGAATAAATTTATGCATTGATTTGAACAATAAAGTATTCAAGTCTTCAGTAATTTCGTTACATCCAAAGAGTATATATTCTATAGAGATGGGAACAATGTTATTAAAACATTTAAACAAAGAAGTTCTATCGTATTGATAAAGTGCACATTCAAGAAAAAAATGAATAGCATCCTCAAATAAATGACCACATACACAACGTGGATCATTCTTAAAATTTACTCTATATAAATCGGCATTAAGGCCACTTAGTATGTGTTATGTTAGTTTTCCTATCACCAATATTATAAAATGAAGCCACCGGAATTTGGACAGGTTGAACTTTTTTTTTTAATTTGGAAAAAGTGGGTAGAGATTTAACACTATCAGGTAAGGAATTCCACAACTGTATAGTGGAAGGAAAGAAAGACTTGGAACCAGTTTGCAGACGACACCTCTGAGTGCGATAGTCATCATTATTACGGATATTATATGTTACTGTTTCTCCAATAGTAGTTGGCAAACAGTCAGATAAGTATGAGGGAGCCATATTATTTTCAATTTTATAAAATAAATTTAATTTCCTAGACTTTCGACGGTCTTCCAATTTTGACCACCCAGTTTCAAAATATAAACTTTCAGCACTGGAATAAATAGGTAGACTCGTTACAATCCTTGCTGCTTCAAGTTGCAAACATTCTAATTTTTGAGTATCACGAATACAACAGTCATCCCATAGTTCACAACCATACTCTAATATTGGTAAAATATATGTTTCATAAATCTTGCTCAAATGGGATCTACTTAATAAGTATTTAAGTTTTCGTAAAATGTGTATTCGTTTGGTCGCCCTTTGGCATGTGTTGTTAATATGATAATACCATTTACAGTTACTAGAAAGACAAACACCTAAATGAGTATGATATTCTACCTGTTTAATATTCTCACCATTAAAAAGAATGTTTACTTGGTCTATTTTTTTTATTATTACTAAAGATGACAAATTCTGTTTTTTGTGGGTTAAATTTTACCAACCATGTCTCAGCCCATGTATTTAATATATTCATATCAGAATTTAATTTTCTTTCAATTTGAAGCAGGTTAGTTGATGAATAGGACAATGAAGTGTCGTCTGCGAATAGTCTTACCAAGCTAGATAAATGATCAGAAATATCATTGATGTATATAAGAAAAAGTAATGGACCCAACACGGAGACCTGAGGAACACCTGCTTTAAGTAACCCTACCCTTGACTCTGAATTATTAATGAACACAATTTGCTTCCTATTAGAAATATAATCTTGAAACCATTTTACTAAACTTTCACTTAGACCATAAGACTTTAACTTTTCAGTAAGACCTTTATGTCACACTCTATCGAATGCCTTCGATATATCACAAAAAACTGAACAAAAAAAATCTTTTTTATCTAGGGATATTTTATGAAATATTTCAATTAACTGGTGTACTGTTGAACATCCTGGTACAAAACCTGGTTGATATTTACATAACAGTTTGTTGTCTAAAAATAATTAGATACATGCTTGAAAACCACTCTTTCAAATGTTTTCCCACACAGCTAAGTAGAGATATAGGTCGATAGTTGGATACTAAGGACTTGTTGCCAGTTTTAAATAATGACATAACTTTAGCTAATTTCCAATGGTCCGGAAAAGTAGAAGTTTGTATGGAACAATCAAATATAATTTTTAACAGTATACTAACAGTATTTGCAGTGTTTTTTTTAACATATAATGACTAATCAAATCGTGCCCGGAGGCTTTTTTAATATTTAGGGACTTTAATATATCTGAAATTTCATTAATTGTAAATTCTATAAGATCTAACTTTGAATTTGTTCTCAACTCTAAGTTAGATGGATTACAGTTATTATCATCCAAATTTGATATGGAACAAAAGAAACTGTTTAGGAGGTTGCACTTATCAATATCATCGACACATAAATTGTCATTTTCTGTATCTAACAGGGGTGGCATCGTACAACTACGACCAACATTACCCATTAGCTTTTTAACAATGTGAAGTTAGCAACCTTGTGGTTTTTATATAGTGATTGAATTTTTTTTTAAATAGTAATGAAGAGTATCAGACAGGGTTCTGTCCTCGAGTACCTGTGGGAAATTGTAGAATTGTAGAATCTTGTGGGATAGAATGACAAGTAATTGGAAAAGTATGGTTTTCTTTTTATTTAATAATAAATATTCATAGAATCAATAGTAGAGAACTTTTAAACATCTAATACACGTGAAAAATTGTAATTATAAAATTCTGTTAAAAGAAATTGGAATAGATAACAAACCTAAAAATATTAATTAAAAAAAATCGATTTTTCTCTGATGATAACTTCTGGGATCAAATTAATGTTAATGCCTTATTTCTAATATTGACAACACTGGAACCAAAGAGAGAAACAAACCCACGATGTGATGTGTTATATGTAATTAGTCCATACTGAAATAACGTGCTTTTATTCAAAATCTTTAATATTTTCAGGTAAGTTTTTTTTTAAATTAAATACATAAATTTGCATTGTCGCGAATGTATAACTATGACCTAACAGATAAATGTTTTTTGTTTTGTTTTTGTTTTTGTTTTTTTTTTTGAATTTTTTGTTTGCTCGTGTGTTTATTTTTTATTTATTTATTTTTTTGCATTTTTTTTTCTGGTTTAAAAAAATGTAATACTGAATATCCATATAGTGTTTATTTTGAATTTTCTGCTTTTAAGAATGTAACACTGAAGATCTATGGTGTCACCTAAATAATGTTACATTTTTGTGTGCTTTTTTAATACTATTTGGAAAGAAATCAGTGCATATTAGTTCAATTTTTTTTTAAACTTTATATGGTATTCTTTACCGGTGTATTGCAGAAATATGACACAAACAATTGTATACATTTTAAAGAAGCAATTATATGAAAGAAAAATATGACTTTTATCATAGGTAAATTTAGTTTCGCTGCATTTTATCAAAAATAATGTTGCCCATATATAAAAACTATATACAAACTATGTCTTCCATGAATAATTTCTTAAATGCTAATATCTGTTCTGTTTTGGATATTCTATTATAGTATTTGCTCCCACTTGAAAATTCAATATAACGTCACATTATCACGGCTTAGAATTCAACGATGATATGCTTGTATCACGATTGTTGCTTGATAATTATATAATAATGTGGTCTTGTCCAGGTAATATGCCAAAATATTACCCAAGTCTGAGAGATATATTACCCGACCCGAAAATTGTCGTGGTAATATGTCAAAATATTACCCAGGTAATATGCCAAAATATTACAGTACCAAATATCACTACAGAAACTTACACGAAGTATAATAATATATATTATCGTGTTTTAAAGATCAAAGGGAAAATTAAAAAAATCATCGATAATGTTTCTTTGCAAGTTGCAATATATATATATACATAGATATTATTAAAAGGCATACACAGGGAACAAACGTGTATGTATTTTGTCCAATCAAATAGACGTGATCGTCAAATATATAACAGCTAGTCAAGTCAGTTTCAGTATAAGATGTGTTCCAAGAAAAAATTGTTATGTAATGAAAGTTACTTCTGAAATTTATCTTACGTAACAAAAGTTCCACTTCAATGGTAATCTATTATGGAAGTGAAATATTTATTACATAAGGTGAATTCCCGAAGGAACTTTTATTATATAAGATAAATATTCCCAAAGGAACTTTTATTACATAAGATAAATATTCCCGAAGGAACTTTTATTACATAGGATAAATTCCTGAAGGAAATGTTATTACATAAGATATATTCATCAAAGAACTTTTATTACATAAGATATATTCATGAAGGAACTTTTATTACATAAGATATCCTGAAGGAACTTTTATTACATACATTGTAAGATAAATTCATGAAGGAACTTTTATTACATACATTGTAAGATAAATCCCTTAAGGAACTTTTATTACATACAGTGTAAGATAAATTCCTGAAGGAACTTTTATTACATAAGATTAATTCCTGAAGGAACTTTTATTACATAAGCTAAATTCCTGGAGGAACGTTTATTATATAAGATAAATTCCTGAAAGAACTTTTATTAATAAGATAAATTCCTACTTGAACCGTTATTGCATAAGATAAGTTCCTGAAAGAACTTTAATTAATAAGATAAATTCCTACATGAACCGTTATTGCATAAGATAAATTCCCGAAAGACCTTTCATTACATAAGATATATACCTGAAGGAACTTTCATTACATAAGGTAAATTACTGAAAGACTGTTTATTAATAAGATAAATTCATACATGAACTTTTATTGCATAAGAGAAATACCTGAAGAAATTTTCATTACATAAATTAAATCCATGAAGGAACTTTCATTACATAAGAAAAATTCCTGATGGGACTTTTATTGCATAAGATAAATTCAAGAAAAAACTTTTATAAATAAGATAAATTCCTACAGGAATCGTTATTGCATAATATAAATTCCTGAAATAGCGTTATTAATAAGATAAATTCCTACAGGAACTTTTATTGCATAAGGTAAATTCCTGAAGGAACTTTCATTACATAAGATAAATCCCTGAAGGAATTTTCATTACAGAAGATAAATTTCTGAAGGAACTGTCATTACATAATACATTTTGTCCAGACAATTAAAAAAAACCATAGAAATCAATTTTCCATTAGCAAAATAAAATTGATTAATAAATATATATAGTATTATTATTTTTTGTTTATAAAAATGATTTTAAATATTTTTAGTATATATATATCACGTTAAAATCGTTTCCACGACAATGTCCTGTACCCGGTAGTTTTCAGTCGCCAACAATTAACTAATTTTCGTCCCGATCCGTCATCCACTATGATTTAATATTGAAGTGTAAAAAGTCAGTTTCATTGATAATAGACAAACCATTCAGTGTTCACCAATCTGTTAAATGACTTATCACACAAGAAAAACATTCAAATTTCATTTTATATCAGATACTAGTATAAATGTGTATATAATTTGACGTTTACAATATCTCTTTTAACAAATACCCTTACTCTACTATCAAACAACTTGTTATTCACTTTTGTACTACATGTTCTCCTCCCTCAGGCCCAGGTTATCGTAGTAGATTTTGGCTATCCTGTTCAGGTCCTTTGGTTTATTGTTCAGAAACAATTTTAATTATTTGGTTTTCCAATATTTCGATATTGAGCGTAGCTAATAGTTTATTTCAGAAACGTGTCGTGCATTAAAAAAAATGAAATTAATCTTCCAAGTCATTGCAAATCGCACATAATCTTTGGTTACTTGGTATTTTGAGATATCTGCCCATCATTTCTATTAAAAGTTTGTGGTCACTCAGTCTGAATTTTGTTAAAATAAGTCTATCTGGATGTGATAAATAATATTCCATTTCATTTTCATTTTGTTTCATTTTATAAAGACATTGGAGGTTTTGAAATGTCACAAATTATCTTGAAGCTCTGATTAAACAATATATGTATATTGTTGGAAAATATAAGATTTCTTTGAACGAGCTTTATAAACAGCTAGGGAAGCGAGCTTGTCTGACCTGTTTTAAAGCCATCGGGAGAAAATTAAGTTACTTTTTGTATTGACAATGACCGTATATTGTGCTCATCCTGCAATGTAAAATAGTCCAAAACAGCTGCCAAATTGTCTGAAAATAGCTGACTCAAGTGTCATTTTACTCGTTTTCAAGAGTGCCCTCTGTCCCGTTAGGGCTTATGCTGATACCGTGTCTTACTGTTCACTCTCAATGAATCAGATACTAGAAAAGCTTTATTAGGTCCGTGACTAAATAACACTAAAGCAGCTGTGACCTCTTTATTGGTTATCCCGGAGACGCGTCTTGCGCACTGAATTTGATTTTATTTGTATTTATTAGTACTCAAAATCATACGATTACAGGATAAACTTGACTACCACGCTACAACTCGATCCTGTCAAATAGAAATATTCTTATTTAACCAAGTGGCCAGTATGTACATCTAGCTTTAACAACTGGAAACCTTGTGTCAGTAGCGATAAATATGATTAATATCGCAGTAGGTCTAAGTTGACATGGTTTACACAAGCAACGTGAATTTGACTTGACTTGTAGCTCCATTGTGAATTAATCTTGTTTTAATTGCTGATTTATCTTCATAGTGGTTCGCGTTATTGTGGTTACTTGTGCAAAAAAAAAAAAAAACATCAACAACAAAAAGTCCCATTATATCTGGACCCAGAAATAAGTGTACATAACTAGCCTATTTAAATAATAATATACTCTTAAAAAAAGAAGCGCATAGCTTATTTTACACCATTTTTTATTTTAACGAGATTGCTGTTTCAATAAATGTACATGATTTAAATGTCATTATGTGAGGACAAATAATTTTACTATGTAAATGCCGAGACAATTATTGTGTCTAGTCATGCTTTTGGTCAAAATTTGTTTTCGGTTGATTGCACCAGGATGCACGAGTTTGGTAACTTTCCACGCTTTTTGCATGAAACCCTAACCTAGGGTCTATAAAATCCAAGGATTCTAAGTTACAAAATCAGTTGCACATATAGACACTGAACGATCCAACTCATGCCACGTCTTAAAGAAGACCAACGCAACAACTCTATCGGCCGGTTACAAACCCAGATACATGTATCCAGGGTGCTGAATGTTTCCCATAGTAACATCTCTCGCCTTTGGGATAGGTACCAACAGCAAGGCTCAACACATGACCGCCCACGGTCAGGACGACCAAGACTGACAACACCTGCTCAGGATCGTCATATCCGGTTACGTCATTTGTGGGACAGGTTCACAACAGCGACATCTACTGCAGCAGCAATTCCTGGACAGCTTATAATTTCAGACCAGACAGTCCGTAACCGCCTACGTGAAGCCGGAATAAGAGCAAGACGTCCCGTTAAAGCTGTTGTTTTGACCCACCGACACCGTTAAGTCCGACTTCAATGGACTCGGCTCGGACACATAGAGTATGGCCACAGCAACTCTGGAGAACAGTTTGGTTCAGCGACGAGTCGCGATTCCTGTTGCAGCGAGGCGATGGAAGAGCTAGGGTATACCGACGACGAAATGAGCGCTTTGCCAATGACTGTATTCAGGAAGTCGACAGATTCGGAGGTGGGAGTGTCATGATGTTGGCTGCAATATCGCATACTGGAAAGACAACGTTGGTGCACATTCCAGGGAATTTGACAGCCCAGCGTTATTGTGATGAAAACCGTTAATGCAGCAGAATGGTGCAAGATTTCAACATAATGCCCGACCCCACACTGCAAGAATTACAACCGCATTACTCACGAATCCTGACGTTGCGGTGCTTCCTTGGCCGTCTAAATCTCCCAGTCTCAATCCAATTGAGCATATTTGGGACGACTTAGACAGACGCGTTCGCCAAAGACAACCACAGCCTCATTCTTTACAACAACTGGTGAATGCGTTACAAGATGAGTGGAACAACATCCTGCAACAAGAGATTCGAACTCTGATTTCGTCAATGGGTCGGCGCTGTCAGGCTGTTATTGATTCCCGTGGTGGACATACGAGATATTGAACTGTAGTGACCTTGAACTTTAAATGTGCAATGCATTTAACAAGAAAATGAACATTTTAATTGTGTTTGCAGTTCTGATTTCTTGATTGATTAATTAAGCATTGTTTTACTTGAAATTTGTTTGTTTCTATATCGCCCCAAAATTTCACTATGCGTTTCTTTTTTTGAAGAGTATATTTTAAAATACACCATGAAAATGTACAAGGTGTCCAGCTGTCGTCAAATTTGCAAAATGGCGATATTAGTTTGGTTGAATTAAGACCAAATGATATTCCAAACAACCGATATTTAAATTTAAACTCAGTAAATACACAATTGTGAAACAAATTCTTCAATAAATCAACGTATGTCATTTTTGTGAATTTCTATGTATTCAACAATAATTTAGTTATATATCGTGGCGGTCAGTTTTATTGATGGAGGAACCGGAGAAAACCACCGACCTGTCGCAAGTCACTGACAAACTTTATCACATAATATTATACACCTCGCCCTGATCGAGATTCAAACTCACAACATCAGTGGTGATAGACACTGATTGCATATATGGTAGTTGTAAATCCAACGACCATATGATCACGACCATGACGGCCCAGGATGTAACATATAACTATATAGATTTTATACCGGTATATAATTATACAATTCACTTCCTTTATTGTATTTTTTGTAATTTGTATTGCTTCAATCCATTTTGGATATTTGTTCAACAAGTAAATGAAGTAAAGTAAAGTTAGGTAAACATAATTATACTATAACTAATTGATGAGTTTCATTATCAAAATTATGTAACGAATAACCAAATAACGTAGTAAATCACGAATGCGTGTAGCGAATGAGTGAGTTACAACGTTATTTGGTCATGAGTGACATATTTTTGATATTGAAACTCGTTAATTAGTTATAGTATTTATATACCATATACAGAAAAGATTCCTGATACCTGCTAATCTGATTGTCTTCAAGAAATATGATAGACAAAACCATGTGTGAAGTTTTATGACGAAATATCTCCGATTTCTATTCTATATATAAATTTATGAATTGAAGTTTTAGCTGCTAATCTGGGTCACTGGTCATTGTGAGTAGCATGTGTAGTCACGTGAACAGATACGGTGTTGAAAAAACTGTTGGTACTCATAAAATATTGATAAATGCAATACAAGTTTATGTTTGTCTTCAAGAAATATGATAGACAAAACCATGTGTGAAGTTTTATGACGAAATATCTCCGATTTCTATNTATATATAAATTTATGAATTGAAGTTTTAGAACACAGCTAATTTTAGCGATGTATTTTTATCTTGGACAATAATGAGCGTCCTGATTGGATGACCGATTTAAAACACACTGAATCCGCATGGTTTAGCAAGGTTACTCAGGTCAATAGTTTATAAATATAGAATCTTGACAATGTAAAGGAAAGATGCTATGTTATATTTATTCATTTGTTTGATTCTGGAATATTGTTGTTATTATATAGATAAAAAAAATTGTTTCGAATCGAATTTAATATAAAATGAGTTTAATTGCACTATATTACGTGTGTAGCGTAGAATTACAGAATTTTCCGAATTAAATAAAAACGATAATTTCACAGTGAAATTATCGTTTTTAATTTCATTCTCGCTATATTTCGCGCCATTTAGTTGTTGGAAAAGTAGTTCCGACAACGAAATGGCGCGAAATATAACGAGAGTGAAATTAAAAACGATAATTTCACTGTGAAATTATCGTTTTTATTTAACTCGGAAAATTCTGTAATTCACAGCTATCTATATAATAATAGTATTTATTATATAGATAAGAAAATGTTTCGAATCGAATTTAATATAAAAAAATTTAGTTTAATTGCACTATATTACGTGTGTAGCGTAGGGATATACTATAATGTGTATCGTTTCAGAAAACATGGCACCACCTACNTATTTATTATATAGATAAGAAAATGTTTCGAATCGAATTTAATATAAAAAAAAAAGAGTTTAATTGCACTATATTACGTGTGTAGCGTAGGGATATACTATAATGTGTATCGTTTCAGAAAACATGGCACCACCTACCCATGACAATAAAATAATTCAAATACTTACCTTGAAATGTTATTTTAGTTAAATTTGATCAAAATTGAAGCGCACACGAAGCCAAATAACGTCTAATTTGTACGTATCAAACTGGAAGCCTGAGTCTTCAAATGACGTCGACAACGAAATGGCGCGAAATATAGCGAGAGTGAAATTAAAAACGATAATTTCACTGTGAAATTATCGTTTTTATTTAACTCGAAAAATTCTGAAATTCATAGTTATCTATATAATAATGAACGTTGCTTGTGTTTCTTATAATTAGTTTGTTTGACAGTATAGATTTTCTGATATTCGACATACATTCTAAACTATCAGCTCTATAAATAATTTAATACTTTAACAAAAGTCACTTGGATAAGATATAGACTTCTATTAATTTTGTTCTAGTAATAATATGTTTTATCTACATTCTTGTTACTGTTCAAAGCTATGACCTGTATTTATATCGTTTGACATTGAGAGACTAGATGGTATTAGTAAGTTTTCAAACATGAAAAATAAAAGTATAAACCTCTGTACACATCTGATTATTCAAGAAAATAATTGTTGGAATTACAATTATGTGTCTTAAGTAAATGTAAATATGTCAAAGAAAAATTTCCAGGCACTTCAATGAAAAGTTGAAGACTTAAACTAGTATTGCGGGCCTAAACCACATCTCTCAGTGAAATGATGCGGTCATGCAAAAGTGTCCACTTGTGAGCAACATATTAAGCGAACATCATTGTTATAAAGAATGCTGTAATCTTGAATATTATACAAATGTACATAATATTTCTGTGTCACAAATTACCCCTTGTCGTCAACACTTCTAGCGTGTCCTTTCCTCATTCATGACTTATCATCGGGTTTATAACTAGATTAACACGACGGGTGCCACAAGTGGAGCAGGAACTGCTTATTCTTCCAGACCACCTGAGTTCTCCTCCAGTTTTTAGTGGGGTTCGTGTTACTCGATCTTTAGTTTTATTAGTCCGAGATTCCTCTGCCGTTCGACGACTATTTAGAACTTGCTGTTGTCGTTTGAACGTCAGAGCGCTTGCCATAAACAAAACAGCGGATTTTCCTCTCCCACTCGAGAGAGGCACATTTCCACGTTTTGTGGCTATCAGATTTTATTTTCTATCCAAAACCCTAATATATATCGCTTCACCAATAATTTTTCTATTCATTCATAACCATCTTACCCTCAGAAGTTGGTGTTGCACTCCATTACAGCACGATTTCCCCAGACCTATATACTTTCGTCATTTTGAAAACTGACATTTTGGAATATTTATCACGTGACTACGATAGAACTACGATTACCGCAATGTATCATGGGAGATGATTTGCATATAATCTGACCTTGTCCAAAAAATAGGGGGAAACGTAACACATGCTCTTTCAGAAACCCGCGGATAACACTGCCAAATTAATCTTTTCCATCCAACATATTTTGTATTATTTATTTCTGCTCTGATTTGAGCTGTAGATGGAACTGTTTGTCCTGAAGAATACGCTTTATATCGTCTTGTATGTTTGTTTACATATGGTAATTTTGCGCGCTGCATTTAGTAGCTCCCATCATGCAATGCGTTGCTATCATCTTTCAATTAGTATCGCGAGATCACGTTAAAAAAATGACAGTGAAATGACCAAATCGGGTGTAAGAAAAAAAACCGTGCTGTAATGGAGTGTAACACCACTCTCTGAGGGTAAGATGGTTATGAATGAATAGAAAAATGATTGGTGAAGCGATATATATTAGGGTTTTGGATAGAAAATAAAATCTGATAGCCACAAAACGTGGAAATGTGACTCTCTCCAGTGTGTGAGAAAAATCCGCTGTTTTGTTTATGGCAAGCGCTCNGACGTTCAAACGACAACAGCAAGTTCTAAATAGTCGTCGAACGGCAGAGGAATCTCGGACTATAGTTTTATGTGTACGTTTTGTAGATCGCTGTTTATCCCTTTGTCCTTTTTCTTTTGGCCATTGTGTTGTCTGTTCTTCTTCGATATACGGATTTGTATTACCCGTTTGGTATCTCCAAACTCTTCTTAATTTTCGTGACACAGAAGTTTTCGTATGTATAATATTAGATCTTGATATATTGAGATCTTCCGAAAAACTTTTTTGAAAGATTCATTAAAAGTCCTTATACTAATAGTTTAGCACTCAGAAGAAGATGGTGTTATACCAACTGCAAGCTTTAGCGTAACCTATGAGTTGTTAAATATAAATTCATTTTGTGGGAGCGGTTAGTGTATTACTATAAAGGTGTGGGAAATTTATAATGGCTAAATTGAAGCCGTCTCCTTTGTCGGATAGTCTGGTTGAAAGAAAAGTTGGAAGATACAAAGGAGTAATTAGAAGCCGTGAAAACACAGACAACACAATGGTTACAAGAAAAAAGGCAAAAAAGACTAGCAATGATCTACAAAATACAATGAAAAAGGAAAGATTGATCGAGAAACATAAACCACACCGAAAAGGTTAGAAGTTCCTGTTCCACATGTGGCACCCGTCATGCTACATTTTAAACGACACGAATATCATCTGATATGTAAATCGTGTTAGACACCAGTATACAAAGTGTTAGTAGTTCCTGCTCCTCTAGTGACACCTGTCGTGCTACTGTTAAACGACACGAACATCATCTGATATAGAAATCGTGTGGGACACCAGTATACAAAGTGTTAGGAGTTCCTGCTCCTCTAGTGACACCCGTCGTGCTACTGTTAAACGACACGAACATCATCTGATATAGAAATCGTGTTGGACACCAGTATACAAAGTGTTAGAAGTTCCTGCTCCTCTAGTGACACCCGTCGTGCTACTGTTAAACGACACGAACATCATCTGATATAGAAATCGTGTGGGACACCAGTATACAAAGTGTTAGAAGTTCCTGCTCCTCTAGTGACACCCGTCGTGCTACTGTTAAACGACACGAACATCATCTGATATAGAAATCGTGTTGGACACCAGTATACAAAGTGTTAGAAGTTCCTGCTCCTCTAGTGACACCTGTCGTGCTACTGTTAAACGACACGAACATCATCTGATATAGAAATCGTGTGGGACACCAGTATACGTAAATAAATACAATGAATAAAACAGGAGATTCGGACAAAACTAATAGGAGTAAAGAAAACCGAACATCATTTTTTACACGGAACTCGTAGCGTACATCACAACACGGAACAAAAAAAAACAAAACGTGAAAACATGTAATTTGACAAAATGAATGAACAATAGGAAAATAGCGGTGGTGAAATGGACTAGAATGATTTATACGCTACTTTAATATCCTTTTGGATAGTAAACATGGTTTCATATTAAAATTGTTATTTTTGTGATCTACCGACTAATAAAAAAAACATTGAGTAATGTTATAACAACATTTAAATGCCGAATCAGTGATCGGACAACACCGAGATTAATGTAATTGTTTCAACTGAACCATGGGTGATGAGTGGAAAGTGTAGTCAGCTGTGAGTTACCGATGATCAGGGAATTGTTTCTTTTGTTTCTATTATCTCAAATTCTTTTTAGGATTTTAGTTAGCAAAGTTTGGATTATCAATTGACAGACCATCATCAATCTATATAGAAAGTGAGATTAAAGACGTTATATTCTGCAATTCGTATGTCTTTGATAAGTCTTTGTATAAACTCTGCCTCACAAGAGTAAATGAAAAAATCGACAAGAAGAGGAGTACAGTGTTAAATTAGAATATGATAGAGAACACAACAAACAGCCTTGAATGTTTCAACCAGTCGACTTTCTTGACTATGGACTGTGGCAGTCGGTACCAGTCAGATATTGTACCAGAAGAAAAAATAGTATTGTCTTACAAAGAGGGATAATAAAAACAAGAAATGCGTGTGTTGTGAGTGTCTCAATCCTGGTCTTACTTAGAACTAGCTACTTTATTGTGCTATTATAAACGCCATGAATAGTAAATCATCTTTAATCCCGTCTTTCAATACTGCGCCAGTGCAAGTCTTGTAACACGTCACCAATTAGTTGATGTGTTTTGTTGTATTTTACCAAAAATATCATCTAAATTAAATACTGCGCTCGTGTTGTCAGGTTATTGTATCTTGCAAATTACTAGTAATTCTCACAGCGAGTAGAAATTAAGGTGGTCACCGTTGTAGTAAAACAATTCATATAATTTGTTTTTTCTGAAATCACCGAGTCACAGAAATAAAGTTTTTCTTGAAGAAGTATCAATATACTTCCATGACTTTGTTATATTTACATATTTTAGGGTGGCATGACAATGTACACGTGGATAATATCTCTACTCTTGTCAGTAGGAGGAGCTACAAGTGTGTCTATTACAGTATCTAGTTCATGGGCATCAGGAGGTTTTCAAGTTTCAAGTTGTAATTGTAATTTCAACATTCCAGACAGTGATCACATGCAGAACACTTGGAAAATGACTATGACGACAACAATACCAGTACAACTTACAGTAAGATTATTATATCTATATATATGTATCTCATACTAAAACAATGTATATCACGTTTTATGAGAAATTATGTTTAATTTCAAGATCATCAGTAATGTCTAAAATATCAAAAGGTTCTTGACCTGGAACAATGAAGTCGGGTAAAATGGAAGTGCGAGCATTCATATCGCCAATAAGGGCAATATAGTTTGTATTTTTTGAAAATTTAAGAAGTTCATCTTCTATTTCAATAAACGATTCTTCTGAGGAATATTTAGAAAATTCGGGTGGCATATACGTACACCCTAATACAAAATGTTCGTTCAAAAGTGAAATATTTTTTGAAATTTTGATCCACTGAACAAAGCCTGAATCCGAATCTAAAACTTTTAAATAATTTGACAGCTATTTTTTGTAAATAACAATACCATCAGATTTATTTTTGAACTCGTTTCTGTTTTTAAAGTGTACATCATAATCACAAGGAATTTCAACATGTCAAAATTGTCTGTTTTTGTTTCAGTAAATAACAATACTGTTACATCATAATACTTAATTAGTGTATCGAAGTCAGAGTTCAATAGATTTGATTTAATACCACAAACATTCAAGTGAGCAAAGTTAAGTTTGTAAACATGTCCAGGTAGACGGCCTGATGAGTTGTCCTAAGCGTGGTCATGTTCGGGGTTGTGTATTGGATGTGGAGGCTCTGCACGGCGTCTGCTCGAGAGTGGAAGTTGTTAAATCCTACAATGTAATTGGCATGTTCAATAGATAAACTATTATTACACCTGAAGGCTTATCTAATTAGTTCTACGACAGGTACATTATATTATTATTATTATCTTTATTTACCAATGTCACACAACATATAGGCATACATATATACAATACATTATGTCATGACATATCTAGCCACATTTAATTAAATATAATTAATCTACTCCGATCAGAACTAACTAATTTGAATTAATTTACTCTGGTCGGAAATTGACCCAGTAGAGCAAAATTGTACAAAAATGCAAAAACAATAATGAAGGTGAAAAAACAACTTATGTCCCAGTTGAATCTAGAGTGCCCAATGGTCAGTATTATTTCATAATCTATTTCTGCATTATATAAACATATGATGGACTTTAAACCAGTCGGTCTATGCTCCATCATACAACTAATTATAGACGACACCAATGCACACATGGCAATAAAATCTACTATCGAATCAAAACATTTGTAACAAGATCTCGACAAACTTACAATATGGCATGTAAAATGGCTTTTCCTCCAGACAAATGAAACGTCCTGTCTATCACTCGAAGTAAAGATCAAATCAAATTTATGGTCTTCATGGTCATCCGGTCGAGTCATTAGAAGAAGCCAATAATGGTCTAATAATCAGACAATGTTTAAAATGAAAAAAAAACTACATTTAAATAACGTGTGCACGAAAGCCAATATAACGCTTGGCCTCCTACGTCTACACCCTAGTAAAACCTAAAGAAACAAGGTTATACATATCTAATTGCACAATCACTTTGAGTATGCTTGCTCCGTTTCATCTCCGCTAGCCATGGGTTACGATCCGCTCCTCTTCTCTCCACCCTTGGCAGATTGAGTCAGAATTTTGTAATCCCCGCGTATCGCCCTCTAGCGGATTTATGAAGTTCAGCCACTTTTTGCATTACATCAATATCAACCAATGAGAACGGTTGTACTATTACCTGTTCGAAGGAGAAGCCTAAGACTTCAGTTAATATTGAGCAAATACTTTTTGATTCGCTAAATATCGTTCTTCTGTGTTTG
>MJUT01014918.1:483308-500083 GCA_002080005.1 Gigantidas platifrons | reverse complement strand
CAGTCAGTGAAGACAAGAGTAGAGATGATCGACTCGTCATTATGTATAGGCGCAGTCAGTGAAGACAAGAGTAGAGATGATCGACTCGTCATTATGTATAGACGCAGTCAGTGAAGACAAGAGTACAGATGATCGACTCGTCATTATGTATAGGCACAGTCAGTGAAGACAAGAGTAGAGATGATCGACTCGTCATTATGTATAAAATAACAAATGAAAATGTAGCTATTACTAAAAAAAACAAAACAAAGTTAAGCCATCATTGAGGCAATCATCACACAGGAATTCCTCTCCTTCATTATTACGTCACTATAAGACTCAACAAAGAGAATAATCTGTTTTCTATCGCACGATATCTGATTGAGATCAGCTGCTACATCACATACTTAAAACATCTACTGTCCCATTACTGTGAAAATAAGAAATTATTGCGCAGGCTACACTGGAACGTCATTGTGTTCAAGTCGAATGGGTAGATGATTTTACTAATAAATATCTGAGTATTAGAGTTATCTGAGATGTATTAAAACTCATACACACTACGAACAGCCAAAGTCAAAGATGTCATGTTTTAGATATTGACTATCCACTGAGTGTGTGGAAATCACTTCGTATTTTAAGAATGTCACGGTCATTGCACGTTAAAGATAAATTGCAGGATCATCATGAGTTTGTTAGGAAATGAGGGTTGGTGACACATTTCTAGGCAAAATGTATTTACTATGTTCATAATGAAATTAACATTTACAATTGACAGCTATACGACATGGTAGTTGTGTGCCAGGTAGAGAGGACTTTTTATCTTAAAAACAAGCACGATTTATGGTCTTGGAATGGACTGGTATCATTCGAATCGAAACATGACCTTGGAACAACTATATCCGGTAGCTGTAGTGTTACAACAAATCAAGGTATATATACCTATATATATGTACATTTGATTATAAATGATGTAAGTAAATACAGTAAAGGGAGAAAACGAAAGGATACATACTTGTTAATCTATATCAATTTCATATTATATAGACCACGTCGGTGGTGTATTGGTTAACGTACACACCTCGAGTGCGATAGATCGTGGGTTCGAGCCTCAATCGGGTCAAACAATTAAAAACAAAAACAAAATTGGTATTTGTTGCTTCTCCGCTTAGCACAGAGCATTAAGGAGAAAGAACAAAGACTGGTTGGCACGGAATCATGATAATGTGACCGAGTGGTGCGCCATGTCTATCCGTGGACTGTTGTTTTAGTGAGCTAGTACTATAAAAATCGAAAGAAGTGTGATGGCCTAGTACAAGGCGGACCTCATCATCATTTTATTGAAAATTAACTTGTTGTCGCCATGATAGCTGAAAAATTGTTGAGTTCGCGCTTAACAACACTCACTCACTCATATTATATATCAAACTAGTCTTTAAATACAAGTATATCTTTAACAAATTGTAAAACTTTCGAATTCCGTTTTTGGCGTTATTCTACTAGAGAAAACAATGAATAGCAAAATAACCGTTTCAAATCCAAGAACAAAAATGTTAAACAATTAATACTCTGTGTATCTATAATTGACAGTTGGTGATGACGTTTAATTGACATGATTATTTATGACACTACTGCTTGTAGTGCTGCCAGTTTGAATGGTTTTGTAGTCAACATCACACACATCGATTAAATACATCCATGATTTGCTGGAACAGAATCGAGACCGTTGAACTTGACGGTCAAAGCATGACGTCAATGGTCTGCTACTAATAAGAAGCCATAGATACGATAGCCTAGCAGTGTGCGACCTTGAATTGTCTTGCCTTAACATTAAGCAAATACCATTCTGATCCATATAATGAACAACTTCTGTGGTTAACTAAATTTGTGTCTATATCTGACAGCAACTGGCGTATATTTTAATTCTTGAGCGTATTTTATTGATATACATATGTATATATATATACGTCTGAAAATTAAACCAAGCAGTGTTAGAATTAGATATTTGAGCTGTCAAATTTTTGTTCTTTCCTCGACGGGATTTGAACTCACATCATTGATACACTGCATCACCAATCGCTTAGCCTTATGTCCAGCGCCCTAGACCACTCAACCACGTCCTCTCCATTATATATATGGATATTACAATATACAATAGAAAATAGGATTCAGAAAGAAGCGTAACACTTGTGTTAGTTTGTTTTCTAAAAATCACATAAAATTTGAAAATGGTTGGTTTAAGCATATTTTATTAATTAATTGAACATAGCATTACAATATTCAACATATATACATTACATAATCAGAAATAATCAATAGGATTGAGAAATAAGTTACAATAACTGATATTAATCCATATCCGTAGGAAAATGATTGTTAAGCATACCCAATTCATTTAATTTTGTTTTAATACCTGGAAATCAAAGGAAAATAAAAGAAAAAATACCACTTTGGTCAGCATTGTTGCCGATAATAATTACGACAGTCTACTGTAAAAGGAAATTATGAACAGGTTAATAACGAAACTTTACGACAAAAGAGATTTCAATTTTCCCATTGGGAACTTTCCATTTATATGTAGCAACATTCCAACACCACCTGCATATGGAGTATATATATGTCAGTTGATCCGATATTCCAGAACTTATAGCTCTTATCGTGGCTTACTTGATAGAAGGTTGCTGCTAACAAGGAGGCTACTTCACCAAGGGGTTCCTAGTGGTTAAATTGAAGTCATCACTTCGAAAGTTTACGGTCGCCACCTTGACTTGGTGAACCGTTACAGAGTATCAGTGTCACAAATGACCGCAGACATGTTCCCATTGCCGTAGTCACAATCCGGTCTTTTCCTCATTCATGACTTGCTACCGGGTTTATGACTAGATTAACACGACGGGTGCCACTAGTGGAGCAGGATCTGCTTACCATTCCGGAGCACATGCGTTCACACCCGCGTTTTAGTGGGGTCCGTGTTACTCGATCTATAGTTTTATGTGTATCTTTTGTAGATCGTTGTTTGTCATTTTTTACTTTTTCTTTTGGCCATTGTGTTGTCCGTTCTTCTTCAATTTACGAATTCTGATTAGCCCATTGGTATCTTCAAACTCTTCTTGCATTGCAATATTACATTTAACTTTAATTATATATTTAATATTGACACATATTCACAGGAATAGAAGATGCCTGTAAAAGACCACCTGTTGATATGACAAGTACCATTAGCGACAGTCAACACAGAGAAACTACCGACTTGATCGACACTACCAGCCAAATTATCCATTCAACAACAAATGACTATGAAAGCTCCACTAGCGACAACCAGCACACAGAAACTACTGATGTGACAGTCATTACTGCTAGCACTATCTATACAACAAATGACGACATAAGTTCCACTAGCGACAACCAGCATCCAGAAACTACTGATTTGCCTGTCACTACTGCTAGCACTATCTATACAACAAATGACGACATAACCTCCACTAGCGACAACTGGCATTCAGAAACCACGGATTTGACTGTCACTACTGGTACCACTATCTACACAACAACAAATGATCTTCGAAGTACCAGTAGCGAAAACTGGTTTTCTAGAACCACTTATTCGACTGATCCTATTGATCACACTATAAATACAACAAGCGATCTTAGTAGTAGTATTAGTACTCAAAGTAATGCTTCTGTGACGTCATGTATGTGTACATGTGATCAGCTAGGAAAAGAAGCGCTGGTATATTTGACATCTGAGGATATAAAAAAGAAGGTGAACGTGCTAGTAGAGGAATTAAGAATCGATAAAAGGGACACATCCTTAGGTATGTGTAATACATTATATGTGTTTTGTATTCTCAATGTTCATCATTACCACTGGATTGATACCACTGTTGGTGAACAATTAGTTCCTGAGAGTATCGCCAGCCCTGTAATCATAACCTTGATATATATCACTATCACTGGGTACACACCAATGCAGCTGGACTGGTAGCCCGCGGAAATCACTAGCTCAGTGGTCGTGCCATCGTATATAGATTGACATTTTGGTTATGTATTGCTCTTCAAAGTTTGGTATATAAACGTGATTTTGTGAGTGTTTTTGGGTCGAGCACCATGACGAATAGAACATTTCTTGTTTTAAATCAAAATAAGTATTTTCGATGGTCATTGTCCGGTCTAAATTAATTGAATAATAACAGGGCGAGTCTAAATTAACTCTCGTTTAGTAATCGATCAACCTGATTGACAAATTTTTTCTTGTTTATATATTAAATGTGTGTGCCTTCCTCTACACCAGATTGCATTACTGAATTTGGGTAATTAATTCCTTTCCTTCCTATAAAAATCGCCATTGTTACTTACTAAGCAAACTTAAAGCGTTGTGCCTAAACTGCTGTATTCAGATTATCATTTTTCATAGAGATGAGAGAATATTGAAATGTATATATACTCTCCAAAAAAAGAAGCGCAACATGTGAACAAATATAATTTACTTCAAATTTTCAACATAATTTTAAATACAGAAATAAGTGTTACATTACACTGAAATTTGGCACACTGGTTGTTCAGACTTTATCAAAGAATCAAAATCTATAACATTAAAGTCCATAGCGCTTAGATGACGTCACTTCAAAGTCAATATCTGTTGTGCCCACCATTAGCCTGTTACACAGCACGGACACATCAGCCCAAAATCGTTACATCCGAGTACTTCACCTAAGAAACCGGACCGTGACAGCAAGAGAAACAGCATTAAATGTCCCAAGTCTCCGACGAATTTCGACACAGACAGTCAGAACCCGTCTCCATGAAAACGGCTACGCACCCACTATACGCCCTTACTTTTTGGCGTAGTACTGAGACGTCGGCACCGACTTGCAAAGGTCCAATGGTGCAACAGAGTAAGGGGCTGGGACCTGCAAACCAGGAGGCGAGTCTGGTTCAGCGATGAATCAAGATTCATGCTGCAGACAAGAGATGGCTGAACTGCGTCCTTGAGAACGACAATTTCGGCGGAGGAAGCGTGATGATGTGGGGTGCAATATCTTACGTCCGAAAAACTCAACTGGTGCACATCCCCGGCAACCTTAGCGCCGCTCCATACAGAGATGAGGTTGTGACACCACACATGCTGCCCGAAGTTAGCCTGAGTAGGGAAGTTTTTCAGCACGACAACACTCGGCCGCACACAGCTCGCGCTACTGTCGACTTTCTAGCCAACCAGAACGTAAGAGTGCTCCCTGATCGTCTAAATCACCAGATTTGAACCTAATAGAACATTTGTGAGATGATTTGGATCGACGCGTGTGCAGTCGTTAACCAGCGCCGCAAACTCTGCAAGAACTACTACAGGCACTTGAGCAAGAATTGGGGAGAATTCTGCAAGACCGTATTCGTCGATTGATCGAGTCTATGTCGAGATGGGTACATGTTGTGCTACAAGCTAATGGTGGGCAAAACAGATATTGACTTTGAAGTTACGTCATCTGAACGCTATGGACTTAAATGTGATAAAGTTTGCCATTTTAATGAACTTTAAAGTCTGAACAACCAATGTGCCAAATTTCAGTGTAATGTAATGCTTATTTCTGTATTTAAAATGATGTTGAAAATTTGAAGTAAATTATATTTTTTGTCACATGTTGCGTTTCTTTTTTTGGAGAGTATGTGTATCATGCCTCTCTAGGGTCCTTGTGAACATCCTATTATTCCATTAAAGATATGACTACAGTTGATATGCCAAAATTAATATCTCTTTATTACCTACATTGAAGATTATGCTGGAACAATTTCACTGCCAAACCACCGATTTAGTGAACGATCATCATGGTCGTGATGGCATCTATATAGGCAATCACTACTAATGTTGTCAGTTAGATTCCATTTCGTAATTAGGTGTACATGATACAACAATAAGTTGGTGCCCCCTTGGATACCTCGGTCTCCTCCACAATAAAACTGAGATCACGATATAACTGATATTTTCCTGGAAACATTGAGTTAAACTAAATTGCCCTTTTTGTCTGCTGTGAGAATGTGTCGATCAGGGTAAGCGACAATGTCTGTCTCACTCAGTGATATTTATTGACAGATTTTACTGTTAAATTGAAACAATAATATTTTTATCTTAGAACTTTGACAATAGCTTTGTGCACTTAACAATTAAATATATTTCAGCAAAGAACAGACGAATGTGCATACCAGATGACAGAGTATCAGCGAGAGCTACTGGTTGGGTTGCTATTGTCATTCTGTGTCTTGTATTTGGAATTATACTGTTACTTGACCTTGATAAATTTGTGCGGTTCGTAGCAGGAATTAAATAAATACCAGGATTACTTGAGTTAGCAATAAAATAAAACAAACATATGTTCCGTGCAATAAAATAAAACAGACATATGTTCCGTACAATAAAATAAACATATGTTCCGTGCAATAAAATACAACAAACACATGTTCCGTGCAATGAAATAAAACAAACCTCTGTTCCGTGCAATGTATGGAGTGTGAAATATTTGTAAAGACAATCCATAACTATAAAAGACATGTAATATTGTTTTCAAAATTATGTTTTGTGATAAAGGATCTACGTTTTTATTGTGAATTACCAAATAGTATAAAAGTATTTGTTCCAAGTGGATTTATATTCATTAGTAATCATTTGAAGGGCTTTGGAGTCGTGTTCCCGAATAAAAAGGGATTTATATTTAAACGAGCCATTTTATCATCTGATATATATTACAGTTCATGCTCTTAATGGTACAATAATGTAGAAAATAAAACTAAAATATTGGTTGAATGTTACATTATGCTGAAACAAACATCAAGGAGAAACGCACATTATAAAATATAAATTAAGTAAACTCCGATTTTGTCTACATCAGCAATAGTTTTATCAGACCCAAAACT
Organism: Gigantidas platifrons; assembly: GCA_002080005.1. Lineage (NCBI taxonomy): Eukaryota > Metazoa > Mollusca > Bivalvia > Mytilida > Modiolidae > Gigantidas > Gigantidas platifrons. The sequence goes on along the minus strand of MJUT01014918.1, from coordinate 493,201 downwards.
CTCATGTCCTATAGTCGGTCAAAAAAACATGGGCGGCATGTGCAATTCTTGTTTCTGATTGGCGTTAAATAAATATATATTGTTTGAAACTATAAGTTCAAATGATTTGTGTCTGTGTACAACTATTGTATGTGAGGTACTCTATAATTTCCCATTTTGTCGTGATCCGGCAAACTTACTTTGAGAAATATTTGAAGATACCAAAGGGCTAATCAGAAGTCATAGATCGAAAGGAAGAAAATACAATGACTAAAAGAAAAAGGACAAGCATTGAACTACAAAATACTATACGGAAAACTAAAAATTGAGCAATTCGAACCCCACAAATTACGGATTCTTTAATGTGCGTTTCTCGTCAAAGTTTATGTCGGTATCATCTTCTCCGCCAAAGGTCCAAATGATTGCAAATTAGTGCAAATAATTCATCTTAGGTTCTCTTCAAGGATTCCATAACCACATTAGTGGTGTAATGGTTAGCGTGTTCGCCATGAGTGTAGTAGATAGGGGTTCGAGCCCTGGTCGATTAAACCAAAGACTATAAAATTGATATTTGCTGTTTGCCCCTATGCATGCAGCTTTAATGGGTAACAGCAAAGACATATTGTCTCGGAATCAGAATAATCAGTGTCTTCTTGCAAACTGTTAATCAGTGAGCTAGTTCTTTATGTAACAGTCCAACTCAGTGTGTTGGTCTAGTACAAAGCGTCATTATTATCATCATCATCATATCATCATAATGTACTTTGTTACCGCCGAACAACAACGAAAAATCGATCGTTTGGCATTAAACAACAATCAATCACTTAAATATTCCTCATTGGGTCTTGGTTGGACAAAAACATGGTTACCAATGGCAAATCTTGTATATGGCTGTAACGTTAATATTTTGGAAACTGTAGATCAAAATGATATGTTACACAATACAAATGATGTATGTGAAGTCCTCTACAAAGATTCCCCATTCAATCTTGTTCCAATAAAGAACATGGCAGCGATAGAAACTACAAATTTATCGAACCCAAAACAAAGCATGTCTTCCATGTAGGTCTTTAAATGTATTTTAAAGGATACCTGAGGCTGCGAAATGGAATATACAATCCATTTATTTAAACTAAGTATCGTCGTCCATGTCATTCAACGAAAGCTGTCACCGAACTCTGCCTTTCAGAGAATGAAGACAATTAGGTTATTGTAATGAAAGTGATATTGTTATGGATTTGAATTTTCCATCTAATCTACAGTTAAATAATTTATATTATAAACTTATTCACATGAATTAAGATATCCGCGGAGCGGAACAATTAAAGGGCGATTACAAATAGACAATACCATTATTCCCTTTATAAAATTTATCTGTTGAATTTATCAGTATTGTAATTATGTGTTAATATTGGTTTTCTGACATTTTTCTTACATTTTCATGGTTTTGTGTAAATCTGTCATGACTCCGTTTTTCTGCAATTGATTGAATATATATTGTGTTTATACAAATAGAGAATCTATTTAACATAACAGTAGGTCTTTGTTTTATCTACCTTCATTTCCTTCCTGGCTTTCTTAACTACTAAATATTGTATGTATCAGTTCTTCTCTGATTCACGGCTTCTTATTTATTCTTTGTTTTCTTCAAACCTTTCCTAAGACATTACATATTTATGTGTGCTGAATTAATCAAAACTATCGTGTTTAATGATTTTATCTGTGATATACCTGTCTGCACTTTTAAAACAATGGCAGTTGATTTTATATAGTCATCTTGCACTTTTACCGCAATTACAGGTAAACATTCACACTGCGCGCACATATTGGCAATCGGAACAATGAGTAACTATGCATTGTGGGTAACTAAGCGGTTACTTTCTATACGTGTTTAATTCGGTTGTTTCGAATCATGTCAATTCCGACCACGTTCCGTCTTTTTCGTGTCTTGACGTCTGAACAAATTGGCAGGCGACTTCCGGTGTTTACGCTATTACTGTGACAACGTCAGCATATCATAGTCGTAGATGCGGTAGATTATAAGTAATTGTAATATGGAGACGCCAAGGAAACCGCTGAATAAATACTGGTGTTCGGTACCCCACTATCTGTCTTATATAAGAAATATATACATAAAGGCAGATCGTTTTCCTTTCATAATGCTGACAGCGGCAAATAAAGAAAGAAAACAAATTTAATTTTAAAGAATTATTTGTCTCTGCGTTGAAGTCTTTGATACAAATAAAATAATTTAATTGATATCTGTCTTTTACAGAAAATGTTAAGATATTTTTAACTTGAGAATCGAACTTTAAAACGGCACATATCGATTGGAGTTTGTGTTGTGTACATTGACACCGGAAGCTCAGGGCCAGCAGTTCCATCGAAATCACGTGATCTGGCAGACGATAATAAAAAAAATTTGACGGAATGGAAATGATTCGAAACAACCGAATTAGAATGCATTCAATTTCTCGTTTGAAACACATTTCAAATAGAAAAATCATCTCAATAATTGTTATTGAAAATACGGTACAGTAACTAACTGTGTCATGATGATCAGATACTGAAATACGATGATAAATACTAATAATATTTTTATCGGTAATTTCACAATTTTAACACAGCTTTGTGATTTTTTTTGTTGTGTTTTGACATTTTTTTTAATACAAATATTTTTTTATCACAATCTTAACGCAGCTTTGTGATTTTATTGTTGTGTTTTGACCTTTTTTTTTAATGAACGGTTTAGTGACGTCACGTTAGACCGCGCATGACAAATGACCAACAGCTGATAATTTCTTGTATCACGAGTAGGTGGTCAACTGAACGTTGTTACTAAATTTATCGGGTAGTAAAGATCAAAGGAAACTGTAACAAATTACCGATAAATATATTGATTTAGTTAAACATTAATTAGGAGCAGTATATTATATGAATTGGTGACGACAACAGACATGTAGGTGACAAAGGTGCCACAAGGAACAGAAGAGATAAGGTCGAAAGTCCAGAAACGCGTCGTGCGCACTTAATTTGATATCTATTTTTTTATGTTTTTATTAATGCATTGTTACTCATTGTTCTGATTGGCAATATGTGCAGTGTTAATGTTTACCTGAGTCGATACCTCTGCTGATGGACAGTTAGTCCCTGAGGGTATCATCCACCCAGTAGTCAGTGCTTCGGCACCGACATGGTTTATTAGATATATTTATTGTCGAAATTTACAATTGTTAAATCATTGAATTATTATTAAAACTAAGATACTCCTCTCTCAGTCAATATGCGACCTTAGCCGATTTTGGCTCTCCTGTTTAAGCTCTGTGTTTTTCATGGCCCCAAATACTTTAAAATGATTTGGCTTTCCAATCGTTTGGCAATGATGATACCTGATAATGGTTATTCCAGAAAGGCGTCATACGCACTAAATTTGATATCTATGTTTTATTGCCTCAGAACAGACAACCAATGATTACTTCTAACAAACATGAGACATTCCTTTATGACTGGTACTCGAGGAAGGTCTTGATTAATCCTTCACAACCAATTGTCGCCTCTTTTAAAGTGGGAGTGTGTCAATATTTTACCAGTTCAGCCTTGGTTTCATTTGCGTGGATTGCTAATTTCAGTAATTTTATTTGCTTGTGGGGAGAAACCACGGACAGCTATAGTAAACACTAAAATGCATTTGTGGTTCAATGGTTAGCGTGCTCGCCTCCAGTGTGGTAGACTATGAAATGTGTATTTGTTGTTTCTCCTATAAGCACGCAGAGTTAAGGAGAAAGAGCAAATACTGGTTGACTCGGAATCATTAATGTCCAAATATCCAACTAAGTATGTTGGTCTAGTAAAAAGCGGATCATTGAAAATTAACTTGTTCTCACCACGATATAGCTGCAAAATTACGGAGTTGGCGATAAACAACAATCATTCACTCACTAGCTCGATAAGCACCCTTTTCTGTCATGGCCCTTCGAAAACACATAGGTACGGAATACAATGAAAAAAAATAAAAAAAATAAAATGCCACACTTCAGTAGAAATGGACAAAATCGACACTGCTAACACACAAATACATGAAATATGACAGAACTACCTGCCATTTGGCAAAGCCAAACTCTCCAAAACAGACATCCGGTGTGTGTGGAGCGACTTAAATGCACACACAAAATTAACTAATTAAAAAGGCTAGGACTGTACATTCACTGGCTTGAAAAACGGTCATAGTGGGCACTATTTTTATATTTACGAAACCTGTATCGAACCTCTTTATATGGAACGTTTCTTAACTCTTAGGTTTGTGTCTCTGCTATTGGGTTTAATCTCTCCAAAAGAGACATCGAGCGGTTGTGTGTGACGATTTATATTCACAAATCACCATAAGGACATGGCGTACATGTAAATGTGTGCTTCGTTTTTTACTGGTCCAAAAATAGTGTTTAATTTCCGGGTGACCGTTTTAAATAAATTGTATTTATTATTTTTGTTGAAAGTGGCGTTAAACACCATAAACCTAACTTTTAATCGAATGATCAAGTAAACTAATTAAAAAGGCTAAGACCGTACATAATAGCTGGTTTGAGAAACGATCATATATTGTCTGCAATATGTTTTTATACATGTATATACGAAACCTGTATAGAGCCTCATTATATAGAACGTTGAACTCAAACTGACTTTGGCAAGTCTCAATTATTTGGTCATCATAATTCATTACTCGTAAAACTACAACAATACTATATTTTAGGATATCATCTTTAAAAAAAAGTACACCAAAACAAATATTGTGATAATATGGCGTGAGACACAAAATACAAATAGGCATAGATCAAAGGATTCATATCAAGGTAGGGTACAATTTTCTCGGGTATCTTTAGAAAATTGACGATCGATATTATTTATTAATGTCGTTTTTAAATAAGCGAGTCTTTTTTTTAAACCAGATGTATTAGTAATACTGTTTATTATTATTATTATTATAATTATTTATTATTATTATTATTATTTGTCGTGAATATATCAAAGTTTGAATGTAGTGTTTATAAATACCATGGCTGTGTGCTGTTGTGTGTGGCGTTCCGGCTTACGACATTTTAAAAAATGTATCTGATGTTACACACACCGTTTTATTAAAGGGGAATTATCTGCCAAATCGTACATTTTTGTTACCCATAAAAACTATCAGATATGATTGATGCCCTAATAAAAACGTGTTTCTGTAACTTATTTAAATGTTATGAAATGGTGTTTCTTCACACTCTGTATCTTTATTAAAATCTTACCTTTCTAACAGGAAACAACAAATTAAAGTAAACAGTGTTCTGAGTGACTGGGCTGACATCCAGAAAGGTGTACCTCAAGGGTCCATACTTGGGCCNGAGATCGATCAAGAGATGGACGTCATCTTATTAATTATCGACATTGTTTACGGAGTTTGTCGAATCGTCATTAAATCAGTAAAACAATGCACTTATTTCTTATTTTTTGTGAATCTGCTATTAGTCGGTGTTAATTAAGAACAAAGAACCATGCAAGTTGGCAGTTAATAAGCGACAAAATACAAATTATTCCTATTTACCTGTCACTAGTAAGGTCAATTGCATACGGAAAAAGCGAGGTCAAATTATTTGCTTGCAAGCAAATACGTAATCGATGGTACTTTTCGTTCTCAAAAGGCGGAAAGTGGTTCGATAAGCTGTTTAATGTGAAATATTTACCTTTATTTCATCATTTTAAAGCTATTTACCAATTTCCAAAACATATAATTGTTTTTGTCAAAATCGTAGCTAATACCCTCTTAAGTAGTCAATTACCCGCCTAAGGCATTTGCACAATATTTCCCAAGCTTTGGCATTTTACAGTAAAAATTAACTGTGTCTCTGAACCTATTTTTAATCTGTCATGCTTTGTCAACTGGCATTGTTGTTGTTATTTTGTGTGTGGGTTTTTTTTGTTGTTGTCTACAAGGATTTAAGATTGTGGTCACGACACCTGAAATTCGCCCAGCAGAATTCACGAACAACACGAACTAGGAAGTATAAACATATGAAGTTCTTTCTCCGCTTGTCGTGTGGTATAAATAAAATTGCATCTCGCCCTTAGAACGGAACGTAAGCAAACGTCTCGGGTTTGAAGAAGACATCGCTGTTTCATACTACTGGCATCCAATACTGGGAGTAATCGATAGTGATTCGTTGGAAGGGTAATATGTCCATTTATCTGTCTATAATATACCGGTCCATTTTCTCACCCTTTAACTTTTTCTCTAGTCAAAGCATACATCTTATATCAGTATCACCCTTTAAACTTATTAATTGTACCCATCGTGAATATTGCTACAACAATGTGCATTTGACATTTACCAGTACTATTAAATTAGATCACATGAAACGACTTTGTATGGTAACATATCATGTAATAACTAGGGTATTCGTAATATAATATATTTTGTTTTCTCTTTAAGATGGCGGAAAATGATAGTTGTACATTGCAAACTGCGACAAAAGAGGAATGGATCAAAGAATGGGAGGAATCACTTAATCCACGGTGGGCAATGAAAGGCGTAAATCCTTACATAAAACAATTCAAAAACGATTTAACAAAAGGAAAAAAGTGTGTCAAAATATTTTTCCCAATGTGTGGAGATGTGGCAGATATGAGTTGGATGGCTGACATGGGGCATACCATTGTCGGTGTCGAAATATCTCCAGTAGCTATAAAACATTTCTTTCATGAAAATGAAATAGAATATGACGTTGAACCATTTGAGCTCATGAAAGGAACGGTGTATACAAGTAAAAATGGAAGTATAAGAATATATTGTGGCGATTTTTTTCTATTCGGACCTTTTGTAGAAAGGGATTTCGATGGTATTTGGGACCGTGGATCATTTAATACTTTATGTGATATGATGCTTAAGAAGAAATACATACAAATACTAACATTAGTTATGAAACCTGATTGTAAAATTATCATGGAGTTTGCACTTATGGAGAACGCAGTTGAAGCAAAAGACATGAAAGGGCTGTTTGATGTCGATTTTGAGGTCACAGATTTAGGAGTAGTTAGCGGATATGCACCAGAGTATGATGATTCACAATTTCAATTCTTTCGAATTTGTAGATCAAATTAAACAGTTACAAATCTTATGAATAATAGCGGTTTATTAGTGTGGATCGTTAGCCCATCCTACCCAACATCCCCGTTGTCTCTTTGTCGCAATGATATAATCAACTGAAAATTTTCTATTTTTGGCATTAATCAACAATCACGGACTCATTCGTTCTATCAACTCTACTATGCAATGATGATCGGTAAATTCGCTGTCCATAAATTTCCTAACTACTAGTATGTAATATGTCCATGTATCATTTATGGTGTATAAGTTTATTTTATTACAACTGTCGTGAGAGAATCAATGGGGAGTAATTTCAAGGTTCGGAATGAATCTGCTTTATTTCGTTTATATGTTTTAAAACTTCCTCTCGGGAAATGTAAAGAAAAACGAATGATACGGAAAACGTATGCAACGTCTCGACATTTCGGTTTTAATTTCCCAAAAGAAAAAGAAAACAACTGTAAACTTTTTATGACACTGTTGATACCAACCATTTTCGAAGCACCCTATCTTACCACCAACTGCTAGTTCACTTTGTCCGATCTTTGATGCCTCGACTGTCTGGTTGTTGGGTTTTTACAATATTTCCTATGTATGTAGTTTCACTTGGAATTGTCTTTTACAGATGAATTCAGTTCCAACTATATATTATTATTGTCATAGATTATAGTAGTACAAAACAAGCATTGATACATGGTGTTGATAAACTGAACATAACATCAATACAAGCGCCATTGTGCTGCCTTATAATGTATAAAGATCAAGATTATGACTCACCCAGTTATTATTTGAGGGTCGGCATTCTTATCACATGTTGACAGCACCTGAGTGATGGCATCATTTCACAATAAAGGGGATGTTAGGGTCCATGGAACTAGCTAAACCTTTCCACTATTTATTGAATTAATCTGTACCAAGCCAGGAAAGTGAGTGGTCAACTGTAGGGTGTATCGATTTCGCCTCTTTCTATGATTTTCCGAATCTCGCTGAGATTAGGATTCCAAAGAAATTTTCTGTAAGTTTTTTCGGAATCTTAATACAGACAGAAAATTTCTTCGGAATCATAATCTCAACGAGATTATGATTTTTCTATTCTGGAACTGTTCTAACGATGTAATATGTTTTGTTTTACAGGATATCAGTTAAATCGTGGCGGTCAGATTTATTGGTGGGGGAAACCGGAATACCCGGAGAAAACCACCTACCTGTCGCAAGTCACTGACAAACATTATCACATAATGTTGTATCGAGTACACCTCGCCTGAGAGAAATTCGAACTCAAAATGTTAGTGGTGATAGACACTGATTGCATAGGTAGTTGTAAATGCACCTACCATACGATCACGATCACACCGCCCCCTCGAGAAGTAGATCAAGGTATGAAAACATACATAGCTGTATTTGTGGTATCCCTAATTTCAAGCTAATAGGAATCATTCACCGCTTCTCCCGTTTGGTGACGCTACTGTTCCATAAGTGGTTAATTGTGCGTTTGAATCACAAAGACGCTTGTATCTTAACGTTAACCTAATGACGGCACTGAATTATAAAACTTGGATGGTGCAAACATTGAAGCTTAACTAGTACAGCGCGGTGATATTACCTGTTAGAAGCACATATTTAGTTGACGAGTATATGTAAAATAAAAGTATTATCTTTAAGTCGCAAGAAAATAGTTTTATTATGACCATATTAAGAAATAAAACGGACGTTTACAAGCCATTTCGGCATGTACATGTACCTTAGTGCACGGGGACTTGCTCCCGGTCAATAAAAAGATCGACTATCCACATATATACACACTAGTGGGATCGACTATCCACATATATACAATAGTGGGATCGACTATCCACATATATACACTAGTGGGATCGACTATCCACATAATACACTAGTCTAGTACATATATGTGGATAGTCGATCTTTTTGTTGACCGGGAGCAAGTCCCTGTGCTTAGTGTAGCCTATACATGTTCATAAAAGGTGTACTGTCTACATGATGTTTGGTTACTCACACTGCAATACTGATGAACTTCAATACAACATTTTAAAGTATACATGAATTTCGGGAAATACTACCTCCAAGTGAACAAAATAGAATATGTCTTCACATACAACATTTTGAATTAATATATCTAGGTCTCTCTATATTTAGGCAATCTTCAAATCTAAATCACACTCTTTAAAATTATTTGGTACAAAATTATACAGATAATATATTCCTTCTTCACGTATTGTTATTAACTGTTAAAGATTCGACAATTTAACAAGCAGGTTAATCATAGCATTTATTTTAGAAAGATTTTGAGCAGATGTATTATGAATTGCATAATAAATCTTTAAATAAAGAAAATTCGTTGTTTCTTACTATTTTAAATTATTTTCGACAGATTTTGGTAGCATTCAAATATTTTGTACAATCAGACTGGCGGATCATCGTAAAAAACCTGGAACTGCCATACAATGTAAAACTAAAGACTCAAGTTGTCACCAACAGAATTCCGTCGGGTTTAAATGGTATTCGTGCTGATCAATCTTCAGTTTTCTGTGTAGTTTATTGTATAAAGTACCAACTATACTACTTGAATAGGTGTCTATGCACACAGAAATTTTATTTGTTCATTATTACAAAGTTTTTATTATTATTACTTGTTCTTTTTGTGTTTGTTGAAAATTGTATATTACTGCCTAAAGGTATAAATGAATTTGTTGTGTTCCTGTGTATTGTACATGTATGGTTTTGATTTTTTATACTTTTACCCATATTTTTATTATTAGTCATAAAGGGACAACTTNGT
>MJUT01014918.1:470286-483214 GCA_002080005.1 Gigantidas platifrons | reverse complement strand
TGTAGGGTGTATCCAAGCCAGGAAAGTGAGTGGTCAACTGTAGGGTGTATCCAAGCCAGGAAAGTGAGTGGTCAACTGTAGGGTGTATCCAAGCCAGGAAAGTGAGTGGTCAACTGTAGGGTGTATCCAAGCCAGGAAAGTGAGTGGTCAAATGTAGGGGGTATCGATTTCGCCTCTTTCTATGATTTTCCGAATCTCGCTGAGATTAGGATTCCGAAGAAATTTTCTGTAAGTTTTTTCGGAATCCTAATACAGACAGAAAATGTCTTCGGATTTTCTATTCTGGAACTGTTCTAACGATGTAATATGTTTTGTTTTACAGGATATCAGTTAAATCGTGGCGGTCAGATTTATTGGTGGGGGGGAACCGGAATACCCGGAGAAAACCACCGACCTGTCGCAAGTCACTGACAAACATTATCACATACTCTTGTATCGAGAGAAATTCGAACTCAAAATGTTAGTGGTGATAGACACTGATTTCATAGATAGTTGTAAACGCACCTACCATACGATCACGATCACACCGCCCCCTCGAGAAGTAGATCAAGGTATAAAAATATACATAGCTGTATCTGTGGTATCCCTTATTTCAAGCTAATTGGAATAGATGCGATCAACAAAATCACCAAACTTAAAAATATTTAGTGAAAGGACATCACCTTTATAATGGAAAGTGAAATTAAAGGTCTTCTTTTCGTTTTTCTGGAGAAACCCTGTTTGAAGTCTGCCTCTTATGAATAAAGGAACAAGTCGGCAAGGAGATGAGAATATGTGTACCCATAGCAATGTCGACTATGTTGAAAAACACGTCCACCAATCATAACAAAATTGTGCTGTCAATAAAAAAAATCGAGCATTTTGATCATTTCAGTTTCAGAGAACTTTCTTGAAATTCTGTAAATCCAACACTTATGATAGAAAACAAAGACATCGCCTTCCTTTGAAATAATTTCTTGTTAGATTGTACATGTACTGAAGCTTACATGTTGCGACATTAAAAAAAAATCTGCTTAACAAGGTGTAAGGTGTAAAAATATGCATTCGAATATTTAACCTTTTGGGGCCCCAACATTTGTTTGACGAAATATAGGTCAGGGTTAGTAAAAATCAGCTGATCTTTTTAAAATATTGGAGATATAATAATATAGGCACCTTCTGTTAACTTTATTGAGGATTCACATCCCTGGAGACCAACAAAACTTGAACAGTTTTTCACCATGTCGACAATCTTTTCTGTTTCATTGCGCAAATTCTTTGGCTGGAGGTCCACTGCCAGTTTGAGTAGGATATTTCTTCCTGTCTGCATACTGTTTTTTGTTGCACTAGTTTGCATATTTTGCTATTTTGTTTTCACTTCTTTATCGGTTCTGTAATGCAAGCCGAGCGAATTAATCTGGACAGCAATGTTTTTGCAAATAGAGTTCTTTCTGTTGTTGGTCACCGAATTGGTGAGTTTGCTCCGCAGTGTGGACACATTTTCCAGCACCAACTGTCGAAGTAATGTGATTTCGGAACTATCCCAATTTGAACTCCTTTTCCTCTTATCATCTTTAAAATTCTCCATTTTATTTTTCGAAATAAATCGCGAAATTGCACGCGCAATGTTGAATTGTGGGATATTAAACAAGGTTTAAATATACATTTGTAATTACAAACTTTAATAATTGACACTTAATTAAAATTAGCCTTAAATATGCTTTGTGCAACCGATTTTAAACAGTTGTTTAACTAATTGATACTTTTAAATGACGTTTGTGCAACCCAGTCCAGTTTTATATATTTTACGGTAATCAGTTTCGTATAATGTCACTAGATTTTATATGTGCAAAAGTAATCGCGTCTCATATATAGAAAACCCATATTTTCGGCCGCTAAATCCTCAGTTAACCGACAACTATTCAAATACAATATAGTAATTTCTTAATTGTACTGTGTATATTTAGTCGCCTTTAATTGTCGAAGACTATCAGCGTGACAATTAAGGTTTGTCAAATTCCATTCAAATGGGAGTACTGAATTGTGAGTATATTATGTCAAGAGATATTTTAACAGTAACGTGGACATTTGATATCTATTAACGTGTCGTGTGCAATAAATTTGATATCGATGTTTTTATTGAATTGCTTGATATTTAATTTTGCAACATTAAAATTATTGGTACAAAAAAGTATTTAATGTTTTTGTTTCGCTACATTAACCATTTTCCATTATACGAGATTGAATTATTAAGCACATGATGTTACCCTATAATAAAACGTACATATCAAATTTAGTGCGCACGACGCGTTTCTGTAACAACCTTCATCGGGTACGCTCAAAGTGGAAAGGTTGGTAAGACAAATAAATTGTTAAAGGTTTTAGGCGCGCGCAATAAAACTAACACGGGGGGTGGAGGGGGCGGCGATGAATGTACGTCCTCATTGGACGCCATTTTGTTCCGTTTGAATGTAAGTTTTTATCTTATCATTTGTTATTGTAATGATAACATTAAATGTGATAATGCACCAAATGCCCCTAAATGTCCGCTAAACAACGGTGTGTCCATCGTTCAAAAACTTGTTGTCAAACTCTCAAACACCTCGACAACGATTTCGCAACAGGTACAACTAACATTGTCGAAGTGCTTGAGAGTTTGACAACAAGGTTTTGAACGATGGACACACCGTTGTTTAGCGGACATTTAGGGGCATTTGACACACTATCACATTTAATGTTAACATTACAATAACTAATGATACATGTACAAATAAAAACTTACATTCAAACGGAACAAAATGGCGCCCAATTATGACGTACATTCACCCCCTGTAACATATATATACATATAAAGTATATATTAATGATCGTGTGAGATACAATGCTGATAAGCTAAAAGATTATTGTGTAGTTTGGTGCCGAGTATATCGATGCCATGTTTTTCATACGAATGCACATTGGGATAGTTTTGTTAGGAAAACGTTGTATACACCAATTAATTTCAAAACGGAAACAGATGTCCACAGTCGATGTTTATTCACAAGAGATAAAAGGGTCGCTTCCTATTGACTACGATTTGAGTCATTATTACCACTGGACAGCCCCCCTCTAACTAAATAAGGGTGCACTCGACTTGCAGCCGCAAGTGATAAAGTTTACCAGTTGCTTGCCCATGGTCGGTGGTTCTCTCCGGGTACTCCGGCTTCCTCCACTACTAAAACTGGTCTCCATGATATAGCTGAAATATTGTTGAAAGTGACGTTAAACACCAAAAATCTAATCAAATCAAAATCCCCTCTAACTAGATGCCGGAAAGAAAAGTTTGAAGATCCCAAAGGGGTAAACATAAGCCGTATATCGAAGGACAATGAATATAATGGCTAATAAAAATAAGACAAACAATCACTGACAAGACACCACACAGAAAAATAGGATTGAGCACCACGAACCCCACTTCAAGAAGAGGGTTGCACTCGTTTGCTCGAGAATTTGAAGTACTTGCTCAAATAGTGGCACCCGTCTCGACATTTGGTCATTGCTTACAATTTCTATATAGTTTTATATATGAGATTCATATTGGCTGTGCATTGTGATTATAGTTTCAAGCAGTGGCGAATCGGTAAAACGTGTGCTTAATGTGTATTATCAGCATTTTTAAAATATTGTTTTACCCAATTATAGACGTGCTTATGTATGATAATATTTCAGTTTGCATCCTTTAAGTGTTATTTTCTCAGAACACACGATATTATCAGTAACCCTCTATCAATGACATCATGATAGGAACAAACTTTAGAATATCTGATAAACTTAGATCTATATACTCCATATACAAGTAATGCTGTAATGTTGCTACATATAAATGGAAAGTTCACAATGGAAATATATGTTAAAGTACATAGTGGAATCCGACAGATACAGTATCCACCTAGTACAAATCAGAATTCCAATTTTATTAGTAGATATTGGGATATCCAGATTTTTACTAGGAAGATCCGGGATTGTACTAAAATTCTAGTAGGATATTACTGAAAATTACAGTTGTATGGTTCTGGATTGTACTGGATTTATTCTTATATTGATTTTTCTTCTGGATTGCACTGGACAAGTAGGAAAGCAGAATCAATGAAAATAAAATGCAGTTATCAGTACTTTATTATTAGTGTTTGATATGTTTTACAGTTTTACACACTTGTCTGCATCCAAACACTTCAAAATTGTAGTATACTTCTCAACCGATAATTTTTTTTTTATCTCTGTTATACTGTATCGGCAGTTTTTGTTGGTAATCTACCTTTTTGTAATGAAGCATCTCCTAGTGCTCTTCCATTTGTACAACATCTTTTCTCCTGTACATTCGCTAAAGCTGATTTGAGAACATCTTAGTCAGCACTATTATAAATTGAGCCTGTAGGCAGATTAGGGGAGAAATTGTAATAAAAAATTGTCTATATGTGATTCAGAAAAGTATTGATTTAAGTTTATTTCATTATAATGTAAATTTACAAAAAAAAGGTATGTATGTCTTTTATAAGTATTCACTTAGTGCAATCTTGGATCCTACTAGTACAAATCTGGAAATACCAATTTCTACTAGTGGATATTGGAATTCTGATTTGTATTGGATTTAAATAAGTATATTATCAGAATTCCAATATCTACTAGGAGGATTCTGGATTCCAATATCTACTAGGAGGATTCTGGATTCCAATATCTACTAGGAGGATTCTGGATTCCAATATCTACTAGGAGGATTCTGGATTCCAATATCTACTAGGAGGATTCTGGATTCCAATTTGTACTGTAACATATACACCACTATTCATATTTACTGTTGAAACTTATTAGACAATTACCTCATTTGTGAAATAAAATGTGTAAAATGAAGTGTCCATTGCATTATTTAGGGTAAATTTTCTTTTGATTTTCGGTATCTCTGAAATATAAAACATTCACTCCAGCTGACATATGTAAGGAAATGCATGTATATGGAGCAAATGATATTTATTTCAGATTTAGGTGAAAGACAAAACATGGTAATTTCAGCAAGGTTCTGTTGAAGTATAAATATAATAGTAGTTTATAGAAGTCTAATTATTGTCCAATTTCTATCACTCCTTTCCTGTTATTTGATCAGTTACTTTACTGAGAGCTAAAAGTGTTTCTGAAAAAGAAAGAGTATATTTTTATTAGTAGCAATAGAAATAACAATTCACTCATTCTCTTTTTATGAAATAAAAATGATTTGTCCCCATTCCAACGAAGTTATAGCAGAATTTAACTAGAGGCTCGGTGGGATGAGCTTATGTCGCTCACCTTTTATTCTGCTTTGAGGAAAGTTAATACAGAACCTTCCATAGGTGTTTCCCACCAAGTTTCGGTTCATTTGGCTAAGCAGTTTCAGAGAAGAACATTCTTAGAAATCGACAAATCTGAAAGAAGAATTGCCTGTGGCGGCCATGTTTGTCAACGGGACAAAATTAGCAATCTTTATAGAGAACCTTCCATAGATGTTTCCTTCCATGTTTCGGTTCATTTGGCTAAGCAGTTTCAGGGGAAACGATTTTTTTAGAAATCGACCGATCAGAAACAAAAATTAGCTGTGGCTGCCATATTTACTAATGAATCAAATCAAAATGAGCCATCCCTATAGAGGATCTTCCATACATGCTTCCTACCAAGTTTCGATTCATTTGGCAAAGCGGTTTCAAAGGTTTGGCAAGGTGAGCTAAAAATTAGTAACTAACCTGTGGACAACAACAGTCTCCAAAATGAAAACAAAATATTATCAATGTGTTTTAATACATTGTAGAGGTATATATACATGCATAGAATAGTGTCGATGGTTTTCGTCCCACCAAAACGAAACGGGCAAATCTTTGTAGAGGGCCTCACAAACATCTGTGTACAAAGTTTGGACTGATGATATCAGATGAGATGATATTTAAAGTTTCAGTCAATCAAAAACAAACCCAACTGATTCTATTTTTTGGTTCACTCAGTTCATATAATTTCTTTTGTCCTAAAGATAATTCCTGTAAGAAGAGTTTGAAGATACGAAAGAGGTAATCAGAATCCGTATATCGAAGAAGAACAGACAACACAATGGCCAAAAGAAAAAGCACAAAAGGACAAACATTGATCTACAAAACATACATATAAAACTAAAGATCGAGTAACATGAACCCCACTAAAAACCGGGGGTGAATTCAGGTGCTCCGGAAGGGTAGGCAGTTCCTGCTCCACTAATGACACCCATCGTGTTAATCTAGTTACAATCGCTGTGATAAGTCATGTATCGTTTTATGGAATTCTGTTTTATGAATATTGATTTATTGATAGATTTGTCATTTTTGAACTGATCGGTTTCCATAGCAACAATGGACATTTTGAAAATTATATAACCTGCTAGCATGTCTATACATTACTCGTGTGCTCATTTCTTAGAAGTTTCATGAAGTTTGCAAGAACAAAATGTGAAATATTTGAAAATTCATCCATTTTAACTCTTGGTTACCATGACTACTCCAGCCCATTTTCAAACTAGAGTTTTAGTGGGGTTGGTGTTACTCGATCTTTTGCTTTATGTGTATGTTTTGTTTTTCGTTGTTTGTCCTGTTGTCCTTTTTCTTTTGGCCATTGTGGTGTCTGTTCTTCTTCTATTTACGAATTCTGATTACCCTTTTGGTATCTGTTTGATTTTAGAAAGATTCGTGTCATTATTCTGAATGCATAATATAAAGATGGAAAAAATATATACTTGCTTATTAAAGCATCTTTGAGAGTCATTTTAAACTTACCCATTGCTCCAAGTTTTTGATCTTTGTTTCTATCTCCAATCTTCATTAATTTTATAGACATATCAGCTGCTTTTTGGAATGGCCACTTCATATCATGTCTGTAGAGGTTGTATATTTCGTTCCTTGTTAAGTAGCCATCTTTGTTTACGTCTGCACGTGTAAACAAGTATTCTGCTAAAGCAAACTCGTTAAACAAGTCGCTTCTTTTTACAGAAGTGTTCTGAAAATACGAAATAAAAAATGTACAAGTTAAAAGTAGATAATATTTTTACTTTCACAGTACATTTGTATATTTGTAAAGAATCATATCATATCTTTTAATGCTAGTAGTTTATTGTCAACAATTGCAGCAATTTCAGCAAAACTAACAACGACCCCTCCCCCCACTTTAAACAATTAAGAGACAACGACTTGTGTCGTTGGTAAGCCAGGTTCTGGCTTAGGATGGGCTCAAAAATGTGACGGGGTTAAACCGGTTGATGGAATCTCAACCATCTCCCTCTAATAATTGGATCTCCCACGACAATACAGATATAAACAAGCAATAACAACCTGCACATACCTGTTTGTTTTGTTATGAATGATAGTTATTACTGCTCGTAAGATTTTCCTGGCCGTTTTGGAAATAATAATCACATTCACATTCTATTGTATGTTAAAGTTTATGATAAGGGCAACGTTGACAATTTACGGACACAGAACTATTGCTGTGAGAAAATGTACAATCCGGAAATTATGCCAAATATATTTACTAAGACTTGCAATTTAAAGTAAAATTTGGGTTATCTCCCATGGCATTGCATGACTTTATATTGCCTGAACATATTGCTTTCGAAACAATAAATCTCAATGTTTACCAGAATTGTCATTTATAAATATTTTACACATTTTAAAAGTCTTACTACACGTAATATAATATCGTATACAAAAATATGCTATATTAAACGTGAACATGTTTTTCTTTCTATTGTAATATTTTGATTAGTTCATAATTTTCTCCTTTTGATAGCTAATTAAAAGTCATAAGTCGAAATATGCATCTCTACTAATTATAAATTAAAGAGTTTTTTTTTTCTATCAAATTTTATGTGTCGTATATGACTGCTCGAATTGCTAGTTTCTTTGACTGGGAATTATGTCTTATTTTACCTCTATGTTTGGATTGTTGTTAGTATGGGATTATATGCTATGGTGTTTAACGCCACTTTCAACAATATTTCAGTTATATCGTGGCGGTCAGTTTTATTGGTTGATGAAACCGGAATACAGGCAGAAAACCACAGACCTGCCGCAAGTCACCAACAATGTTCTATCAAGTGCACCGTACCATGAGAGGGATTCGAACTCACAACTTTAGTGGTGACAGACACTGATTACATAGGGAGTTGTAAATACAGCTGCTATACGATCATGACCACTACGGACCCTGTTTGTTTATATTTCCGGATCTCTTGGAACGTGTAATTGAACATTTTGCGTTCTTGTTCTAAAGTAGTAAACATATAGATGACACATGAAATGAGCACGACACGTTGCTAGAATGTGTTCTTATCACGTGAACAATAAGTACACTGCTTAATGGTCCATGATTCCATAAAATTAAGTGTACTAATTTACCTCAGATATGTATATAATGCGATGTTATTTAGAAGTGCCTACATTTTATCTCCGTTATACCTACTTTTTTAAATCAGAAAAATCAGAATGGAATGATATACACTATATAAGACACTTATGAAAAGATCATTTGCACTCTTGATTTTATGCATACTGTTTTTAATCTGGTTTCACATGTCATTAAAAGTATAATGTCTTTGATTTTGGTGATTTTTTTTTGTCCAGATATTTTTTTACAAAGAGTACATTAAAAACATAAATTAACACTAATTATTGAGTTTTAAAGTAAAAAGTCCGTCCATTCTCTTTTATTTTCATATTTTCATGAAAACAAATCTCGAACATAAATTCCAGTCTGTACGACAATATTCGCCCCTATTATGTGCGGAAAAATGTCTGCCGATGCGGTCGGACGGAATTTTAGCTGATTCTGGTAGAAAAAGAAACAGGAAAGAAGTTTTGGCGAATTATAATAAAAACAAGAAATAAAATAAACCACCAACAAGGCCGTTGGATGGAATTGAAAAAAGCGTTGCGAGTTTAAACTCATGATGAAGTGGTATTGCGCATGAAGTTCGGAAATTGGGACATGCATAATAAACGATGCTGGGAGACAAGCTGCACACAAAAGCAATTACAATACATGTCTAGCCAAACGACGTTTAATATTCATATTATGAAGGTATTATTAACTTTCAACACAAAAAGAACTTTCAAAAACAAATCACCAAAATCAATGACATTATACTTTTACGCAAACCTCGTATGCTTAGAAAACCAACTAAACCTAGGGTTATTGTCTATAAAGTAATTACTATCTACATCTATATACATTATACAACTTATATACCATTTTAAGATTTTTCTCTTCTGGTGTTTCAACACTGGCAGCCGACACGACAGCAAAAATGCTAATGATTAATGCATACAATGCATTCATTATGGCGGTGAGATCTGTAAATAGACAAGAAAAAAAGACTTTTATAACGTATCAATCACAGGAACACAGTATATAGTCATTTGTCAACACATTGCAAACATCTTCTCGTCATGAATATAGCTAAAGTGCTTCTCAAATGACGTTCAATAACAATCAACCATGTAAATCTTTCTCAACAAGTTTCCTTAGCCAGGTTATTCCCGCTTTACTCATATCAGCTGATCTTTATGCATTATTTCCACTGTGTATTTCTGTAGGCAGTAAATGCAGTTATAAATGATTGCTTTCCATTAGATAACTTTCCAACCTCCAATAAAAATTCAGTTAGTCGAATTAGATGTTCACGGGAGGACAAGAAACTGTGTTTTACCGTCGATAAATTATCTACCAGTCTGAATAATATAATGCAACTCAAGGTTGTGGTTCACATTGTCACCATAACGAAACACGTACTGATAAAGACAAGAGTAAAAGAAGAGTTACGAAAAGAGATTAAGTTTTTTTCATAGAAATACATAGCTTTGTGCATCACATATATATTGTTACTACTAATACTAAAACGACAAATGTCTAACAAATATGGAAAAACATGCAAAAACAATATCACCAATGATTCTACGCACAAACTTTTTCATATTTTGTTTTGTACGAATTCAATTTTTTTTTCTCTCATATTTTACTTTTTTGTCTAGGAGTTGCTTTCTTCAAATGGTTATATTATTCCATTTACAAGTTTTATTTATTATTTAAAAGTACATTGCCAATTCCAATATCAATTAAATTTAGATATTGTTGGGAATGACAAAATAGTCATCTTAAGTTTGATGAATTTTGTTGTGTATTTTTTAACATGTAATACTGCTGTTTCTATTACAAAATGTTTCTTTATAATAAGCAAATGATATAGTAAAGATAATTCTCAGTAGATTACAGAGGGCAAATAAATTCTGATGTTTCAGCTCACATGATTACTCTTCATCGAACGATTATTTCTATGAAGTTTTTTGTTCTGTTCGACGATTACAATGCTATGAACGTTTTAGTATTTTAGCATTTGAGTCCACGGAAATCATCCAAAATTAATACCTGAATTCAAATCTAAAAATATTGCGCAACATTTTTGAGGTATCTCACATACTTTGAGGCAACTGATATTGAGAAAAACGAGACGGCCAATGTTGTGAGATGAGGTGAAGAAGAAACATAATATAAAGAATGATAGCCACTGATCAAAAAATCTCCAAAGCTCTGCATTGGACCCAAAACCAATTTTTCATAATTCCGTAGTCGTCACTTTTTTCATATGCACAAATCAATTTCTGTGATAGTTTCTCAGTTTGTAAAAGCAACAAATAAACTTTCATTTTTTGTTTGTTTCCATTTATACTACCACGAGGTTTGTAAAACCAATTCTAATATTTGGTAAACTCGATTCCTTATAGTCATTTTGGATTATTTCGCGCTATTACTACTTACTAATTACACTACTATTCATGGAGCACAGCCTTACTACCTGTATGATGTGTCGTAGAGTTTGAAGAATTCGTCTTGAAGAAAACGTGCGAACAAAATCAGTATTAAGAAAAAGCCAAAAATAATAAGAATAAACGGTGTTATTATCAGAAGCAGGTATTTTTCTTTACTCAGCGAAGAGTAAATCGTTATGAATCTTTAATATATATTCTGTACAGATAAAATATTACAGAATTCTCTTCAATACTTAAAAGTGCACTGACGAATAATGTACACATAAAGAAAAAAAACCGTGTTCTATAGATTTTTAATTTTATTCTGTGTTTCAGGTATATTATGTGTCATGTTAAATAACATCTTTATCTATCAATTCTTGCCATGTATGTATACTGAATGTATGCTTCAATCTAAATATACGGTATCAGCTTTTGCTAATCATTGTCGATTTTAGCCATGAAAACGACATGATTTTATCAAAGGATTGGTTATTATTATTATCAGTTCCCTGTGTTAGGAGAACTGGATACCTAGAGATAATATTAAGTTTTACTAGTATCAGATGACACTAACCATGATGTTGATTATAAAGGGAAATAATCATTATAAAGTACAACGTGACACCATATTGACATTGAATGATCGTATTGTTTCTCTGATATCTATATGTTAGCCATCACTTCTGGGAGTTTATAAGACTTTATATAATTAAGAAATGTATCGGTGATAGGTTTAATTGGTCTCTAGCTAAAATCCTATTTCTGAAATTGATATAATCAGACAATCAGGTTTAGAGGCATGATAGGAAATATCTAATTACAACACTCTGTTTCTATTTCCTAATCTGAATAAACATGGCGCAGGCAATATTTCTCTTTTTGTATAAAAACGTAGATATCAAACTTAGTGTGCACGAGGCGTTCCTGCAATAACATACATCAGGTACGCTCAAAGTCAATAACATACATCAGGTACGCTCAAAGTCAATAACATACATCAGGTACGCTCAAAGTCAATAACATACATCAGGTACGCTCAAAGTCAAAATATCTGAAAGCTAAATATTTTAAAGATCTTTGGGAGAAAGACAAACATATCAGATTATAAAAGGAGAACCAAAAATAGGCTAAGGTCAAATATGCCTAAGGAGGAGAGCAGAAACTTAGTTTCATCCATTATTTGAAACTATGAAAGATATCACAGGTGCTCTGGATGGATAAGCAGTTCCTGCTCTGCAACTAGAAGTTGAAGGATGAACTGTAAGGTACACTTCCTTAATCAACTACATAATATAATAGAGAGAATGATCACGCCCGTGCAAACTACATGAACGTAATTTTAAGATATTAGTTTCGCGCTGCATTAATGCCATTTAAGGATGTTTGGCTCATGGGAAATGTAAAGATGTGCTGCGACATGCTGTTTTGTAAAGAAATCCATGTCATGCATTCTTTGCTAAGATGGTTCTATTTTAACATAGAGCTATTTTCATGTAACCTGGTGTTGAAATGTGTTTACACCGAGAATTACCAAATTTGATATAAATACATTTAGGTAAAACATCAAAATTTGAATCCCTATTTTCGCCAGATTGTGAACAATAAAATCAAAAGCTAGGACAGTTCCCAAATTTAATTAAAAAAAAAAGAGCTCATCTTTAGTCGCCATTATAGATTGCATCGGTGTGTTTCCCAGCTACATGTATGTCTACTCTCTGCTTACTTGTCGTACTTCAGACCGTTATGGCGAAGGCATGTAAATTCAAACACGTTGATGATTAAATTGACGAAACAAGCATATATGTTTCTTTAAAACAAATATCGGAACACCTTAAGACGACCACTTGAAAGGATAAACTTATCCATGTCATATTTCTGCAAAGTGTACAATAAGGACGTGCTACGGTGATGCTTAAGAAATATTTAAGTAACACCCTTTGTCATGTATCAACTGTCCACTGCGATAAGTAACACCCTTTGTCATGTATCAACTGTCCACTGCGATAGAAAGATTTAAGTAACACCCTTTGTCATGTATCAACTGTCATCTGCGATAGAAAGATTTAAGTAACACCCTTTGTCATGTATCAATTGCCCACTGCGATAGAAAGATTTAAGTAACA
>MJUT01014918.1:446610-460666 GCA_002080005.1 Gigantidas platifrons | reverse complement strand
AAACAATAAAACTACACAGTGGCTGTGAAACAATAAAACTACACAGTGGCTGTGAAACAATAAAACTACACAGCGGCTGTGAAACAATAAAACAAGTCTTATATAATTCTCCACGTTTCCAATCCTTTGCTGCTAACGCTTTTATTTGAATTTCTTTTATTTCTTTTTTTTTATTGTGCAAATGTTGTGTTTTTTGTGTTTTGTTTTTGTTTGTCTTTGTCCTGTGTTTTGTTTTTGTTTGTCTTTGTCTTGTGTTTTGTGTACCTAATGTTATCAGTGTCTCTGGATTGTCCATCCTTTATTGCCCCTTCGGTTTTCTCTAACGTTAATTGCACCTTTATTTGGTAAGTTCCTGTCTATTTTGAGTGGGAACATTCTTTATTATAGTTTATAGCTTCAACAGTATATTTGTCGGTGCATTGAAAATGTATGGAGTCGTATAGTGAATGACTAAACCAGTGAATTGACGTTTTCAGTAAAAAAAAATGTATGTCTTTTGAATGAGATATATGTATTTGAAAATACAGTTAGACATGTTCTCTGTATATTATGGTTCTCTGAGGACTTCACACAAGTAAAAGGAATTTCAGTAGAAATATTCA
Organism: Gigantidas platifrons; assembly: GCA_002080005.1. Lineage (NCBI taxonomy): Eukaryota > Metazoa > Mollusca > Bivalvia > Mytilida > Modiolidae > Gigantidas > Gigantidas platifrons. The sequence goes on along the minus strand of MJUT01014918.1, from coordinate 460,064 downwards.
AAACATTCATTGTTATTTGACAGAAATTATACTGTCAGTGTAATGTGAATATCATCACGATTCACCATTATTTCGGGATAATACAGACGTATGAATCAATTATGACAAGACATTGCGTTGAACCTGTAGAAGTTCCTGTGGGAATTTGTACTATATGTTTTTGCAAACCATGTAAATTATATTTGCATATGGTGAAAAGGTGGAAATTTGTCCTGTATAATAAGTTTATATACCGGCTGTTAATGTAATAAAGTTTCTGTGAGTTCAAAGATGTACATATATACAAACAAATGTATACTCAAGTACCAATAGAGCTGAGATATTTAGTTGACATATGCATTACTGTGCACTGATATGTCTAGGAGTCACCTCAAATGCAAGCCCGATTTGCCTCTCAGTCGACATCTCTTTTAATTTAGCCACACGAATGCAGGAGCTTGTAAAAACTTAAAATCAAAATAATTGAGAGCAACCCTTAGTGGGATGAGACGTCCAGACAGGATAGAGAAAGTTTTTGACATAGAAAATTGCAAACATTAACTCCGTAAGGAATGGACGAAACCAAAAGTAAATAATTCAGTTTTGTGCCCGTTGTCAGCCAGTTAGGTCGGTATATAATTGATTAACTTACATTAACTGACATGTAACATCAAGAATACTTGTTTGTTACCCACTGTACACGTGTGTATTCACAGGGGTTTGCTACGATTTTTTAATCCCTCGACTGACACCGTGCTTTTAGAGTTGTCAGTCGAGGGATAAAGAAAATTCGTAACAAGCCCCTGTGCTGTATTGTAGTCCTTTTCCTAATTATTGTTATTTATTTTCATTCTATCTTGTGTATAATTTAATTCATGTTTTATTTTGTATTGTTTTGTGTAAAATAACATAATTCATCCATTTTGTAATATAATATAATATTTATAGATAAAAAAAAATTGTATCATAGACACAGGCATTAATGTCAAAGATTTTTCACAAGAAATCACTGAGATTGAATTCCACTTTTAGATCGACTTACAGATCAAAGTTTGACATTGAAAAAGTCTCACGGTGAGCGGAGGATTCTGTCATTTTAAAGCAGGAACTACTTTAGTTATGTATTTGGTGTTGTGCAGACTTTTTAGGACGTATATATTATGTTTTGTTTGTGCAGTATCGTCATATTCTTGGGCGATCCAACATTCATTAAAATAGACTTTAAACTAGTTTCTAGACGATGTATACATATGTGCCCACTTTAACGAGAGTTAAGTTCTTGAATTGTACCTTATCATGGTTAGAGATTGTTGTCTACCATAAAACATGGTTACAAAAATATCGCGGATAAACGGCTGAACGCTACATAAAACAAACATCCAGTCAACTAAATGTAGGCAATATCACTACTTTTAAAACATTCTTTCATAATGTGACAAATATGTAACTTGTTGAAAACAAGTGTAAATTAAACAGACGTAAACAATTGTTTAATGTTGAGAGCCGATGGAAGTTGTTTCCATTGAATTCTAGAAACAAAAATAATAAATCACAAAATTTGTAGAAAAGAAAGGGAAATGAAATATCCAAGTTCTGTACATGCCCTGAGACGTACCATAATATTATTGTTAAATGTCAGAACAAAGTTATTTCGTATCATTTTTGTCTTCATTTATCATGAAGTAGAAGAAAGAGGTGTTCCGTAAATGGCATTATTTGGATGAGATTCTTATTCTAGTATACTGACTATATTTAACGTTCATTCTCACTTTATGTACTGAAGGCACTAGTTGAACTGTCAATATAGTAGTATAACCACAGATCTCAAGGTACAAGTACTGCCATTAGGTTTTACAGAAATGATACATAGTGCATATTCTAATCAATTTAATTAGATGTATTATTTTTTTTAATTATTTTTACTGTACAATTTCCTCATAGTTATTCTTCTCAGAATGTACGCTTTAATTAATTTTAATTAAAACAATTTAAAGTTTGAACACCCCTATCAATCATGTAAATTGTTTACATTCAGAAATGATTTTCACATATTTTATCAAAGTGCTTTGACATGAAGGCTTATTTACTTGATGGAATTAGCATATTAAAATAGGATGAAAACGTTGAAGGTTTATTAGGTTAAAATATGGAATTTCTCTCTACACGTGTACTTCTATTAATTGCATCTTCCCCGAAAATGTTGCCCCTAGAAGATGAGTCTATTGTCGCCACCATGACTTGGTTGACCTTTATGGAATATCTTTGTCACAAATGACCACGGATATGTTCCACTTGTTGCAAACACTTCCCAATCCTTTCCTGATTCATGACTTATCATCGGGGTTGTAACTAGATTAACACGACGGATGCCACTAATGGAGTAGGAACTTCTTACCCTTCCGGAGCACCTGAGTTCACTGCGTGTTTTTAGTGGGCTTCATGTTACTCGACCTTTAGTGTTATGTGTATGTTTTGTAGATCGTTGTTTGTCCTTTTGTATTTTTTCGTAAGGCCATTGTGTTGTCTGTTCTTCTTGATATACGGATTCTGATTACCCTTTTGGTATCTTCAAACTCTTCCTTCAAATATACTAAATTTTTTTTCGGCTATGCATTTGTTTATTTATTGCCTTGGTGTTGAATATCTAGGTCAATCCGTTTAACTTAATTACGAACCATTCTGGTGTCCTGAATATGTAACAAAGCTAAATTAAAGCAAAAACAATGAGATGCGAAACGGCTACCAATAATATATTTAATCCCACTGTTTGTAATCAAATAAAAAATTATAATGATTAATCTAAGAAATATTCAAGAGGTTATTACAACTGATTTCAATTTCGAGGAATATTCCTTTATTTTAAATTGTTTTCTACATTGAAGTGTTCATTAATTATACGCTATAACTGACTTTTTAATTGCTTGTTATGTTACAAAAATGTCCATAATCTATATGTTAGCAGAAATGAAACATGAAGTATATTTCATTCATAAATATATGATGAATGATAAAATACATTTAAACATGATTTCAACGAAACAAGATTATTATGTTGTCTCAATAAACTAGTTTAATCCAGCCACCTTTTATTGGAGTGTCTATGCTAATCCGCGAAAGTGAACAGTTATGTATATGTTTGTAAGGGATGTTGCCTCTGTTTCCATGATTTTTCGATTATATTTTGGAACTGTTCTGATAGTGTGTATTTTTTCCTCCATTATATTATATATGTTTATGAGTGATTGTTATTTAGCGCAAACTCAGCTATTTTTCAGCTATATCATGGCGAGAACAAGTTAATTTTCAATGAGATGATGATGAGGTCCGCTTTGTACTAGACCAACACGCTGAGTTGGAGTTTTATTTATAGTGCTAGCTCACTGAATTAAACAACAGTCCTTGGATAGACATGTTGCCCCACTCGGACACATTATTCTGATTCCTAGCCAACAAGTCTTTGCTCTATCTCGTTAATGCTACGTGATTAGCAGTGAAGCAACAAATACCAATTTTATAGTCTATGGTTTGACACGATCGGGACTCGAACCCACAATCTACCGCACTCGTTAACCATTAGACCACCGATCCGACTAAACTATGAACATATACCAAAATAAAGGTATAATTTATAATTGTTAAAAATGCATGCAAGGTATATGATTGCATTTGAAATCTCCTCATTATCATTAATGTAATAGGTACCCCCTATTGGATTTTGGTGAACTGAAAATTGATAATGTATCAAAAATAAATATATATTATTAATCCAAGGAAACGACTGATCCGGGTTCAAGACATTGTAAGTAATTATACAACTGAATCTGACAACTCTTATGCTAAGCCATCATGTTTCTTAAATGTAAAAAAATAAAAACATGGTATATATAATCACGAACCGTCTTTTTCGTGTCATGACATCTGAAATGTTAGGCAGACTATATCCGGTGTTTATACTATTACTGTGACAACGTCAACATATCATAGTCGTAGATGCGGTAGATTATAAGTAATTGTAATATGGAGACGCCAAGAAAACGGCGGAGTAAATACTGGTTTTCGGTACCTCACTCTCTGTCTGATAACAGAAATATATCAAGACAGGTCGTTTTCCTTTCATGATGCTGACAGCAGTACATAAAGAAATAAAACAAATTTAATTTTAAAGAAGTAATTGTCTGTGCATTGAAGTCTTTGATACAAATAAAATAATTTAATTAATATCTGTCTTTTACAGAAAATGTAAAAAAAATCTTTAAGTTGAGTAACGTTAAAACGGCACTTATCGATTGCAGTTTCGTTGTGTACATTGACACCGGAAGTCCAGTGCCTAACATTCCCAATCGTAACTACTCGGCCATTCTCGCTACCCTACAAACAACCTCGTACGTAGATAGTAGAAATTCTTCTTAAATTGTTTGCCGGAAGTTAAGCTGCACAAAAATATAGTCCACGGAAATCCAATATGGAAGACATACTAAGTAAAATCTAATCATGCAAAACTAATTAAAACTTTAACTTTTATCCATGAAAATAATTGAAATATAGAAAATTATTTAAAATATAACTTTATCAAACTTTCATGTAACTGACATGTGAAAAGTAGTTCTATTTATCCGCCTACTACGTACAAGGTTATTTGAAAGGTAGCGAGAATGGCCGAGTAGTTACGATTGTAACATTCCATCAAAATCACGTGGTTTGGCAGACGAAAATAAAAAAGTTTTTGACGGAATGGAAATGATTCGAAACAACCATATTTAGTACGCGTATGAATTAAAAGTGCTTGGGAGTGAAAAAACCAAAGGACTTAAACAGGATAGTTAAAATCGGCTAAGGTCACTTATGCCTGAGATTGGGAATCTTAGTTCTGATGCTAATTACTTGAATTTAGGAACTGAAAATGTCAACAATAAGTATATCTAATAAATCATGTCAGTGCCGAAATACAGACTACTGGGTCGATGATATCCGAGGTAACAAATAGTTCACCAGCAAAAGAATCTAGTTTTACTGAATCAAATAATTTTTAATGACATTTGTAAGCTATATAGTAGTAGAATTGTAAATATAGCACTTTAACTAGATTGTACGAGTTATAACATATATTAAACTTATTCATCAGATCAATGTAACATATTATTGAATGAAGATTTTACATTCCGACTCCAAATTTCAATCAGGATTTTCTCATCGACAAAATTAGATTTTAAATGACATTCGTAATGAATGTCTTAGACATATTATTATGTTATTCCTGATGACTTTATACTATTATAACGTATTCTAGAATTAAGGGGGATAAGATCAATGTATTAAATAAATGTTAGAGACTACCAAAAATGGACAATCCAGAGAAACTGGCAGCATAGTATAGAGTACACAAGACAAAGAAAAACAGAACACAGTATGTGTTGGACACCACTATACGCAAACAAACACGCATAGCGTAAATAAGACATCCTACAAACAACTGGAGGTAAAGACGAAGTGAACATGCTGTGTATAAAACTGTCAGCAGGTATAACACGTGTTATTAGGACAGACTCTACTAAATCAGCTAGTCAGGATGTGGCAAAGTCAAAAGTAGTACTGAGACAAAGTTGTTCTACTTTCAAATCCCATTTTAGTTTTATTATTTTATGAATCTCATTGCAAATGCTTTGATGTGATTTTTTTTAAAGCAGTCATGACCAAAGAATGTTTATAAAGAAATGGACGTAGTAAACATGATAGAAAGTTCTCATTAGACTTTAAAGTTGGTCGTCGATTTGAAATATTTGAGCGAAGGTATGTTCATTTAGAGAAACTGACATTGCCACTAAAAGAGAAGTTCAAAAACTTCAAAATTGTCAAATACTTTACCATTGTTATCAATGTACACATGCATTTTAATAAGTGAACTCTGGCAGTTGGTATTCAGATTAGTTACTGGGTATGTGTATAAATGGCTATTGTATAAAACCCACTGACATTATTAACATGATGCCTTTGTGCCTAAAGCATAGCATGTATATTGTAAGAGTGGATTATATACCCTGAAGTAGTTATCCTTATCATAAATCGTAGGTAACGCACCAACACAACACAGAACAAAACAACGTGACAAAAGTACTTATATAAAACGAACAAGACGAACCCCACTAAAACCGAACGCAAACTTAGTTGTTCCGGAAGTGTAAGAAATGTCTGCTCCACTAATAGTAACCGTCGTGATACTCGGTAATAAGCCATGAAAGAAGGAAGGAATTGTAACTATGACACACGGAACATATCTGTAGTCATCTTTGGCATAGCTAAAGTGTAAAGGTTAATCAAGTCATGAAGGTGACAGTAAAATGTCGAAGTGGTGACTTTAGCTTCTCCATTAGGCTTAGTAACTTGTTAGTTGTAACCCTCTATTACGGAAATCCTAATGAGAACCACATATAAACGTCTGATGTTTGTGATATAGACCAAATCAGTATCATGACACAATAATGTCTCTGATAGTAACATCTTGGTCTAAATTCGTTAGATCTTTAATCGGTCATCATCACACTCTATCTAGAGTTTCTTGTACATTTGAAATTAAAAAACCTAAACCGGAATGATCGACCACTTCTGAATAACCTCCAAACATAGAATTGACAACAGGCAGACATCTTAAACCTGATATGTGACTAGCACACCACGAGGTATGTGTGTGTGTGTGGGGGGGGGGGTATTCCGGTTCAAATACATGTACATATACACTAGATAACTACGTGGTGTTTATTGTTATCCCAAAATATCCATAGGCTTATTAGCAGTAGATATATAGATGTTTTTACGACTTCTGAAATGAATGCATTCACATTGCTATATTTAACCTTGGTCTATGAATAGCTGATAGTATATGAGTGAAATCATGTAAAATGATCTTACATTTTATTATAAATAATCAAATAATCAAAGCAAAATGTATTTTATGTAGTGCATTTTAATACAGCAATAATTACTCCAAATTAAGTAACACATTGATACATTATTTTAACATTTCATCTCTAATAAAGAACGACAACTTGGCAAGCAAATCAGCAGACATATCATTATCATTTATCCAGCTAAGATATGAGGTTACCATGGATTTGATGGTTTCTCTTACGATCCGCGTGTTGTAGAAGCATATACAAAGTTGTTTCTCGCTAAGCTCATTATATTGGATATAGTTCACACCTTGTTGTTGTATTCATACCATTGATCCATACACATGTATGTATTCCCTTTGTTTGTCATTTATGTTCATGAATACAGAAGATGTTATTTTCTATATTTAGATATCCTTCTTAGATCAAACATATAGTTTTAAAATGGAGATCTAATTAAAGGTGCGCGCTCATTTGCAAATTTAGTGGATGTTTGTTCATTAGCTGTTCTAGGATCAACAATTGACTTCCGATATTTATACCTTATTATTGGTCCAGGCTCGTCACCAAAAGTGATGGGTTTGGTTGGTTGATCGAGAGTTCGTGGATCAAAAATTGATCCCGGAAATGGATATTTTATGATTGGCCCTGGTTCGTGGATCAAAAATTGATCCCGGAAATGGATATTTTATGATTGGCCCTGGTTCGTTTGCAATATCGATAGTTTTAGTTGGTTGATCGAGAGTTCGTGGATCAAAAATTGATCCCGGAAATGGATATTTTATGATTGGCCCTGGTTCGTTTGCAATATCGATAGTTTTAGTTGGTCGATCGAGAGTTCGTGGATCAAAAATTGATCCCGGAAATGGATATTTTATGATTGGCCCTGGTTCGTTTGCAATATCGATAGTTTTAGCTGGTTGATCGAGAGTTCGTGGATCAAAAATTGATCCCGGAAATGGATATTTTATTATTGGTCCTGGTTCGTTAACAATACTGCTGTGTTCATTGTTATTTAAAGCCATTCTAGCCTCTGTCCGTGGATCAACAATTGATGTCTGATATGGTATGTCAAACCGATACAAGCGGTTCAATAATTCGTGTAGGTTTGTCCACTTTCCAGTGATGTCCTGAAAATAAACACGACAGGGTTAACGGTTAGATTGTAGAATAGTAGATAAGTTAATAAAGTTAATAATTGGGTCTGTCAGTTACCAGTTACAATCAGTTGATTTCTACTTTCATTTTACCGTTGCGTGAATAGCAATTGTATACAAAAGAACAAGTTCAGAGGATATTCATGACTAGTATTTACATGAACGTATATTGGGTATGATTAATTATGGTGTTAAACCAACTGACAGTTCTTACATGTAACAGTTCCAATTTTTGTTGTTGTTGTTGTTTTTTTCATTTTTCTTTTTGTTTGTATTTTTTGTCTATAAACTCATTTATTTTTCGTATTGCAACGCACATTTGTTCACGTAAGGCATGATTAAAGAAATTTATGTTCAATTAAGAACAGAGGTTTACAGTCAGATTGCTTATGAATAATATTCCAGATGGCCAATGGAGGAACTGGATAGGAAATTCAAAAACACATTTCATTTCTCTGCTGTTCCTTGGATTGATGTAATTAATTTCTGTAAATACTATTGGCTCAACAAATGTATAAGTAGTTTGTAAGACGAACATAGCGTATCAGAATTGATATTGAAGTAATGTTATGATCGATATTGATATTGAAGTAATGTTATGATCGATATTTAAAAACACACAACAAAAGTAAAAACATGAAGGGGGAAAAATTGAAAAACACGAACGTTCTAAAAACAGTGGTGTGACGAGGTCCTTCAGACAAAAATCTTTTATCTTCCAACAATTAATGGTATCCGTTCCTATACCTTAATACATGTAACCAGGGAATGAATCAAGAGATTTCCAGATCATACTGAAGCATGTCTAAAAGACATTGAGGCACTAGAATTCAATAAGGATCAACGAACGACCACAAACATTCTTGGACAACTACTAAGTTTAGATGTCCCATAACCCTGGTTTTGTAATTTACCAGAAAATAGTAGCCATCCCCAGACCTCCCCCGTTCAAAATTCACCATCAGAATATTAGACTCTGAAATAGCTTATATAGCAAAATGTTTGTTTGACGTCTCCATTTGATATTTGACTATAGAAGACAATCGTATAAATATTCATTCTAATGTAGTTGTTTAATATTTCTGGTTTGTGATTGGACAATGCTGTAATTTTCAAGGTATCAATTCCACGGTTGAAATATAATGAGAATTTTAGCCCATTACCACTTACGTCATCTTGTCAATAATGTGGCAATGCACATGATTACATTAGAATGGAGATAACTGTATTGTATTTGAAAATTTTATGGCAGTAATTGTCGATTTAATGGTGTAATTTTCACAGTATCAATGCAACTGTTGAAATAGCATGAGATATTTTTAGAATTTTAGCTGATTACCGCTGATGTCATCTTGTCAATAATGTGGCAATACACATCTAAATGCACATGATTACATTAGAATGGAGATAACTGTATTGTACTTGAAAATTTCACGGCATCAATTTTCGATTTGATGGGCGCAAATATCCGTTTACTGGCTCCGCTGACGCGTCGCCAGTAAACTCAATTTGTGATCATCAAATCTCTAATTGATGCCGTGAAATTTTCAAATACAATACTGTTATCTCCTTAGTACCATCGCCTGTCAATCTGATTAGATTGTTTTGCAGAACGACTTTGGTTAATGTAACCGTTGTTTTATATAAGTGATGTTATGACTTAGCATAATAAATATCCCTTACACGTAGTCGAAACATTACAGTGCTAAAAACATAAATTATCAGACACATACTAAATACCACAGGCGTTTCTTTTCACACATATATTTGGAGTTTATTAAAAAAATATATATTTCTAACAGTTCCTGAACACAGTTGTGATACACTATTTTGTGGTCACTGCAATTGAACGATGAACGTTTTTAAATTACGAATAGAAGAGATATACATTATAAATACATTAGCTACATCAAATTGCTTCACATTTGTACCGAACGTCATCTGAATAATATGACATGAGATATGATGCTGATAGCTAACCTCATATGTCTAGATCGTGGACATTGATAATGTAACGGTGACATTTAACAAATAAACTCCAGAGAAAACCGAAAGGGCTATCATGAATGGACAATCCAGAGACACTGGTAATATTTGGCACACAAGACAAAAGACGAAGACAAAAAAAACAATAAAGAAAACTAAAAAGATTAACCAAGGCGCTCGCAAGGGGTAAGACAACCGCCATGTTACTCATATATTGAAGACGAGTTGGATATCACTATGCACGAACAAACCCCCCAAAAAACATACATATGCAATGAGCCCTCCTACAAACAAATGGTGGTAAAGACGAATAAAACATAAATTTTATGCAGAAATCGTAGCGGACATCACAACACGGAACTACCACCAAGCTACCCCAGTCGATAATGATACCACCAAGCTACCCACAGTTGATAGTATTACCACCAAGCCACCAAGCTACCCACAGTTGATAGTATTTCCACCAAGCCACCAAGCTACCCACAGTTGATAGTATTACCACCAAGCCACCAAGCTACCCACAGTTGATAGTATTACCACCAAGCTACCCACAGTTGATAGTATTACCACCAAGCTACCCACAGTTGATAGTATTAACACCAAGCTACCCACAGTTGATAGTATTACCACCAAGCTACCCACAGTTGATAGTATTACCACCAAGCTACCCACAGTTGATAGTATTACCACCAAGCTAGTTAACAGAGAATCTCATACCGTCCGTGATATCTTGTTAATATGTCTACTCGCACAGGCTCATTTTAAGTTTATGACTTGACTAAAGTATATGTGTCTTACCTGGAAGTTGTTCCATCTATTATCCACCGCTTGACCATTTATCAAAATGGCTGCTACTGAGAAAACGCAAATGTAAATCCCTAACATCTGTAATGGTAAAAGGTTTTTATGTTGTAATATTGTTCATGATCGTCTGCTCATTTTATGTTGTAATATTGTTCATGATCGTCTGCTCAAATATTAAAATATAAATCGTAATTTATAATATATGTGATAATCTTTACATGTGTTATTGCTTAACCCAAATAGCTGTCGGGAAAAATAAGTAAATAAAATGTTATGTCTATAAAGTTTCGTTATTGTTCTAATGTGTAAACAACATATTAACTTACAATGTACATACCTTAACGACTTTCATCTATTAATGACTTACTTCAGCCTGTAGCTAATTATTTAAATACGTTTTGATGACAAATATAAAGAGGAAAATTTAGAACATATCAAGGGTTGTGTCATGTTTCCTAAGTATATAAACAATTACCACTTCATGAATGTTTATGACCTGTATGACATGCCTGTGGAAGTCTATTAATCATTGATGAGGATAAGATGGACTGAATTGTAATGACGTAATATTCTGTTTTAAGATGAAAAAAAAAGTTATAGTACATGAACTTGGACATATGAAACTCATTTACTGAAATTATATTTTGTCCATTCACCGTCATACGGAAATATTGAAGTAGGTGAAGACACATAAATTGAATCATATTTTTAAAAAATGAAATAATATTGTGGTTTTGTGGGCGTTTACTATATGATATGATTGATTGATTAGTGTTTAACGCCAGCTTTAGCAATATTTCAGCTACTATATGATAGCCCAGTGTTGATATTACATAATTATTTAAGCATTATGAAGTCTTCCCTCAACTATAAAAAGAAAAGTAAAAATAAAGCATATTGTCTTATGAGCCGGTTTAGAATGTAATGAATATAAACAATGTACATAGATACACACATCCACATATACATTGTATGTATTAAACTCTTTTAATTCTATAATATGTTGGGGTTTTTTTTGGGCCTAATTACTGTGTTCTGGCCGTAATTGCCAGTGGTCAAAAACAAAAGGACAAACAATGGTCTACAAAACAATACATAGAACATATTAAACCTATCTCATTGGATAAAAGAATCCACTTTATATTGAATCACCACTGTGACAGATAAACCTTTTTTCTCTCTCCAAAAATGTCAACTTAAGGACATTATTTAATGCTTTACTACGATACAACTAAAACAAATCAACATCATTGGCGAATATGGATACAGTGAAAACAAAGAAAGGGTGATACATACAATATGATCATTTAATATGGTTGACCAAATGACCAATTATAGTTTCGTAATCTCTAGCTATTTCTCGAGAGAATCTATCACAGTCTTTCGAACTGTCCCATACCCATCGCTTACATATGTCAACATTTTTCTATCACATTTCTGTTCGCTGGAGGCCGTTGCAACTGCTGCCTGAAAGGGTAAACCCATATTCAGGTGCCCATGTGATCTAAAAAGGGTCTGATCACATTCATATCAGAATTATCAAAACGTCTGAAGTAATCCTTCTGAACGCGCGGCTTGTGAAGCTGTCTCTGTAAAGATTCTGATGAATTATTTCGAACATATGAAATATCAGGAGGGTCTAACGATAACTCGTTTACCATTTAAGATGATTATTGAAAATATACTGTCGTTTAGTATAAACGTATAACATTTGTTTTAATGAAAGAAACGTTTTGTTTGTGCTAGATTAAGGTAGAGAATTAACAGTTTTGGACTATGAAATAATCTCGTCAGATAGAAATACTCTATTCACAGTCTATTCACAGAAAGAGGAAAGACTTATACAAATGTATCTGATTACTTTGGTGATCAACGTCATAATAATATTTTGGATTTCAGTACAGGTAATAACAATTTCAATGTCCACTCCAGGACGATGAGACACCATAAAGTAGTTCTGAAATTATATACAGAGTACTTTAGTTTCCTTAATATTAAGTTTCATATGTACATTTGCAAGAGCTCACATTAAGTGCAATTCAATAGTGCCCTCTCACCCTAATTTACAAGTTACGTTTGAAATGTAAAATGCTTCCAATCATAGTTTAGACCTTCAGACATTTTGTTCAGGAAGTTTCTAAATGTTGTATTATGTTATTGTTCAGTACCACTACGTTGTTACCTCTATGAATGTGGACTATGTAATCTATGAAGCATGACATTTCATTGATCTATGCACATCATATGCATATTGTGATGGTACAACTGTATCATGTCGAGTTGCAGTTCTGTGAACCGTATCACGGGACGCATAGCATCGAGTATTGATGCGGCTTGCACAACTAACGAGACATGTTCATGATGTTGATCTACGACTACATCTTTCTCATGATGTTGATCTACGACTACATCTTTCTCATGATGTTGATCTACGACTACATCTTTCTCATGATGTTGATCTACGGCTACATCTTTCTCATGATGTTGATCTACGACTACATCTTTCTCATGATGTTGATCTACGGCTACATCTTTCTCATGATGTTGATCTACGACTACATCTTTCTCATGATGTTGATCTACGGCTACATCTTTCTCATGATGTTGATCTACGGCTACATCTTTCTCATGATGTTGATCTACG
>MJUT01014918.1:423660-441834 GCA_002080005.1 Gigantidas platifrons | reverse complement strand
TAGACTCAGTGATTTTGGCTATCTTTGTGTAGACTCAATGATTTTGGCTATCTTTGTTTAGACTCAGTGATTTTGGCTATCTTTGTGTAGACTCAGTGATTTTCTAGCTTCCAAAGTCTTTTAATTATTTGACGTTGTTCGTACCTGATGAATGTTATTCCAGAAACGCATCGTGTTCACGAAATAAGATATCTACGTTTTCATTAGTAAACTGTGATTTATGTTTTTCATGCAGAAGTTTAAATGTGTATAAAAGATGCAGGAATGTATGGTCTAACGAGCTGTCGCTTCTAAAATCCCACAAAATTAATATTAATCGGATTTGCTGTATGTTCTTATTTGTGGTTATATTTGATTCATCACTTCTATATATATATTACGCTTATGATAAATCTTTAAATACCATGTGCTCGCTTAAGTCCACCACGATTTCCACTAAAAATTATGTTCGAGTTGTCATTATACCAGATAGGATTCAGGCATGTGGCAAATCAATACATGGAGCTATAGTCTTATAGACCTTAAACATAAATTAAGATTCAGGTGGTTTATTTCGGTTAATTAAAACGCATATGCACATCTATACGATATATCAACTTCATTATGTCTAAAGAAGAAATAATAGTAACAGATTTACATTGCATGTTTATTATGTCTAAAGAAGAAATAATAGTAACAGATTTACATTGCATGTTTATTTGAGGTGAACAGTGGTTGTTCGAATGTGTTCATTGATATTGATGGAGTTGTTGACCGTTACTATTTATACTTTCTTGTCATAATTAGGTGTGTCTTACAGAAATAAAAATTGACTGTCCACTACGTTACAACCTCCTGAGGAAACTCTAAGGGTTTGGTATTAATAGTATTGTCTCTGATTAATCTTGAGCAGTAATTGTATTATTTGCCCCTACTGTGAAGTAAGATACATATTTAATACAATAACAATTAGTAGAGTCGTTGATCTTAGAAATATTGAGCCGACAAGACATGGCTATATAAATACACTTAACATAAAAACTGCTAAAAATATAGACAAGATTGTGTTATATTTCTTCGACTGAAAACTAATAAAAGCAAAAGTATATTTGCTATAAAAAAAAATTGTTGAAGAGCAGTACAAAAATTGTGGTGTTTCCGAGGCTGAAAACTGCTGAAAAGCAGTCCGAGGTTTTGATCTATATTTTAGACTGAAAACTGATAAATATTAGTACACGATTGTGTTCTCTTACCTATACTTAAATCTGTTGAAATATCATACACGATTGTGGTTTATTTCCTGGACTGAAAGCTGCTCAAACTCGTTTCAGATTGCGGTGTGCTACCTATAGTAAAAACTGCTATAAACTTTACCATAATACGATCTGTTTACAAGACTGATAGCTACAAAAAATAGAATAAGATTGCGGCCTGTTTCCATGATTGAATGTTACAAAATACCAAACTAAGATAGAACAATATTTTGGTCCGTTTGCTAGTCTTTAAACTGAAGGAACATATGCTGAATATTAATAAAAGTTTCCTTTAGTGAAAAATGCTTAAAACAATCTGAATTGTGGTATGTTTCTTAAAATGTCTAAAAATATTAATTTTACTCGTCAATAATTGTTTTTGGGAATTAATGGAATGTCAACACGGCTTTCAGCTAGTCGTTAAATGTTAGGTTTTATTCAGCCCGTTTTGTTCGGTTTTTTATTTGCGATCCCTCTCTATCTTTTGTAGATGTTTTGCAATACAATAGATGTTTTACTGATTCTTGCCACGTTGATAGTAAAAAGCAGCACTGTACATTTGAGGACGAATGAACCTGAGGAGAAGGATCCAGTAAAGGTATGTAGATACCATGATGACCATTGGTACATACACAGAATATTAGAAAGCCAAAGAACAAATACAATAGCCGGTTTAATCTGTCACATATGTGTACCTGTCCAAAACCAGGACTTGGATTTCTATCATCACATGCCGTGGCCTTTTTTTTTATGTTGAATGGTTTAAGTTGAGAAATATTGGTGGAATTGTTGACCATCAATGTTCAAACTTGTCATAATAAGCTCATTTATGAATATATTACAACTCAATACGGGAGTACTCGACCAACTTTGAAGAAGATAAATGTGAAAGCAGTTAAATTAAGTCTAAGAGTGCATTTTTTTCTAACGCAAACGATACAAACGACTACGTGCGTACGCGTTTAGAGCATTTTTTTTCTAACATACGTTTGTAAAGTTTGCACAAACTTTGACAAACTATGCAACGCTAAATGTGCGTCTACAGTTTGTCGTTTATCGTTTGTTGCATTTGTTTCTAATCTCAACGCTGAATCAATTATATATAGACACGTGGAATTTTCCCGCTAAAACAAAGATGGAATCTAACAAAAGAAGAGAAGGTATGTATAATATTATTGATCTCCAATTAATGGGTGGTTTATCAGAGCATAAAAACGGGAGCACGGTAGCTCAATGAGTTAGCCTGGTCGTTGGATCTAACAACTCACACAAGCCTATCACCAATACGGCGTCGATTCTCGCCCGGCTTTGTAAATTATGAGTTTATTTACCAACAACATGTGTATACATATTAGCAGGTCAAACAGGGTCAGCAAACTCTGATTAAACGATGTATTTGTTTCTACTTTTGCAGCGTTTAACAAACGACACACAACGTTTGCAAAACTTTGGATAGGAAAAAATGCACCCTAAGCTTTCAATACTAACAAACTGTCGTCCGTTAGAAACACCAAATGTTATATTGCAAACAATAATGACCATCAAAACAAGTTTTGTCAGTTCGCCGGGAGCGAGGTGAAGTGTAGTATAACCTTATGAGATACATTGTACGTTTTTATCACTGACTTAGTTAAGGTCGATGACTTTTTCCTGGTATGTTATACATTACATTTATATTGTGTTTGTACATCGGTTTGTATCATGTCAGCTTTGTTGTGTAAACTGTATCATTATGAGACGCATATATAGCGGTGGGTAGTGATGCTGTTTACACAACTGACGAGACATGATAAAATATTGTACCCACGTGGATTTTCATTTGGCAAAGGATGTTAACAATGTTATATTTCATAATTATATTCATTTTTGTATATATTTTTTACTATTTGAACAAATAATGTTCTGACATTCAAAATACATGTAGTTATGTACGTCATCTCCAAGTTCCTAGCGTTTATGTTTCACAACCCTCGTCTCTAGTACCATTCTCTTTGACTTTTTATAATTAAATGTCAAGTTCCACTTACTTGCAATCATAGTCAGTAGTAATATTTAGAATAGTTTGCAGCTCCTGCTCAGACCTGCCCATTACGACAATATATAGTCTACAGCAAATATTAAAAATAAATTTGATACTATCTACATTTTTATTTGCAGCACAAGTAAAATAAGTCATCCCGCCAAACTTTAGGTCCAAAACAGTGAGGAATGTCTTACCCTTTTTTCATTTTCTCAGTAAATATACCATTTTTAAAGTAAATTAGGAGGCCGTCGTGATCGTGATCGTATGGTTGTTGGATTTACAACTACCTGTGCCTATTACCACTAAAGTTGTGAATTCGAACCCCGTTCAATGCGGTATGTACTCGATACAGCAGTATGTGATGAAGTTTGTCAGTGACTGGCGACATGTCGGTGGTTTTCTTCAGGTACTCCGGGATACAGCAGTATGTGATGAAGTTTGTCAGTGACTGGCGACATGTCGGTGGTTTTCTTCAGGTACTCCCGTTTCCTCCACCAATAAAGCTGACTGCTACGATATAACTGAAGTATTGTTGAACGTGGCGTAAACACCATAACGCTATCATCATTTTTATTTTGGTTGACAGCGGCGTTAAACACCACAACCGTAACTCCAAATATGTGCATTTTATTAAAGGCAACAGAACTTTAATAAATGTTACGGCGACCTAAATGTCGCTATGCAGCTTGGGGAAAATTACTGCTTATTATTAGATCGTTGCATAAAACAGCCTATGTAACTGTACTATTTATTACCTGTTACAAAACTGTTATGCAAACATATTTAATATAGCATTAATCACCAATAAAACTCAATCTCGATCAGGACGAGATGGACAACATTATGTAATAAAGTATATCAGTGACTTGCGACAGGTCTGTGGTTTACTCTGGGTACTCCGGTTTCCTCCACCAATAAAACTGACCGCCACGATATAACTGAAATAGTTTTGAAAGTGGCGTTAAGCACCATCAAACAACCAAACAAACAAATAAAACGTGCACGATATAACCGAATATATTCTTCAGAATGGCGTTAAATTCATAATTTAATCTAATCTGTTACCAAATATAATTTATATTAATATTTCAATAGGAATCATATTTAATCCTCTTTTTCAGGACACAATTGATTTTCAGGGAACACAGTTGTGGACTAGACCTAATAGTATATCATCAGAAAAAGCAAATGTCCATCCATTGATTAACAAACAACCGTCAACGTTGGTAAACGATCCTGCGAAATCAAGTGTTAATCGAATGTCTAAAAGTAAATCGATCGAACTTACGACCAATGTTAAGGCACCTGCTGTCAACTTTCCATTCGAAAAATCAATAGCTGACCCAAGAACTAATGATACATCTACCACGCCATCCAGATTTTCGAATGGACCTGTGCCTGTTAACAAATATCCATATGCTAATTCATGGTCTAAAAGTACAACGATCAAACCTACGTACGAGGTAGAGGCACGTGAGCCTGCTTTCGAAATCTCATTCGAAAAGGCAATAGTTGTCCCAAGAACTATTGGTACAATAAGCATGGCTACAAGATTTCTGAATGAACCAGCTCCTGCTTTCAAATACCCATTTACTAAACCAGTTGTTGATACAAGCGTTAAAAGTAAAACGATCAAATCTACTATCGAGGCACAGGCGTCTGCGCCTTTTATTAAACTTCCATTCGAAAAATCAATAGCTGATCCTAGAACTATTGATACGTCTATCATGCCTACAAGCTTTCTGAATGAACAAGCGCCTATCATAAAATATCCATTAACTAACTCAATTGTTGAAACAGGTGCTAAAAGTAAATCGATCAAACCTAGTATCGAGTCACAGGCACCTGCGCCTATTGTCAAATTTCCACTCGAGAAATCAATAGTTGATCCGAGAACTGCGGGTACAGTAACTATGCCTACCAACTTTCTGAATAGACCAGCACCTGCTATCAAGTATCCGTCTGCAAACTTAATTGTTGATACAAGGATAAAGAATAAATCGATCAAACCTAGTATCGAGTCACAGGCACCTGCGCCTATTATTAAATTTCCATTCGAAAAATCAATAGTTGATCCGAAAACTGCTGGTAGAGTAACCAAGCCTACCAACTTTCTGAATAGACCAGCACCTGCTATCAAATATCCATCTGCTAACTCAATTGTTGATACAAGGTTAAAGAATACATTGATCAAGCCTAGTATCGAGATCGAGTTACAGGCACCTGCGCCTATTATTAAATTTCCATTCGAAAAATCAATAGTTGATCCTAGAACTGTTGGGACAACAACCACGCCTATTAACTTTCTAAATGGACGAGTGCCTGCTATCAAACATCCATATGCTAACTCAGTTGTTGATACAAGGTCAAAAAGTAAATCTATCGAATCTACGACCGAGGTAGAGACACCCGAGGCTGAAATCAAATATCCGTTCGAAAGATCAATTGTGGATCCAAGAACTTTTGATCAATCCATGCTATTCACTAACTCTAGATACGGGTCTCCGTTTCCATTTACATACCCGATATCAATACTTGATCAAACATATGGTTATCGATCACTGTTAAAAAACTATTTAATGAAACTTTCAGGTATCATTAATTTTAACAACCTGTATGGACCAATACTGATCTAGATATTGAGCGGATTGAATACGACTTGATTTAGGAATATCATTTCAAATAACATGCTAAAAGGGGTTAGGGTTATGGTGTTTAACGCCACTTTCAGCAACAATATTTCAGTTATATCGTGACGGTGTTTTATTGATGGAGGAAACCACCTATCTGCCGCAAGTTACTGACAAATTTTATCCCATAATGTTGTGGCGAATGCACCTCGCTATTAGCGGGATTCGAATTCACAATTTTAGTGGTGATATGCACTGATTACATAGGGAGTTATAAATCCAGCTACCATACGATAATGACCACGATGGCCCCTATACTGAAAGAAAGGATATTGTAAAATATACAGTGTTTAAAGTATACTTATTTACTTCTGTAAACCGTAAACGTGATACCTCATTATACAACTTCTAATTGTGTATCGTATATGAGTAGTGGGTAAAACGTTGGCGAATACATTTTTATATTTACTCTTTATAATATGTTCAATAACAAAGTGTTGCATAGAGCTTTCATCGCAGATTTATACCTGAAAAGGATATTATTGATTATTACTAGTAAATTGGGAAATAGGCCGGTAGTGAACGAGGTGCTACGCCAGGGGTCCCATATATTACCTCTTAATAACGAAGTAACTCGAACATAGCCCAACCATATATTACCTCTTAATAACGAAGTAACTCGAACATAGCCCAACCATATATTACCTCTTAATAACGAAGTAACTCGAACATAGCCCAACCATATATTACCTCTTAATAACGAAGTAACTCGAACATAGCCCAACCATATATTACCTCTTAATAACGAAGTAACTCGAACATAACCCAATCATATATTACCTCTTAATAACGAAGTAACTCGAACATAGCCCAACCATATATTACCTCTTAATAACGAAGTAACTCGAACATAACCCAACCATATACTACCTCTTAATAACGAAGTAACTCGAACATAGCCCAACAGAACTAAAAACCAGTAGATTTAAACTCAATTTATAGTTGCAAAGAAACAATGCAAGAAGAGGGGTGAATACGCATACATTGTTCCTGTCTCATACCACTCGCTGTCGTACTATTATATGATGATTTGATGTGAAAGGTATTTGTTCGTGTTATTGATACTGGTAAAATTGTTGATCATCACTATTTATAAACACATTTTCTTTTCATAATACATTTTGTATATTGTTTAATCAGATATTTGTTTAAGATGCGTAAGTTTAAAACAATATAACAATGATCAAATGTTTTAAAGCAAGCTGATCAGGTTTATTTTTTTTTTAGAAAATATCCGTTAACAGTTGAGGAATTTCGAAGTTTTACTTTTTTTCATGTTGTACTCATTGCTTTTCACAATTTTGCTTGATAAGAATCCATTAAAGTTGTAACAAATTGTTGAATCGACACATTTCATCATTTTATAGCTTATTCGTTTTAACCCTAATAAGTCACGAGACTATATGTGACAAGTAACAAGTGACAAGAGTTATTTTTTTTTTATAAATAAAAAGGTAGAAAAAGATTGTTATACATTTTACTTCATTTCTTATTCTATGCAAAATACGCTATGAATATTTATAAGCATACAATGAAGAAAAAATAAAATAAACATATATATTTTAAGAAGCATTCACCTAAAATATATTTTTTGTAATTTTTGTTTCCTTGGCACTAATATATGTTGATTGTAATGAGCAACCCGGATATCGTAGCTTGTACCATCATCCGATGTATACCGGTAGGTACAATGTTATAAATGAGATGTTTTTCTCCCTAGCCATTACCTGATGTCATAGAAGATTAAATGATGTCATAGAAGATTAAATGTTATGTATTATGACGATTTAATGACAAATGATGTCTCTTTGTCATAATTTAAGGGGAATATTTTGTGTAAACGATACAGAATGTGACAAAAACTGGAAGATAGGAAACGTGACAAATTAGTATATTATACTTATTAATATTTTATTGTGTTGTTTTGATATCAATATAGAAACAAAGATAAATATATAATTATATTCATTTAAACAGATTTTTACTATGGCTAATAACTAGTTATTACTGTTAGTAAAATTGGAGAAAATACCACATTGTCGGGTCGGAACAGTTTCAAAATCAAATAGAAAAATTGAGTTATGGTTAGGTTTATGGTGTTTAACGCCACTTACAACAATACTTCAGCTATATCGTAGCGGTCAGTTTTATTGGTGGAGCTGGTGGACCTGTCGCAAGTCACTGTAAATCCAACCACCATTCGATCACGTCACGACGACCACGGAGGCCCCTAATTGAAAAATTATAGAAAGAGGAAACATCTATACCCTAACACTTATACACATGTCCGTTCACTTTCCTGGCTTGGTATACTATTTGTTATTCTATTTTAATTAAGGGATCACACACACTTATCTAGAATGTGTGAAATACAATTTAAATATTGAAATAGAATATTTAGCAAAACTTCCGATTGTTCCAAATGTTTTATCATCCAAGCTCTCGCTCTAGATGAGTAATCAAATGTTTTAAAAATTAAGGTTCATTTTATTACAATGAAAGCCATTTGAACCGAACCCCTTTCTTACTACTGGACATCAAGTACTAATGTGTGAATTATTTGGACATATAACCTATAATACTGGTTATCATTTTATATGATAAAACAAATTTAATAAAAGTTCAATTATTCTTTTCCGGGATTAGTCAGATTTCAGTTTTTTATTATATTAACCTTTGACCCTGGAGTCATTACGTCATTCAATTGATCGCCAATTTTTCGGGAAGGCAAGCTTGCAAAAAATCTCAAAAGAAAATCCAGCCGCATCGTGCTAAATATGAAGCCGCCTAGAAGAAATCGTCAGCCATCCAGAAAAATGACACACCTAGCCAGTAAATCTGCAAATTCCAGACCAAAAACGTCAACAAGGGCTGAAAATCAAAAGGACAAAAATCAACCAAAAGGTGGTTCGGACATTAGGGCGTCGACGCAAGTTATTGCTCTTACAGGACATGATTTAATTCAAAATGTGCCGCAACAAACTGTAAATATCGTTCGTGAAGATACCAGATCTGATAATTCGTTGGTGAGACAACTCACAGCTGGTCAAAATGACTGTAATATTGGACAAAATCCCGTGACACAGACCACGTATGCTAATGCGCGGGTCGAGATGTTGTACTCCAGGGTATCACCACCTCAAGGACATCAGAACAATTCTGCAGGCTGCGTCATCAGTGACACTCCAGCCGCGGACACACGTGCTGGAATGGTGATTGAAACCCCCAGGCCCAGGGCCCGGCAGCCAATTCTGGTATTGGTGGATACTCATGAATTGGTGCTTCTGTAATACGCACTCCTCAGCAACCTGGTAGGTTTATTTCATCCATAGAAAATTATGTTTACAGCGAAAACAATAGCAGTTCGCCTCTCCTAGCAACAAGGTGGTCAGTTGAAATTGGGGGAGGGGGATTCCCAAGTGTGCCAAACACCAGAAGCTATTTCAAGCATCCACGATTCTATAAGTGCACGCATCCCTTTAAAAATAAAAGAAAAAATTTGGCGAGGGGAATATATTAATTTTGGATTACTTTTAAAGTCTGCAAAGGAATTAGCAACTGAATCTTACTTGGACGGAGATTTTGTCTTAAAGTTGTTAATAAAAAGACAGGTTCAATTAATAGCATACACTCTTGGACTACTGCTTTTATGATTCTTATGGATATCATGCTTGAAAAGTTACCATTCAAAGCACAGGAATATTTGAAATACATGCAGTGCATTATATTAGCGGCTTCTAGGGGTTATAATAATGGTTGGATAGCGTACGGTGAGCAATACAGATTAAAAAAGACGAGGTTGCCGTTTTCATTTTGGGCATTAATTGATCAGGAGTTATGGGTTTTGTACGTAGTTACAAATAGGTTAGTGAATCGGGCATAACTAATTCTAGAAGCTCAACTTCATATAATACAAACCTCGACAATAATCAGAATCCGGTACAAAATAACAGGCCGCATTTCCATAATAACCATGGACAGAATTTTGAAAATTCTTTTCGTTCAGGGGGAGCCTTTCAAAGGCACTAAGTAATTCATGGCCAATCCGCTCGACAAAGGCACTAAGTAATTCATGGCCAATCCGCTCGACAAAGGCACTAAGTAATTCATGGCCAATCCGCTCGACAAAGGCACTAAGTAATTCATGGCCAATCCGCTCGACAAAGGCACTAAGTAATTCATGGCCAATCCGCTCGATGACATAATTAATTATAGTGTATACTTGTCGTTTGATCTTTCAGATACTCGTATTTTCCCACCGGAGTAAAATAGCTCGCTCCAAAACTCGGTTTTTCTGGGTATGGGCACGTTTGGACATGCTCATTTGGCGGGATCTGGCAAGATGAAAGGTGGTCAGGACCCTATAATTCTACGTTGGACCATATTTCGCAATACCTTCCTGTGGTACCACGGGAAGATTAGGTTTAAAGTGGCTTTCTCTTGCTTACCAAGAGCGGCCGGTTCACAACTGGTACCAGTTGGGACTTTATCTTATCCCTGTAAAAGCGGGGGAAATTTGTATTTTAAATATGGCCCAGCGTCAGTGGGGGGTCTTACTGCTGTCACCTGCCACTAGATATAAAAATTCGGCGGTTTGTATCATCTTGCCAGGCCTCGTTTTTCGCTTTTCCTGTAGCCATTTTATATCCAAAATGATTTTAGTTTTCATTCCTATTGGAATCTTATTAACAAGATATTATGAAAATTCATTATGCAGTCGAAGAGGAAAATAATAAATGCATATGATTATGACTGCAGAAAGTTGGGAGTAAAGTAATGATCGGGATACTAAACCAGATAAAGCGACAATCTAAAAACTAAAACAGCTGAAGGATCAAACAGGATACTGAACAGTCAAAGCGACGATCTGGATACTAAAACAGCAACATTGACGATCTGGAAATTAAAACAGCTAGAGTGACGATCTGGATACTAAAACAGCAACATTGACGATCTGGATACTAAAACAGCTACAATGACGATCTGGATACTAAAACAGCTACATTGACGATCTGGATACTAAAACAGCTACAATGACGACCTGGATACTAAAACAGCAACATTGACGATCTGGATACTAAAACAGCTACATTGACGATCTGGATACTAAAACAGCTACATTGACGATCTGGATACTAAAACAGCTACATTGACTATCTGGATACTAAAACAGCAACATTGACGATCTGGAAATTAAAACAGCTAGAGTGACGATCTGGATACTAAAACAGGTAAAGTGATGATCTTGGATACCAAAACAGCAAGAGTGACGATCTGGATACTAAAACAGCTAGAGTGACGATCTGGATACTAAAACAGCAACATTGACGATCTGGATACTAAAACAGCTAGAGTGACAATCTGGATACTAAAACAGCTAGAGTGACGATCTGGATACTAAAATAGCTAGAGTGACGATCTGGATACTAAAACAGCAACATTGACGATCTGGATACTAAAACAGCTACATTGACGATCTGGATACTAAAACAGCTAAAGTGACGATCTGGATACTAAAACAACAATTTTGACGATCTGGATACTAAAACAGGTAAAGTGATGATCTTGGATACCAAAACAGCAAGAGTGACGATCTGGATACTAAAATAGCTACATTAACGATCTGGATACTAAAACGGCTAGATTGACAATATGGATACTAAAACAGCTACATTAACTATCTGGATACTAAAACAGCTACATTGACGATATGGATACTAAAACGGCTAGATTGACAATATGGATACTAAAACAGCTCCATTGACGATCTGGATACTAAAATAGCTATATTGACTATCTGGATACTAAAACAGCTACATTAACTATCTGGATACTAAAATAGCTATATTGACTATCTGGATACTAAAACAGCTACATTAACTATCTGGATGCTAAAACAGCTAAAGGACGATCTGGATGCTAAAACAGTTAGAGTGACGATATGGATACTAAAATAGCTACATTGACGATGTGGATACTAAAACAGCTACATTGACGATGTGGATACTAAAACAGCTAGAGTGACGATGTGGATACTAAAACAGCTACTCTGTCTATCTGGATACTAAAACAGCTTCATTGACGATATGGGTACTAAAACAGCTAAAGGACAATCTGGATACTAAGACAGCAACATTGACGATCTGGATACTAAAACAGCTACATTGACGATCTGGATACTAAAACAGGTAAAGTGATGATCTGGATACTAAAACAGCTAGAGTGACGATCTGGATACTAAAACAGCAACATCGACAATCTGGATACTAAAATAGCTACATTAACTATCTGAATGCTAAAACAGCTAAAGGACGATCTGGATACTAAAACAGCTAGAGTGACGATATGAATACTAAAACAGCTACAATGACGATATGGATGCTAAAATAGCTATATTGACGATGTGGATACTAAAACAGCTAAAATGACGATGTGGATACTAAAGCAGCTACGTTGTCTATATGGATACTAAAACAGTTACATTGACGATGTGGATACTAAAACAGCTAAAATGACGATGTGGATACTAAAGCAGCTACGTTGTCTATATGGATACTAAAACAGCTACAATGACGATATGGATGCTAAAATAGCTATATTGACGATGTGGATACTAAAACAGCTAAAATGACGATGTGGATACTAAAGCAGCTACGTTGTCTATATGGATACTAAAACAGCTTCATTGACGATATGGATACTAAAACAGCTTCATTGACGATATGGATACTAAAACAGCTAAAGGACAATCTGGATACTAAAACATCTACATTGACTATCTGGATAGTAAAACAGCTACGTTGACGATATGGATATTAAAACAGCTACATTGACTATCTGGATACTAAAACAGCTAAAATGACGATGTGGATACTAAAATAGCTATATTGACTATCTGGATACTAAAATAGCTATATTAACTATCTGGATGCTAAAACAGCTAAAGGACGATCTGGATGCTAAAACAGCTAAAGGACGATCTGGATGCTAAAACAGTTAGAGTGACGATATGGATACTAAAATAGCTACATTGACTATCTGGATACTAAAACAGCTTCGTTGACGATATGGGTACTAAAACAGCTAAAGGACCATCTGGATACTAAGACAGCAACATTGACGATCTGGATACTAAAACAGCTACATTGACGATCTGGATACTAAAACAGATAAAGTGACGATCTGGATACTAAGACAACAACATTGACGATCTGGATACTAAAACAGGTAAAGTGATGATCTGGATACTAAAACAGCTAGAGTGACGATCTGGATACTAAAACAGCAACATCGACAATCTGGATACTAAAATAGCTACATTAACTATCTGAATGCTAAAACAGCTAAAGGACGATCTGGATACTAAAACAGCTAAAGTGACGATCTGGATACTAAGACAACAACATTGACGATCTGGATACTAAAACAGGTAAAGTGATGATCTGGATACTAAAACAGCTAGAGTGACGATCTGGATACTAAAACAGCAACATCGACAATCTGGATACTAAAATAGCTACATTAACTATCTGGATACTAAAACAGCTACATTGACGATATGGATACTAAAACAGCTACAATGACGATATGGATGCTAAAATAGCTACATTGACGATATGGATACTAAAACAGCTAAAATGACGATGTGGATACTAAAGCAGCTACGTTGTCTATATGGATACTAAAACAGCTACATTGACGATGTGGATACTAAAACAGCTAAAATGACGATGTGGATACTAAAGCAGCTACGTTGTCTATATGGATACTTAAACAGCTAAAGGACAATCTGGATACTAAAACAGCTACATTGACTATCTGGATAGTAAAACAGCTACGTTGACGATATGGATACTAACAGGGCTACTTTGACGATATGGATACTAAAAGAGCTGGAGTGACGATATGGATACTAAAACAGCTACATTGACTATCTGGATACTAAAACAGCTACATTGACGATCTGGATATTAAAACAGCTAGAGTGACAATATGGATACTAAAACAGCTCCATTGACGATATGGATACTAAAACAGCTACATTGACGATCTGGATACTAAAACAGCTATATTTACGATATGGATACTAAAACAGCTACATTGACGATATGGATACTAAAACAGCTACATTGACTATCTGGATACTAAAATAGCTATATTGACGATATGGATACTAAAACAGTTAGAGTGACGATATGGATACTAAAACAGCTACATTGACAATATGAATACTAAGACAGCTAGAGTGACGATATGGATACTAAAACAGCTACATTGACGATCTGGGTACTAAAACAGCTACATTGACAATCTGGATATTGAAACCGCTACATTGATGCTCTGGATACTGAACCAGCTAAAGTGACGATCTTAATACTAAAACAGCTAAAGGGGCGATTTAGATACTAAAACAGCAACCTTGACGATCTAGATACTAAAACAGCTAGATTGACTATCTACATACTAAACCGGCTAAAGTGACGATCTTAATACTAAATAATAGTTACAGAATACCAAAGGTGAAATCAAACAGAGAAACGGACAACATAGGGTACACAAGGCGAAGACAAGAAAACCAAACACACAACACAATGTGTTGGACAGCAATATATTCCAACAAACACAAATAACCTTAATAAGCCATAAGTCCTCCTACAACCAACTGGAGGTAAAGACGAACTGAACATAGTTTGTATGTTGGAATCGTAACGGACACGGAACTCAGAACATACTGACAGCAAAAGTGACGATCTGGATACTAAAAATACATGTTTATTGTATAGATACAATCACAAATTTCAATGTGAATTTTCATATTTACAAAGGTTCGCTCTGTTCAATATAGCCATCACAAATATATACATTTTACATTTACATAAATAAATGCAATAACAATTGTAAAATTACATTTGGAAATAGTACTAGAATAATATATTAACTGCTCATTTTTTCATAAATGGTATCGAGGCCGTCGTGGTCGTATGGTAGTTGGATATGCAACTACCTGTGCAATCAGTGCTTATCACCACCAAAGTTGTGAGTTCGAACCCCGTTCATGGCGAGGTGTACTCGATATAACATTACATGATAAAGTGTCAATGACTTGCAACAGGTCAGTGGTTTTATCTGGGTATTCCGGTTTCCTCCACCAATAAAACTGACCGCCACAATATAACTGAAATATTGTTGAAAGTGGCGTTAAACACCATAGACCAAACCATAAAGGCTGTTGATTTTAAAACCCGTGTTTAATCTTTTGACATCATTCTCCTTAACTTGTACACCCCTACTGTAAGTCATACAACAATACCATGAGTCATACAACCCTACCATAGGTCTGGCATTCCTACCTTGAGACATAAAACCCTACCATAAGATATACAATCCTACCATAAGTCGTACAACCCTACCATAGGTCTGTAAATCATACCTTAAGACATACAACCCTACCATAAAACAGACAATACTACCACAAGTTATACAACTATACCACAAGTAAGATAATCATAATATAAGTCAGACAACCCTTCTACGGTCAATCAAAAGTAATATATATAATCATGGTTCCAAATTAAAGTAACGGACAAAACAGGCAAAAAGTAAATCATAAAAATGTACAAGACACTTAATGGATGTGCAGACAAAACACAGTTGATCTGCAATGTATGGATAGCTAGTCAAACAAAGGTCAATGGACTCTAATTATTAGAAAATATCCACCCAATTACAATTATGCTATTTTACTTGTGTTGTAGTTGATGCCTATTGAAGTAGACAATTAAACATAAAATGAGGTTACAGTCAAATAATACGTATGTGGCTGGCTGGAATAATCATAAATTTGACCAAATTTAGAAATCAATGCACCATGACATTAAGGGTAAGTTAAGGTGGCCTGTGTCCTGTTAATATGTACAGACAGGGAGTGATGAATAAGTAGACCCTTTATGGTTGACCTATGATGTTGTTTCACTATGAGATGGGCCTAATTACAATTCGCTCACCTGCCATTTTGCTTTGAGGAGACTTTATACAGAACCTTCCAAATTTCAATTAATTTGGCCAAATGGTTTTAGAGAAGACTTTATTTAATTGGCCAATCACAAACAAGAACTGCCTATGATGGCCATACTAGTTGAATGGTCAGCACGAAATATAGATATTGTGTAGAGGATCTCCCATATATTATTAGTAATTTACTGCAAAGTAACAATTCATTGTGTCTCCTAGTTTCAAAGGAATTTTTTTCCTTAATTTTCAGCCAATTAGAAACAAGAATTGTCCATGGTGATAAGTTTTTTGTCCAATCGGGATGAAATGAGAGAATCTTATAGAGGACCTTCCATAGATGCTTGTTGTAAAATGTTGCTTTATTTGGCCAAATGGTTTCAGAAGAGATTTTTATAGAAATCGAACAACCAGAAACAAGAATTGCCTATGATAGCCATGTTTGTTAATGGATAAGTACGAAATTACCTATCTTTATAGAGGACCTTCCATAGATGATTCCTAGAAAGTTTTGGTTCACTTGGCCTTTCGACCTTGTGACCTAAAAACGTAGACACAGTCGTCTATGTTGAAAATAATCAACTGCTGATCAATTGATTTTCTATATTATAATGATCTAGTGTGTCACATACCACTAAATTGTGACAGTCACTGAAGCAGAAAATGTGACCTTCATGAAATAATTCTACATCTAAAAGTCATATGGTATATTCATATATATTGGATGTAGTTTCTCAAATCCCACACCAGAGGTCAACAAATAGACACACAAGATAGAAGAACCAACCAATGCAATATGATGTAAGAATGAGAGAACAAGATTTTCATGTCAATCTTTAATTTTAAAGCAGCTGTTGGTAAAATAATAAAAGTTCACTCTTTCTACATCAACCTTAATGGCATGCAATGAAATAAAATAAAGAACAAATAGACAATCTTGTTTGTTTAATCTGTTAGATGTGTACATTTTATTGTAGGGTAGGGTATGGCGTTAACGCCATTTTCAACAATTTTTCAGTTATATTGTGGCGGTCAGTTTTATTGGGTGAGGATACCGGAGAAAACCACAGACCTGACGCAAATCACCAACAAACTTTTATCACATAATGTTGTATCGAATACACCTCGCCCGAGCGGGATTCGAACTCACAATGTTGGTTGTGATAGGCACCGATTGCATAGGTAGTTATTAATCCAACTACCATACGATGACAGCCCCCATTTTGTTGTAATAGGTTGGTTTACTGATTATAAACATTTGATTGATTTCTGATTGTTCTGTGATATCTAAAATTACAAATATTCTTTATTGGTGAAACCCAAAATTTTAATATTTATGTTATAAGAGACAGATTAGTAGTGGTATTCTCTGGATATTGTTGTTTCTTCAACATATAAAACTGCCATGTTACAACTGAAATATTGAAGATCAAGTTAAGAAGAGTTTGAAGATACCAAAGGTGTAATC
This sequence comes from Gigantidas platifrons, assembly GCA_002080005.1. NCBI lineage: Eukaryota > Metazoa > Mollusca > Bivalvia > Mytilida > Modiolidae > Gigantidas > Gigantidas platifrons. Next base: position 424,413 of record MJUT01014918.1, on the reverse strand, counting down.
AGAATCCGTATATCGAAGAACAGACAACATAATGGCCAAAAGAAAAAGTACAAAAGGACAAACTAGAGGTACTGCTGGACGGAGGAGTCCCGCGTTGATACATAAATGGAATAACTTAACTGTCTGCTATGCGGGACCAATACCCCCGCGTCCCCATCATCTTAATTGAGCCAAAACATATTTGGAACACAACTTTTAGACTCATAATTCAGGGAAAACTCGATGGACCCACCCACCCTTTCAACAGAGGCACACGTGGATCTAAAAAGGCAGTGTCTATTCTTACAACAATTTTCAACGAATTGTTGTAAGAATAGCCGTGAATCTTATTCTTACAACAAATAATATTACGGATTAGATAATGAGAAACGAATTATTACCTGTAGATTAAATTTGTTGCAAGAATAGCCTCTAGAGCCTATCCTTACAACAAAAAAGATAATGTTGTAATTAATCATATATATTTATTGTACATGTATATACATTTCTTACATATCGATGTCCGTTTATATAATTGAACACAGTTCTTTTCCTCATACTCTTGAATTGAATTTTGTAATTCGTCAAAAGATGTGAAGAGTTTGTCTTTAAGCACTATCCATTATGTCTCTATATATGTTTTCGTATTATTACAATACGTCCATTCTACAAATTAAATGTACTATCTTTGTTGTGATTAAGTATGACATGATAGCGTGAGTATTGTTCAACTAGACATGACTAATCAAAGTGCTGAAAGCACTGATGGAAGTT
>MJUT01014918.1:405539-422096 GCA_002080005.1 Gigantidas platifrons | reverse complement strand
ACGCGCTGAAAAAAAACTCTTGCTAGGTGCATGTACATCTCCTCGACTCCAATATATTCAGGATTACGGCGTTCTCCCACAGTTGATAACCAATCCTTGAATATCCTTATGTTACTCTCAGTTTTACGTTTTGTATTGATATTTTTCATCTCCGTTTTATCGGTTTTTTGTATGATGTTTCCTTACGTGTCACAATGACGTCATCCACGCAGGGCACAATAACCGGTTATTTGCCCGGGCATTGATATGGATCAGGAACGTCTTCGTTTATCAAATATGCAAAACGGTACGGATAACGTACAAATATGTGATAAATGGATTTATCGACCCGTTAAAGGTATATTTGACCTCAGACTTCGTCCTCGGTCAATATATGTTTAAATGGTCGATAAATCCATGCATTGACCACACCAAAAGGCTATAATTGTATAGTATACAGATGACAACAACAGCAACATACAATAAAATAACTGCAAAATGTTTGCAGTTGGATAATAACTAGAGACTTGGTGGGATGAGACTGCATCGCTCAACTGGTATCGGATCTGGCTTGGGTTATCAGGATTCAGCCAATCAGAAACAAGATTTTCCTGTGGCAGCCGTGTTTTTTATCCGACTGCATTGAAATGTGAAAGGTTTATAGGGTTCCATCGTTAGATGATTTATATCAAATTTCAGATCATTTAGCCAAGTGGTTTAAGAGGAAAAGATATTTTAGGATGCATTCTAAATAATTTGGGTTGTTGTGGCCATCTTGAATTTTAAATTGTCACAAAAATTACTTAATAATGGACCATCCGAGTATCATCCAAACAACAGAAATACAGAACATTTTAACTGGTAAACAGTTCTTTTGTAGTTTATGGTCTTCAGAACACATTATCTGCTCCTGGTAGCCTTGTGAATTTATGAGTTGCACCAATAACACATACTTTGTTCATATATACCGTATGTCAAATCTGGTTCAAATTGGACAAAATTATGAAAGAAAATCCAAATATGAAAATGATGATTGACAACGGATGGAGGCAAAGTAACGTCATAAGTTCACTTGTACATTATTAGGGGCAGGTATGGTAATAACAGTTTGCTAGCTAGACTTGTAACATTTTAACTGGCAAACAGTTCTTTTGTAGATTATGGTCATCAGAACGCATTATCTGCTTCTGGCAGCCATGTTGAATATACGAGTTGCACCAATAACACATACATCATAAGGTACCATCAGGAACATATATGTCGAGTTTGGTTCAATTTGGCTCAAAATTATGAGAGAAAATTCAAATATGAAAATGTTGATCGACGACGGATGGAGGCAAAGTAATGTCATCACTGGCCCAAATTGAAAACTGGTAGCCCAAAAATTTCAATAACATTTTGTTTTGAGTTGTTGACTAATAAAACATTCAACTAAAGCAGTTTGTTATGTTTTATTCTTCAATTATCCCTCCCTACACATAACCCTATAAACCCTTCCCTCATCCCCATAATCTTCATCATCGTCATCACTATCAGTATCATAATCTGCCCCATATATTGGTCGACTCTGTGACATATGTCTTCACTACTTGGCATTTCCTCCATAGCTAAATTGTGCTCATTCATTTCCTTGACTTGGTCCTCCACTTGCTTGGATGCTATAACAGGGTTTCAGCTGAATTTTATTATACTACGGTCAAATGACCTTTACTCATATAAATTCATCAGGCCTTTGGTCCTGAAAGGCACTTATTCAATTAGTCAATTGTGTCCTAAATTGTCTAAAACTTATAAAGTCATTTAATGCATACTTATTTATAATATTTGGAATTGAAAGCCAGACAGGTTTTCAGAGGTCACCATCTCTTTCCAAAAAAAAATTAAACTTCAGTGAAAATAAATAGAAATTAAAATCAAATTCCCCAATGAGGAATGAGTCAAAGACTTAAGAGAAGGCCTCCCTAAATAGGTTACAAAAAATCTGCTTTGAAGTAAACATTTTGTAGATTTTTTTTAACATAAATAAAGCAAAGTATTTTATTTAAATTCACAGAGAAATAAAAAAAAATAGTGGATCTTTTCAACCATTTGTTTTAATCAGGAAAAAGCTTGTAATATTTGTCCATTTCAAAGGTTTCAATATTTCCCAAAAACCCTCTATCGTATTTTGCACAAAAGACATGTTTAAATATGGTGCCAAATTGATATCCGATAATCTTTGCGTGTCCGGTCCGCGGCGATTTTTAATCTTATATTTCATTGATATTTTCGTTTTTGTCAATGTCCTTGAACTTCATTAAACCATGGAACGATAAATAATATTAAAAGATTTTGATCTGGCGTTTCACTTTAGTTTTAATCAAAATAAATTATGGACAAATTGGATATCAAACAGGGCTCTTTTATACAACAAACCCAGTATTTTACACCGGACAGTCGATCCGGTGGAAGGTAAACCAATGTTTGGTTACGTAACCATAAAATGAAAGTAGAATCGTATATTTACGCGCAGTGAGATCTTTTTAGCCAATAAATGTCGTTTCCCCATTTATCTAAAGATTGAAATTAATTATTTAGTACAAATATTTGTTCCAAACTATAATAATAGTGATGATAAGCATGAACAGCTATTGTGATAGATGGATTATATTGTCAATTTACACCTCGTTTCCTTTCTGAATCCGCCTTTGATTTTGCTATTTGTCTATTGAATAGGAATCATTCACCGCTTCTCCCGTTTCGTGACGCTACTGTTCCATAAGTGGTTAATTGTGCGTTTGAATCACAAAGACGCTTGTATCTTAACGTTAACCTATTGACGGCACTGAATTATAAAACTTGGATGGTGCAAACATTGAAGCTTAACTAGTACAGCGCGGNGAGAACAGTTTTGTTTGTGAACGAAATGTACAGAATTGTCCTATTCATGTTATAAAGGCATTACATATTGACGTGTCCTTGTACCTAACGTTAACAATTCAAGCGTCATCGAGATTAAAACATTCAGCTAACCACTTATGGAACAACAGCGACGTCTGTCGAAAGAAATTTGGTGAATGATCCCTATTGGGTGACAACATAGGAAGCATGTTGCATGGCAACAACTTCCAAAAACCAATTTTATTCATAAATCATATAAAATACGTCTATTATAAGGCTGTAATCATAAAATAATAATTTATATGAAAAAAGTTACAAATCGTAACGGAACCCAATGCAACTATTATATATGATACTATTTTAAATAAAAAATCGTTTCCTCATTGAATGGATTCCGTAATATCATTTGTTGTAAGAAAAAGATTTGCGCTATTCTTACAACAATTTGTTGAAAATTGTTGTAAGAATAGACACTGCCATCTAAAAACAGTATAAACTTTCATAGAATGCCAGAAGAGTTGCAAGTCCAAAGAGGCATAACAGGTGTAAAACTCAATGGACAATAAAATCCTTTATACTGCAAAGTTCACACATCATGATTTTAAATTCCACAAAGTTTGGTGGAAATCAGACAAAAGACTTGGAAGTTGGTCCGGACAGGCCGATTCCTATAACCCCACCCAAACTATGTTTTGGGGGGGTGGTATAACAACGATCTACAAAACATACACATACAACTAAAGACCGAGTAACACGAACCCAACTAAAAACCGGGGGGTGAACTCAGGTGCTCCGGAAGGGTAAGCAGTTCCTGCTCCACTAGAGGCACCCATCGTTTTGATCTAGTTACAAACCCGGTGATAAGTCATGAATGAGGAAAGTGGAACATATCCGTGGTCATTTGTGACACAGAAATTTCATAACGGTCAACCAAGTCATTCATGGTGGTGACCATAAAACTTTTGAAGTAATGACTTCAACTTAACCAAGAGGAACCCTTGGTTCAGTAGATTCCTTGTTAACAGCAACATTAGGCCTCTATCAAGGATATCCTGATTGGAACTACAAGTTCTGGAATATCTTATCAACTGAGAGATATATACTTCATATGCAGGTGCTGCTGGAATGTTGCTACATATAAATGGGAAGTTCACAATGGTAAAATTGAAATCATCTCTCATGTGGTAAAGTTTCGTTCATAACCACCCACCCCTCACTGTCAATTAAAACACAGACAATCCTAATCCTGTTCTCACAAGATGTACGATGTCTTTCAATGAGACAATAACCTTGCTAATCACTGAAAATGAACTGACATAATCTTACAAACATCATTAGTTAATTGTAAGAATTATTGCAAGTTTGATATGTAGTTTGTGTCACATAAACTACAACTAAAATAGTGATGTCATTGCTGTGATCTTATGGTAGATGAATTTACACCCACCAATACAACCAGAGTCTACTACCACTAGTGTTGTGAGTAATGCCTTCAACATGTGACTGCATATAACATCATGTGACTTGATATAACATCATGTGATCAAGTTTGTCAGTGAATTAGGTCAATGAAATTCTCTGCATACATTGGTTTCCTCCCCCACTAAAACTGACCACCATGATTTTACTGAAATATTGTCAAAACCAATAATTGTATTAAATGGTGTATAATTATTGAAGATGTAATAAAATCATTGGTAGAAGTAAACTGAAAGTGATTTCAAAAGACAACACAAAATACAGCCAAGTGGATAGCACTGTCTTTACTAACAACTATTAAGTGCAAAGCAGTTAGAATTCAAACATGTACAAATTATTATACAACAAAAGTAGGGGTGTAATGATACCTTTTCTTATGATACAAACCATATCATGATACTTATATTAGGTCATGATCTAATACATATCACAATACTCATAACTAATGACAATGCATTCTTAATATGGATTAGGCACAGCCTACAGATGAGCATCGCATCTACATGTACATGTACAAATAGTAGTTTTGGGTTCTTTTCTTCATTGTTCTTGATTATTTTTCTTTGTTCTTCTATTTGACTTACCCAGTTAATTCTATTGCAAAGGAGATTTTTTGGGCCGAGATATATCGGGGACGACTTTTTTTAAGGGCAGAGATATATCGAGGACAACTTTTTTTTAGGGCCGAGATATATCGGGGACGACCTTTTCTTTAGGGTCGATCGTTGTCAGGGGCGAAACAAAAAGGTCTAACAATTGTCCATTTTTTAAATAAATTAATCATTTCATGCAAAGAAGCTATACGGTTTCCTTTCTAATTTTTTTGGGGGTTATTTTTAAACTGGATAACTATTTTTTATTCAAATTAAAAGGCTATTTCCTGTACTTCACTCCGATTGTCCATTCTATGCCGAAACTTAGAATCCATTTCCAGTTGGTATTGATCATATATTGATTCATCTTACACACATGTTGCTGTTTAGCTCGCATCTTGTGATGTTTGCTATTAATAAGGAGGTACACACATGTTGCTGTTTAGCTCGCATCTTGTGATGTTTGCTATTAATAAGGAGGTGTACACTGTCATTCATTAGTTCAGCAAAAGATTGTCATTTAATGTACCTTTATTTGTATTATCATGTAATAAAACTATTGTATATGTGTTTTTAATTTATTTTGTTTGTAATAATATTTATAATTTTAATTAATTTAAAAAAATATAAAACATGTTTCAATAGACTTTGTTTCACTAATAACTATACATGGCACTAACACTGACACTCTATGAATTACACTTAGCAAGCCTAGTAGGCAATATACAAAATAGTCTTTGTAAAATAAAACAAAAAAATTGAATTTGAAAGAAACAAAAAGTTAACAACACTAAACTGTGCCTGTGAAAAAACCTTTAATGAACGTTCTTTTAAAAAATATATAAATAAATCTACTTGGGCTAGTTTAAATGAGGCCCTTGTGCTATGACTATGTCACGTATAAATAAATCTACTTGGGCTAGTCTAAATGAGGCCCTTGTGCTATGACTATGTCACATGCTGTTGAAAACTCTCTCTCACTTGGTAAAGAAGTAGCTGGTATTCCCAAAATAAATCTGTATACAACATAAAGAAATAGGTAGTAATAACTATTAGCCTGCCACCATAATAATGGATGGAATTCAAGAGATGCATGTTCTTCCCTACTGTAGGCTGAAATGTCATCATTTGCTCTACCTAGAATAGACTTAGTTGGCTGCTCAACATGACTGAAAAACATCAGTGTTTTCTTGATGTTCATATCCACGTGATGCCTTGCAATATGCTCTGTCATTAAATTTCATTGTTGGATCACAAGAAGCCAGAGACACAAGTTTTATTTTTAACTCTATCTTTCTTTATTTTTAATTTAACTAACTCACTTGTGGAGAGCTCACTTTTTGGCATACTTCAAATAAAAAAATGGTATCTAAACTGAATTGTTTCCGTCAGCATCTACTGATTCATCGATCGCAAAAAAAAAAATATCCTGAAGCATCGATGCACTGGTGGTTCGTTAAACCCCAGTCAATATTATGTTTGTTTACTGGTCAGTGAATTAAGTTATCACCCCCTATGAGCATTGCATAACAACAGTCAATATTAAATTTGTTTTCTGGTCAGTGAATTCAATTATCACTCCTGGTAAACATGATGATAAAGAATGATCATATACTCAAGACACTTTGAAATATTCCATAGTTTCTTATTTTCCTAATATAATAATACAATAGTATTTACACATACCCTCAATACAACCACTATACAAAAATAACATGTATTTCGAGTTAAGACTATTTTAACATCTTAAAGGTCTACATTTCATGTTATTCTCTTAAACAAAGATTCTAGCAAACACATATATTAATTTTCTTCCACTTTAAACATTTTTTTCAAGAATAATATAAAAACATGAAAACTGATAAAAATTTAAAATAATAAAGCATTTCACATAACAACTTGTATAACAATAAATAGTATTAAATAATTTGATTTAAACTAAATAAAAATCAACACTTTCATATGATTAAATTAGACAAGAATCACAACTGTAGGTTGATCAAATTAGATAACAATCGACACTTTCATCTGATTATATTAGACATGATTCATCAGTCAGCTCAAATAAGATAAGAATCGACACTGTAAGTCACTCAAATAAGACAAGAATCGACATGGTCAGCTGATCAAATTACATAAGAGTTGGAAATTCATCTGGCAACAAGGCATAAATTCTGCAATTCGGACAAGTACTGTTTTCTTTCAGCCATTTCCTAATACACTGAAATGGAAAAAAAATGATGACTATGCATTGATATTACAAAGTTGGTTTTAAATTTATTACTAATGAATAAGAACAAGAGAATTTGAGGAGTTTCAGACAAAAAGAGATAAAACAATTAACTGTACCTCATAAGGTCAAAAGTCCAATGTTTTGACATGTTTATATTGACTTAGTTACATTAAAATATATTACTATGAATGGACTGTAGTTCTTACCTTATCAACAAACAAGAAAAAAAAAAACATTTCCAGATTTAAGACCTTGATTATACAATACACAGATAATTATTCCATACAAGAAAACACTACTGTTTATTTCTTCTTGTCAACGAATTGTTCTATAAATCAACATAAAACATTTATTAATTGAGTGGTTAGTTCTTAATGTGAACACCTAATAATGTCATCACCTCTAAAGTTGTGTGTTAGATTCTTAATGTGAACACCTAATAATGTCATCACCTCTAAAGTTGTGTGTTAGATTCTTAATGTGAACACCTAATAATGTCATCACCTCTAAAGTTGTGTGTTAGATTCTTAATGTGATCACCTAATAATGCCATCACCTCTAAAGTTGTGTGTTAGATTCTTAATGTGATCACCTACTAATGTCATCACCTCTAAAGTTGTGTGTTAGATTCTTAATGTGAACACCTAATAATGTCATCACCTCTAAAGTTGTGTGTTAGATTCTTAAGGTGAACACCTACTAATGTCATCACCTCTAAAGTTGTGTGTTAGATTTCATAATGTGACAAGGTGTACTTGATACAACTTTATGTGAAAAACAATTAAATTAAAATTATTATTATATTATATATTTTTTCGTGATACACTAACATTAGCCTTCAAAATCATGAAGTATGAAAACAAAGCTCACAATCAGAGCTGTTGTCCAGTTGGCAAATACATTTTTACTGCCTTTCTTTGATTGGACGGTCAAATATAAATGAAGGGTCACCTGACGACCAAGAACAAGATGCCATTAGATATTAGTGTACCATCAAAAGATAAACCCAACTGCCATTCTATGGCGGCTATGACAGCCCAATAGAAATAAGTGTTTATTATGTAAAGAATGTTAAAAAAGAAGATATTTTTCTGACCTCATCATGAAATCTATGATGACATTCTAACTTGACTGTTGTATCTGTAGTCATTTCTTCATGACAAATAACACATGGATCCTGTTCTTCTTCAAACACCTCTTCCTCTTTACTGGAGATTAAGGGTGTCTCCAAGAATCCCCATGAACTACTAAGACCTGGTGGAGGAGTCATTACTTTAGCTGGGCCTGGGCCAGGAAAGGTAGGGTTGGTTACTGCTGCCGATGTGCTGGTCTGTAATAGACGATTCATATTTTGATAAATAAGATAAAATCAAATCAGAAACAATTACACACTACCTACTTGATTTAACACATCAATAGACACAAGATGAAAGAAGATTTATCCTGTAAGTACTCTGAATCACTCTCTAAGTAGACATCAGAAAATGACAATGTCTTAAATGAATTAATTCATAGGTAAAATCTTATTTCTTCTTCTGGGTATAGTGCATAACCAATAAAGTATTCTCACACTCTCAAGATAATCATCAAAATCAGTGTGTTGTTAAAGGATACATATTAAAATTTGACAGATTACTTAATTTCCCTCTTGCATGCCATGGAGAATCAATCTCATTTGTACTGATCTGAATCTCTTCTTTCCTATGCTGAACGTTAAACACCAATCAATCAATCGATCAATCCTATGGGTCTTTGGTCTTAATTAGCCACAACAACCTGTCTCATTTATTATTACCTGAGTTTTGCCTTGTTTTTGTTCGTGTGCCTGAACCATTGCTGTAACTTGTTGTGTAATTTCATCAATTGTCAGGCCAGATAAAGACCCTCCACGAGATTGGCGGAGCTGTTGAATTAACTGGGTAAATATAGATCTGCAAAATAATAATATACAACGATTTATCTAATGCATGTAATCATCAACATATTAGATTATTTCACCATAAACTACTAGCTTTAAGATTCTCCTGAACTGACATCAAAATTTATTATTCTGTAATATGATATTCCATGAATATATTTTGTGGTTTTTAAACTAAAATAAAATAAAAAGTTTTAAATTAAAAAATAAACAAGATGAACTGTGAGCTAATGCTCACTTATGATACCCCCGCATATATGTTCAATGTGTATAAAAACCAACTAAGTTGGCAAACAGGAAGTAGGAATCTGACGGGTCCAAAAACGTTTCCCACAATATGCATACCTATATGAAGCTTGTGACCAAATATCAGATTTCTGCCATCAATAGTTGCTGATAAAAATGTGCCAAAAAATATCTTGGACGGACGGACAGAGGTAAAACAGTATACTCCCTCCGGTGGAGCAGGGGTATAATAAACGATTACTTATATTTGTGCTCAGTCATTATTTTGATAAAAATATAATTATTATAAATGTATTATTTGACTGTTTATCCCATAACATATAACATTTCAGACAAGTGGAGTTTTTACTGAATGAGCTGGCCTGTCTTTGTACAAGATTATGGGATTGCAAGGCACATCAAAAAGATTCGTTTTTATGAATTTCCAGGTAAAATCCTGTATTCTGAGCTGTTATGCAATTTCTCAGATTGTTTGCAAAAAGCAGTTTTTTCACTCATAACATTTTGAAAATCTAAGAAATATTCCTGGAATATACACAAGTTACTAAAATTGTTCGACTCTACAATAAAGAACTTTTATGAATGAAACGAGGACCAAAGGTAGAGATATTTTCGATAAACCTATTCCATCTTGTACTATTTTTACAATAGTTTAAATAACCAGGCACTTTTTCATAGTCAAACCTGTATTAAGAGGTCATGCTTGGGACGACGAAAAAGTGGCCTCATAAGACAGGTGACCTCTTAAAAGAGGTTCAATTCATATGAAATTTTTTATGACAGGACAAGAAAAAGTGACCTTTTAATACAGGTGACTGCTTAATAGAGGTGACCGCATGGGCATGTTTTACTGTATTACTATTTTTTTCTATTCCCTCATCAAACATGTTCTTGTTAGTTTTCATATTTCAACTGCTGAAACTATAGGTCCAATGTTTAATGTCCACGAGGTGATTGTGAACATTCTTTACAAGCACTGATGTCCCTTTATGGTGAGTTTTAAACATAGAAGAATGGAGAAAGTATCATTTATTTCTAAACCCACTAAGTATATACCTGTTATACTGTGGAAATTTTTCTATCAGTCTCTGTAACAGTTTTTCAAAGCTATTTTTAGGTGTGTGTTGGCCATTAGTGGCAGTAGCCAGTCTTGGAATCTGTTGTCTGAAAGACTGCATCTGTAGTCCCGGGGGTGGGAGTAATGGCCTCGGTGGAGAAGAAACAGACAATGGTGTTTGTGATACCGGACCTTTGACTGATATTGGTGCCAGTCCAGATGTAATTCCGGATGATGATTTTATAGGAGATGGTTCCACAGGTGAACTTTTTGATAGCTGAAAATAAACAACAATAGAAATGAAGGTCATCATGAGTTACAAAATATTTATTTTATCAATAAAAAAAATCCATTCACCCAGATTATTGAAATGACATGTTTAAATTAATTTTTAATCATGATGTAATACTTCAAGTTCATTCAAGCGTTCTTTCCTAAACTAGCGCACTATAATCCCAAACATGGTCAATATTGCATCAAACTTAAAAAAATATCCCTCATCACCTTTTTTATTAAACAAAATGGAAAAAAATTACCGAACTCCCACATTAATTTTTTTTTTCTTTTTCTTCTTTTTTTTTTTTTTACGAGAAAGTGGCTCGAGAACTAAATAATTCATTTGGCTTGGCCTTAAAGAAGAAAAAAGATGAATATTTAAAATACTATACCTTCACTGTGTTATCCTCAGTCAGAGACTTAACCTCTGGTCCAGGAGAATTTGGTGGAAAGGCTGGAGGAGGTGGAGGAACAAAAACAGGAGGCAGTTCTGATAAATTTTTACCATTCTGTACATGCATGATCTGCTCATCAAAGTCACTCTAAAACATAAACAAAATTAATTTACATGAAGCATGAGTGGTTTAGTTACCATATAAATGACTTGTCTAACTGAAGGCTTTAACACACTTTCTAATCATAATCTAACAATTTCTCTCTTGGTACTCGGGCTTCCTCCACCACTAAAACTGGTCGCCACGGTATAGCTGAAATATTGCTGAAAGTGGCGTTAAACACCAAAAATTAAAAAAATCAAATCTATCAATTTCAGTGAGCACATTATAATAAAAGATCCATTAACTTAACAATATTCATTTGCACTGTCTTTTTCCTCAGCCAATCAAAAGCTATGATGCCTAGTTGAATCCATACTGGAACTTAGATCAAACCAAATGAAGAAACATTTCCAAGATCATGTACAGTTACAGATATCCTGTTTCAACGTTTTTGTTTCTAGTTACAACATCATGAAGAATTTTGATTTTCTCAGACATATTTCAAATAAGGTAAATGTAAATTCTACATCAATCACTTTTGATGATACAAGTTTACATACATAATATGTAATGTATAAACATACAACACGAGTCAGGAATTGATGTAGTTAAATATTGACTTAAAATCAATCAAATTGTTATTCACATGTATGATCACTTTGTATTTAATTCAATAACTTCCTTTATTATGACTGAAAGTGCGATTTACAAATAAAAGGAAGGGGCCCGGGTGGCTCACTGAGTTAGGTCGTTGGATCTAATAGCTCATACAAGCCTATCACCAATACGGCGTGGGTTCGCGCCCAGCTTTGTAAATTACAAAAAAGGGTGCACTCGACTTGCAGTTGCAAGTGATAAAGTTTACCAGTTGCTTGCCCAGGATTGGTGGTTCTCTCCGGGTACTCTGGCTTCCTCCACCACTAAAACTGGTTGCCATGCTATAGCTGAAATATTGCTGAAAGTAGCGCTAATACACCAAAAAATCAATCAATCAATCAATCAAATATAAGGAACTACTGAGTACTGTGGGCACAGTATTTTTCACATGATGCATAATTTTGTTGTTTTATTTTAGAAGTGAAATGATCTTACCTTTAACTTTAGTATGGTTTCAGAGCACTTTGTAACTATGGAATCATAAAAACTTAAGGCTTGTGTCATATGTGCTGGTACTTCCTTCCCTTGTTCTTGATGTCTGACAAGAAACAAAATAATTACTTAAATTTATTCATCAATAAATAAGTAACTCTTAAAAACTACATCATGCAATTTTAATATATCTTAACAATATTTCCTTGTTTATTAAGTGATTAATGATGTTTTTTAAAACGAGAGGTTGTTTCTCAGTCATCTCATCGCAGGGCGAAGATGAGAGATGACTGAGAAACGTCCTCGAGTTTTAAATACGTCTTTAATTATTTTATCGCTATCATAGTATGGTTGTCAAGGATTTGGTAATGTGACGTCATTATAACGTCATATTAGAAAACAGTGATAATACTAAGCATCCTTGACAACGTTTAGAGATTAGCAATAATTTGAATCTTCTCAGCGCTTACGTGATGAAACATTGGTTTTAAACATCAAAGGGAAAGTAAACAAAATAGCGATAATTGTGTTTAAGACAATTTCAATCATATTTCAGTTTTATCATGGTGGTTGGTTATATTGGTGGAGGAAACAGGATTCCTTGATTTGTCACCACTGACATAATAATACATCTTAATATTACAAAAAATATACAAAATCTTCAACTATAGAACACACTTACTTTTTATGTAATCCCTTTAAGTGGTGCACATGGTACATAGCTTCTTTTTGGGATCTTTCCAACATGGCTACTGCAGCCTGCTTTCTCAAATTCAGAACTTCAATCTAAAAAAAAATATATAAAAACTTTTAGTTATTTAATTCATGGTTATAATTTGTATGTATATTTTAAGACATTTTATTTCCTATGCACATTAATGCCATGATATAGCTGAAATATTGCTAAAGTTGGCGTTAAACACCAATAAATCAATATGCACATTAAATTCTAATGATTATTATCTTGATTATCTTTTTACAATGTTTCTGATCTGAAATCCTAACTTATAAGATATCATCTTAATTTCTATGCCTTCAACTCTGAAACAGCAAGTCAGATTAAGAAACAATTATACAAAACAAGAATGGAATTAAAGTTTTTTTTATTACCGGTAACATTAATTTGATGGTCATGAATCTTACAATACTATCACACATATACATTACCTCTGCCTTTGTCGCTCTGTCTTTTTCCTTGTCATAAATTGTCTTGTATTCCTCCTGCCTCTTCTTCATACCATCTTCAACATATTTCAGTTCTTGTCTAAAAAATAATAATAAATAAAAAGAACTTAGGCTTTATAGGTTAAGGTTGTTAAATGCCATTTCTAGCATTCGTTCATTTATATTGTAGTGATGGCAAGTCTAACTGATGAAGGAAACCCAGAGTAATCCACTGCCACAGGTCACTGACAAACAGGTGACAATAGTAATGTGCTAATTAATAAGAACAGTGATTATACTGATTACATAGATGTAAATCTAACTACAAAACCTGTAACAAAACAGATAAAATAAAATACAAAAATACAATATTGATGAAATGAATATGAAAGACTGCTATAAGGAATGTACATAGTCTAATAAATATAGAATAATCCTTTATCACTTTTCTTAATTCCCCAAAATACTTACCTTTCCTTTGACTTCTGATTTAAAACTTCTTGTCTTTCTTCTTCAAGTTTTATAATTTTACACTTCAACCTAAAAGTAGAAGGTCAAAGTTCAATACAACTCAACAAGAAGCAATACTCACGAATTTTATGTAAATAAATAATATTAATTATCATATACTTGCTCAAGATATGTTTAATTTTGCATATGTCATAAATTCAAAATGCAACATGTAATATCTCCATGGGGTGTAATAACCTGATCCGTATTACATGGGGGGTGTAATAATGTGTGCCGTATTACATGGGGGGGGGGGGTGAGATATGGATTTTTCAAAATGGCGGCCGGAAATTTTGCATCAAATCGAGTACATTTTATTTAGTTTTTTACAATTATTTTGTCTTTCAATTTGGAAAAAATATGTTTTCCTTCCAAAATTCACGTTTTGCGGTCCGATCAGTCCGTCGTCTGTTACTGTCAAAATGGATTACGAAGAAAACCTGGAAAATGCTCGTTATGCAACGAATGATGACACTCCTTTATGAACCAAAGATTGAATCATCTTGCGTTGTTGTATTAAAAGTGTAACTGTATAAGGATTATGACTCTAAATACATATAATAAAAACGTAGATATAATATGACATTGCATCACGATCAGCTCTCACAAATATGAAGAATGACGCTTTGACTTAAATAATCTGTCAGCAAAAACTATCATTGCAAATTGCAGGGTAGGTAGATCTTGACATGCTGCACACTTTTGCAATTTAAACTTAATATCTATCTCTTATAGTTTTTGAAATAAAGGACGAAAAGTATTAAAATTTTAAAATTTGATGAAAAAAGGGCAATAACTCCAAAATGGGTAATGTTATTTACTTAAAAATTGCAGTGTAGGTAGATCTTGACATGATGCACATTTTTGTAATTTAAACTTAACATCTATCTCTTATAGTTTTTGAAATAAAGGAAGAAAAATATTAAAATTAAAAAAAAAATCTGATAAAAAAGGGCAATAACTCCAAAATGGGTAATGGGATATACTTCAAAATTGCTGGGTAGGTAGATCTTGCCATGCTGCACATTTTTGCAATTTAAACTTAACATCTATCTCTTATAGTTTTTGAAATAAAGGAAGAAAAATATTAAAATTTTTAAAAAATTTGATAAAAAAGGGCAATAACTCCAAAATGGGTAATAGGATATACTTCAAAATTGCTGGGTAGGTAGATCTTGCCATGCTGCACATTTTTGCAATTTAAACTTAACATCTATCTCTTATAGTTTTTGAAATATAAGACGGACAGTATTAAAATTTTAAAAATTTGATGAAAAAGGGCAACAACTCCAAAATGGGTAATGGGATATACTTCAAAATTTTAGGGTAGGTAGATCTTGCCATGCTGAACATGTTTACAGTTTTCACTTAACATCTATCTCTTATAGTTTTTGAAATAAAGGACAAAAAGTATTAAAATTTTGAAAATTTGATGAAAAAAGGGCAACAACTCCAAAATGGGTAATGGCATTTACTTAAAAATTGTAGTGTAGGTAAATCTTGACATGATGCACATTTTTGCAATTTAAACTTAAGCTCTATCTCTTATAGTTTTTGAAATAAAGGATGAAAAATATTAAAATTTTAAAAAATTTGATGAAAAAAGGGCAATAACTCCAAGATGGGTAATCAAATTTACTTCAAAATTGCAGGGTAAGTAGATCTTGTTGTGCTGATCATTTTTACCCTGTCAGATTTTTGATATTATTAACGGTTTTTGAGTTATTACCCAAAAACCTGCAATTTTACCATATGTTCTATTTTTAGTAACAGTGGTCATGTTTGTTGGCCAAATGGAAAAAAATTAAGAAGTTTTATAGAGGATCTTACATAGATGCTTCCTGCCAAGTTTGGCTCCATTTGGCCAAGCAGTTTCAGAGGAGAAGATTTTTTTAACATTAGCCAATCAGAAACAAGAATTTCCCTTGGCGGCCATATTTGTTGGCGGAATGGGACGAAATGAAGAAACTTTATAGAGGACCTTATATAGATGTTTTCTGCCAAGTTTAGTTCCATTTTGCCCAGTTGTTTCAGAGAAGTAGATTAAAATATGAAAAATGTAACGGACGGACGACGGACGCCAAGTGATGACAATACCTCACATGACCCTTTGGGTCAGGTGAGCTAAAAATGAATGAATTCAGTTGTATTTAACTTGTGCATATTCTCAAAATGTTTTTATCATAGAAAATTATTTTGAAATTATAGAGTAAAAATACATTAAATTATGTTTTATTGATACATAAATTATCAAAATCGGACATGAAATATATAGGGAATATTGGAATCGTACAAATACTTTTGTCCACAATCTGTATATGATAAATAGGTTATGATATGGCATTTTTCATATTACATGCCATATCAACCCTCGACCCATATTAGTCCTTGGGCTAATATTGAGGTCTCTGGTTAATATGACATGTAATATGAAAAATGCCATATAATAATCTATAAATATATGGGACCTTATTTATTTGGGGGTGGGGAAATCACCATAATGTCTCCTAATATAGAAAATATATCTCAGTATTGTAGGCCCACCCTCCCTCTTTATTCAGCTAAGTTATAGACTTTTAATTTGTCTTAAAACAAATTGCTTTGAAATCCAATTTTTTTTTCTAAAAAAAAAAAAA
>MJUT01014918.1:380465-405527 GCA_002080005.1 Gigantidas platifrons | reverse complement strand
AAATGCCCCCCCCCCCCCCTTTATGGGTACGTCTAGATCTGTCTCTGAGTATTGTATATAATTTGTACATTTAAAATACCTTGCCACTGGATGTATCATGTGTGAACATGACATCTTAATACCATTTTCTGTACTTGACTTGACTTTGCACACTAGCATACAAATTATTTTCCACATTTAAAGTTTGGTATTCTTCTTATAATGGTTTTTTTTTTTTTTTTTTTTGTGCAAGCATTTTGAACATTATTTCTCCATAATTGTACCTCATTAATTAATGATGTTAACTGACTAGAAATTCAAATTATTTTACCTAAATATGAAATGACAAATTGTGTCCAAAATATATCGACTCAAATCAGAATTCATTGTTCAATACAAGATTTTTATTTCTGACTTATATTTGTTTTGAACACATATTATTTATAATAATGATATCACCCACTTTTTAAAAAGAATGTTATAATTATTCTCCATCCCTTTATCACAACATAATATACCTACTTGTTTTTTTTTAATATTTCACTTTGAAATTGGTTTTTACAATAATTTTTACATGTTTACTATTTTTAGATCTTCAAACAGCACATCGCTTGAAATTCTTGACAAAAATTTATAGCTTTTGTACTCAACTAAGAAAAAGTTAATACATGTATAGCTTGTGTGTTAATTTGTTTTGAATCTGTTGAGTAACTATTTTGCTACTGTGCTATCAAGAACATATTCAAACTTTCTTTTACATCTTCAAATAGCATAACTTGCTTTATAATTTCTTAATGAGTGAGTGAGTGATTATTGTTTTAATACCAACTCAGCAATTGTTCATCTATATAATGGCGAGAACAAGTTAATTTTCAATGAGATGATGATGAAGTCTGCTTTATAGTGCTATCTCACTGAAATAACAGTCCGCAGGTAGACATTTTGCCACACTCAGATATATTATCCTGATTCCGAGCCAACCAGTCCTTCCTCTTTCTCCTTAATGCTGTGCAGTTAGCGGAATTTCTTAACGAAAAACTACTTCTTGAAAAAACAAAGACATATGCAGAACACTTACTGTTTTTCATTTTCCATTAAATGTGCTAGTTGTTGGCTAATGTGGTTCCATTCAAGATATAACATGTCATGTTTCTCCTCCATTGATTGCCTTTCTTTACCAAAAGCTTCATTTTTTAAACCAATTTCCATTTCTAATGCCTACAAAATATAAAAAAATATTTTTGTAAAACTGATATTTCCAATGCAAAGAAAATTCATAATTCATTCCATGACTATTTTATATTCAATATTTGATTCCAACAGATTGATGACCTATTTATTCAGGTATCTCATGAAGACCATTAACTTCTTCAGATTTTTATAACCACTTGATTTTTAATCTGTTAGAGGTATCAATTATGATGTTTGGTTCTAACAGTAATTGTCATTAACCTAAAGACTCTGTATCGTCATTTAAGATCCAACTACATATAATATGTATCAAGAGGAGAGAATTGTGATCCCTTGATCCAGTCTAACTAACCCCTCCACATTTTTGTTCTTCTCTAACTGACCGCCACAATATAACTGAAATATTGTTGAAAGTGGCATTAAACACCATAACCCTACCTTTCCACCCCCAACCCCAAGGCCAAGCCAGGACTTGGATTTCCATCGTCATATGTTGTAGTTTTTTTTTAATGTTCAATGATTTGAGACAAGAGGTGGTTGTTCATGTTTATTATGAAAGAGATAATTGTGATATTTGTTAAAATTCTTAAATAATATTAAAATATTGAAAACAATATTTTTTTTTATCTGTCTTAAAAAATTATAATTAGGCAATAAAACAGTTATTTAATGGGAGTGCAGGCAATAGATCAAAATATTTTTCACTCTGTACTGGGAAAGACCAACGTGTTCAATTTCCCTCGGTTGTTGACCTCGGGAAATAGAACACTTTGGTCTTTCTCTCTACCTCTGGAATAAATATTTTTATCTATCAAACATAAAAAAAAAAATCAGATCTATTGCCTGCACTCCCATTAAATATATGCATAAGGCCATGCAAATTTAATTACTTGGTTCTCAGGCCCTTTTTTTGTCAAAATTGACGAGGGAGGGCGGCATTTTTTTGTTATCCTTTTACTGCTGTAAAAAGTGATGAGGGATGCATTTTTTCTTCTTTTTTTTGTGAAAAATATGGCAATGTATAAATCTTTTCATTACTTTATTGAAAATTTCAATTTTATTTCTTCCGATGGTGGCAGAAACATCACAAGTGGTTAATTTTTATGGAAACGTCCAATCCGCTGGTCCCAACGTACCATTTTTTATCTCCGTAAACAATTCCAATAAGGTACAAGCTTCGGAGAAGCCCCCTATTATGTTTCCTGGTAAAACTGGCAAACATTTGTGCCGAATTTGCACAGAAACGATTGACATTTTGTCTAAATGTCAAACGGAAACACGTTTTTTATTTATACATCGTCATAACGATGCTTTAAATCTCATTTAAGCGTGATGCGTTTTAAAGCGTTTCACCGACCACGCGATATAAGAGAAAAACGGATGCGGTTGTTTTTTCCGTACGGACAGCGCTACCGCATTAATTTTTTTTTTTTTTAACTATTTTTGCAATAAAATCGGCAATGCGGCGACGAATTTCCACATGCGGGCGGGCCTGAGAACCAAGAAATTAACTTTGTATGGCCTAATGTATAATATTATTTAGCTTCAGTATTGACACCAATTGTTTACATATACTATATAACACTGTCTAACCTAGTTAGATCTTATTTCATGTCTGTCTTGGAGTTTAATGGGAGCCTCCTCCCAATTAATCCTGACAATGTCTAAAAATTTCAATTCGACATAGAAATTGTGGGGGAGGGACATAGTGATTACTTTAGGGTAACAACAAATATTCGGTTGGGACCTTATTATTAGTAGTCACTGTAATATAAATTTTCACTTTAAAGAAGCTTTTGATTTCAACCTTTTTGTAATCATCTGCTTTAAAATTGAGTCGCCACACAAAATTCAAATGCCATACAATCATAATGACGATCGTTCCCTGATATAATTAGGTATTGGATCCAGTATATAGATGGTGCATTCAAATAAATAATATATATATTATCCCTGAAAATGCATTGCCACATACCAGAAGAAGAATCTGATGACAGTCTGCAACAAATACCATTAGCCCTAAGCCCCAGTATAGTAAAAATTGCATAAAATTTGCTTAATCAAATAGAATAAATTCTTCTAAAATGCTGTTCCGACTAGTTTGTCAAAATGTTTTTGGGACAGACTGTGATGGTAAGAATTTAAAAACATTTACCGGTACAAAGAAATAATTGAGGCTTACCTTACATCTATGACCTATTTCTTGTTTCTGTGTAAGAGCACTTGTCAAATCAAGCTGAAGTAAATCATATTCCTTTTTCATTCGTTGAAATTCTTCTTTTAAAGGTTCATAAGGTTCTGTATTGATTGATACACTACACGTTTCAACAACAGCATGAACAGATTTCTCCATTCGAAATTTTTGGAAAGGATTACTAAACACAGATGAAGTATAGTTTCTAGGAAATGTATTTAATGGCTGAGAAGAAGTGGTTGAATTGCTGGATGTTTGTGTCACAGATATTCCAATCGACCAATTTCCAAACAAATCAGATTTAGAGGGTGTAATAGAAAAAGGTGACTGATATTCAGGTTGTGAAGTCATCTGTGTAAATGATGATGTAGTCGGATTCACTTGTGCAAACGAAGATACAGGTGCATTCATTGATGAAAATGAGGACACAGGTGAACTCATCGATGCAAACGCTGATTCAGGTGTACTCATTGATGCAAATGATGATGCAGGTGTGTTCACTGATGCAAACGACGACACATTTGATCCAAGTGAAGACATTGTCGATGTCACTGATCCAAATAAAGATTGTGAAGGAGTGAAAGAAGATTGAAAACCAGGATATGTTAATGATTCACTAACACTTTTTGGCCACCCTGAATTGGATTTTAATGTATTATTTGAAAAATCTCCATAAAAAAAATTGTTACAAGTCACAACTACAAAAGACTCTGGATTTAAAGTCGGATCTGTATTTTTCTTTTGATAAAAATTTTTCATATATTGTTCTGTATGTGATTTTAAATTGGTTGTATATTCATAACCTGTATCATTTGATTTTGATGTCCATTGATCAGACTTTTTTGAAGTACGTTTAAAATCAGTCCATATATCATGAGTAACTTGTCTTTGCAAGTCTTTTCTTTCTGAATCAGTTAAATTCTTTCCAAATGTCATATCTTTCATCACTTGATCTGATAATTCTTGAACGTATTGAGAATCTATTCGAAATTTTTCACGCTCTACAGCTTTTTGTGTGTCCATGAGAAGTAAAGAACCATTTTTATCATTTGAATATGAAGAATAAGACGGGAATGTCTCCGACTGTTCATTCTTGTTTTCAAATTTTTCCAAAGGTACAGGTGAACCTATAGGTCCAAAAGTGTTTGGTGAAGAATTTATTGTTCTTTCTCTTGATGGCCACATACTTTTTGAATTGGGCTGAGGTTTTAATTCCATCATTTTTTGTTTACCTGTCTTTAATTCAGCTGATAAATCACTTCTTTCACTGATATCTGATTTAGAACTACTCCTGCTAATTGAAAATTCCATTTTGGCTTCCAGCTTTTCAAGTCTGGGATCCAATTTATTTAAGTCCATTTTCTCTCTTTCAATGAATTTAGAAGTATCTTCACTTACACTGTCTAGATCAGAAACTCCAACACTTTCTTTGAAACTCTCCGAATCAGAAATATTCCAATCAAAATCATCCAAATCGTCCATGCCCTTGTTTTTCTTTTTTGCTTTCTTGTTTGTACGGGCGACAGGTATCAAGTCAATATCATCAATTGCGTCCATATCCATAGAAATTGATCGTTCTGTAGGCTTTGGTTTTTCAACAATTTTTTCGACAGAATTATTCCGCAATTCATTGTTTTCTTCCGGAACTTTTGAACATTCAACTGATTTTTTTGCTGGAATTTTCGGATATTCATTAGTTTTTTCCGCTGGTTTTGTTTTGTTACCAACATGATTAATGTCAAAAGGGATATCTGTGCAGTCAAAATCGTCCAGAGTATCCATGCAAGAACGTTTTGATTTCTTGTTATTATTCCCCATCCCAGGAGTTACCTTGTCTATAACATCAATATCGTCCAATCCTTTTGTTTCTGAACTTTTGAAAGAATGCTTGCCGCCATTCGTCCAGGGATTTTCTGTCTTTTGTGAAACAAACTGAGTTACATCACTGTTTGATTTTAGTTTTGATGCTTTGGAGGCAAAACTTTCACTCTGTTGTCTTGATATCTTACTTGCTTCGTGAGCATCCTCTCGCATGCAAACTATTTCTCCATGCATTGCAAATTTTGTCGATTGCAAAAGAAATTTACTCAAGCCTCCAGCTGTAGTAATCTTCATTTTAGCATCTTGTGGGAAATCGTCTACCATCGATGTTATTTTAGCATCATTGATATGCAGAGGTCCGTGAGCAGCAAGCAAATCCTCAAAAAATCTACAACAGAGAAACTAATTATAATCAAGATTGATATGTACGGCAATAGGGCTATGTACAGCAAGGTTTATGTTTTACTGCATTTTGGACAGAAAATGAATGACATTAACTTGAGGTTCAAATTTACATACATTGTCTCAATAGCTGTAAAATAGTACAGACTCAATCTATGTCTGGTCTGATCCTGCACATCATTTGGGTGACACATGCATAGATGTGCAATTGTGAAACTGACCTCATCACGAAAACTTGACAATATGAATGCAGTCACCACAGGAAAAAGCAATATCTATATCTCACAGGAGAGACAAAAGTTAATTCCAATTCTCTGATAAGAACAAGATGAACTGTGAGCTAATGCTCACTTATGATACCCCTGCATATATGTTCAATGTGTATAAAAACCAACGAAGTCGGCAAACAGGAAGTAGGAATCAGATGGGTCCAAAAATGCTTCCCACAATATGGCATACCTATATGAAGCTTGTGACCAAATATCTGATTTCTGCCATCAATAGTTGCTGAGAAAAAAGTGACGAAAGATATCTCGGGACGGACGGAAGGACAGAGGTAAAACAGTATGACCTCCTCTGGTGGAGCGGGGGTATTATGAAGAGAAATGTAGTGTCTAGACATGCATTATGTACAGAAATATAAAAAAAAAAGTACATACTGATTAAAAGAAAAAAAATCTATACAGTAACCCTATACCTTCATTTTCTAGCTGTTTGGATCAAGTTTGAAACATTTTATTTCCAAATATTTTACTAAAAAGGAAAATTTCGTTATCACAGGAAAACACTTTATCAATATCATATTCAAATGTAATGCAAAATTATATGGAGTTCAATGAATGGTTGCTATAACTTTTCCTAATTTTTCAGCTACGTGTAACTCGTTTACTTTCTCTTTTAATTACAAGTCAAGTACACCTCACCCTAAGCTCAGCATGAACTAAGATTTCAGAAGATGATAGTATATCAAACTGTATAGAACACTGATTGTAATTAGACCACTGGGCTCCCTTTAATTAGTTTGTAATAACTAACTTACAAAAATAAATTCTTGACAATTTCATCAAACTGTGAACGTAACATTTCCACTTTTTGAACATGTAACTTCTTCTGTTCCTCCTGTTTATCCTCATCCTCTGTTAGTACAGCAGCTGGCTTTAATGACCTGTTAAAAGATTCATAATATATTTATTTCATTTTATAAGTCAAGAATGAATTAAAACAGGGCTAACAATGCCAGTATGTTATATAATTAAAGACAACTCTAGATTAAGACTTTTTTGTAACTTCAATAATGTATTTTTACCATCAAAAGCCCATGGAGAATTAGAAATTGTAGTCCACATAGATGGGTTTATGGTGTTTAACACCACTTTCAACAATATTTCAGTTATATCATGGAGGTGAGTTTTATTGGTGGAAGAAATCAGAGAAAACCACAGACCTGTCACAAGTCACTGACAAACTTGATATCACATAATGTTGTATCGAGTACACCTCACCATAAACAGGGTTCAAACTCACAACTTTAGTGGTGACAAGCACTAATTGTATCAGTAGTTGTAAATCCAACTAGCATTAGATTATGATCACGACGGCCACTATGTTCAAACAGACTAACAGTCCAGAACTGTAATGAATGTATGTAATAGGTAAACAAAATCTAAAAGTTTGAAGTCAACCATACCAATATTTTTGTAATTAGTATATATTTTAATAATGCATACATAAACAAGTAAATGCTATATTGTTAGACAGTTTATAATGCAATGGAGTGAGAGATTGTGAGCAATTATTCAGTCCAAATAGCCTCATAGTCCACACAAAATTTAGTAATAGACCAACAGTTTACATAGATATATATATTCTGGAAAGTACTAATAGTGAAGGACAACCAGTAAAAGAGGGAGTACACATAATGTAACAATTTACCTACTTTCCATATAAACAGGGCACTGTAATTAATGTTTTATTTCATTGTTTTAGCTATCTCATGAAGAAATCTTTAAATGTCAGTTATGATAAAGTAATATGTTATCTCAATGTCAGCCATTTCTACAGATTGGTTTAGATTAGTGGTATTTCACGTTACTTTTAATAACTGTGCCAGTCAATTTTTACTGATAAGAGAAAACCACATAGATGTAATAGTTCTGAAAATATAGTTATAAGACCAATAAGAATTTTCGTCCACTTAGACCTGTAGTCTAGAAAATACAATAGCCCTCTAGTTTATATAGACTTTATAGTAATACAGTAACATGTTTATAACATACTCCTCCTCTATAACAGAATCTTCTCCTAGAAGTTGTTTTTCACTGTCATCTCCAAAGTTAACTTCCACATTCAATACTTGTTTTCCTTTGTCCTTCTTCTTTTTATTTTTCTTCTTCGCTGCCTGTAATAAGACATTAAAAGTCAAGTTTATTGCCATGCTTAAAAATCTTTTGACATTTCTTTGGACAAAAACAGCATTAATAATCATATAAATTCTCATTTCAGTGTAAAAGTTTTTTTTATTACTTCAAAAGCATGTTACATATACATAGATACAAATACAGTCGACTCCACTTATTCGAATATCGTATAATAGAATATTGTCGATAATTGGATAGTCTTTCAAAACACCAAACCATTTCTTAAGTTTTAAAGGAAAAAACCTGTGTTTATTTGAATATCGGATAAGCGTATACATCGGGTATTTGGATGGAAAAATTCAGGTAAAAAGTTGTCAAACTTCGTAATAATCGAATATTCTTCTACATTTTTGACAGGAAGTGCAGCTTTGGAAGTTTACATGTCCAAATTGGAAGAGCTCACTTACTCCATTATTGTATTTTTTATTCAATAAAATATTAAAAAAAGTTGTTTTTGAATTTTCTATTTCATTAGTTAACGATATTTATTGATTTTTTTGATAGCGTCACATGTTTTGTTGGATAAGCATGTTGTTTGTTGACATCGTGGTTTTAGTCATATTTTGATTTCAGAGTGAAATTTAAATGTATAACAAACTTGCTTGCTGTATTTATCCTTTCTAAAGAAAAGAATGTCATTATTCCTACAATGTAGTGTCAATTTATGTGTTTTCATCTGTATTTTTAATATCGCACGCCTTGTTATTTACATACACCATTTTTTTATTTATTTACATGGTCAGGTTACATAATATAGTCTCTGATCCATTCATACACTTTGCTAATAAGTCATATTTTCTTTACAATAGTTTATTTTTGTTAATAAAATAGACAAATTATAAAAATGAAACGATTAAAATTGATGGCTAAAAAATTAGTTATTATTAAATACCCGGATGTTTGGATAAGAGAATAACATTAGGGTCATCGAGGTTATAAATAATATTTTCTTTTGAAAAGTTTATTTTTGTCAATGAAATGATGAATTGCAAGAATAAAACGATTATATAATGGGTTGTGGATTTTTTTTTAAAAAGTTTCAACACGTGGTGTTTGCATTATCATGTAGTTCAACAGAAATATTGGTTCATTGTTTACATTTGTCAGTTATGAATCAGGACATCGACTGATTACATAATATAGTCTCTAATCCGTTCATATATATTTGGTTAATGAATAAATATTTTCTATTTACCGTTAATAGTTAATTTTTGGCAAGGAAATTGATGAGTGAACAAATTAAAATAGATTGATGAAAATTTGCT
Organism: Gigantidas platifrons; assembly: GCA_002080005.1. NCBI lineage: Eukaryota > Metazoa > Mollusca > Bivalvia > Mytilida > Modiolidae > Gigantidas > Gigantidas platifrons. Next base: position 396,258 of record MJUT01014918.1, on the reverse strand, counting down.
AAAATTGAGTCATTTCGTATTCTGGTCATCGTGGGGGGTCGTGTAGCCTCGTGTAGATCAAAACAAAATGACAGCTGAAATATTTCATAATTAATACACTATTTCAATGCTGGAAATAGTTTTTTTTTTGTATAATTCTTAACATTATCATAGATTCAAGCATTACAGCCAATAAACACAACTTTTCAGTGGAACATTTCTGACTTGCCGATAACATTACAAATTAAGGATGTAGAGCTGAAAGATGAAAATAAAAAAACAACTTGGACCTTTTTAGTTCTTCATTTCATAAATAAAAATCAGTATATCAATGATACCAATGCAAAACTTTTATTTACTCTAAGGCAAACAATGTAATGTCTTGAGAATCATGTTGTGTGATCAACCTGCATTATCTCCTCTTGCTGGAATTTCGATTATCGTATTACTGAATACCCCGCATAAATGGATATTATGCTCTGACATTTGCTCTATGCAAATAAGCGGATTTGACTGTATCAATATATGTCAGGACCGTTGTCGTCATGCTTGTATGGCAGTTGGATTTACAACTACCTATGCAATCACTGCCTATCACCACTAAAGTTGTGAGTCTGAATCCTGCTCATGGCGAGGTGTACTCGATATAACATTATGTGATAAAGTTTGTCAGTGACGTACCGCAGGTAAATGGTTTTCTACAGGTACTAGGGTTTCCTCCACCAATAAAACTGACCGCAACAATGTAACCAAAAAATTGTTGAAAAATGTCTGTATCTGGCACGCACATGTAACGTTCAAATTAGGTTGGTACTGGAGACTGATAAACAATCATGGTCCAGAATAAGAGAATGGACAATTCCACCTGAACGTTCAGATTTTCAAGTCATAAGCGAGGCTTGCTGAGTTTCACATGAAAGAAAATGAGAAACTCAAGCGTAGAATTGTCTCATCTCACACTACTGACCATTTTTCTCACATCAATCAGCATATTATCAGATATTTATGCTATAACACTTATGATTGTATGTTGTGTTTATATACTGATAAACTAAATGTTTTAAGGTTATAAAGAATGGAATATTCCGAACTTGAAATTGACTGACATTGATGAAATAATCAACTATACGGTAAAATGTGAAATAAATATGATATTTGAAAATATTGTATGCATTTTAAAATTTATATCTTAGTATAATACTGTAAAACAGCTTGAAAGTATAAATACAGTAGTATACAGTTGGGAACAATCACCAGTTCAATATTTTCTAAAGACTTGTCAGAAATGGGTTTGTTTTTGCAATGTTTTGACATTGTGACACCAAATAAAGGGTCACATCGAATATGTCTGTGACATATGAACAATTCTTTAAATTAGAGTTGAGTTCATTTGATCACAAACATTACCACATTAAAACAACATGCATGAAATTTGATGACAAGAAATCTTGACCTTTTTACTAATTTTAAATTCTTCTGTTTTCTTGACAACAGCTATATCTGCCTCTGGTGTGACTAACACATCCTGGTCAGTCTGTTCTAGGACAGGTACATCTATAAAACACAACAAGAAACATAAGATAGTACAATTGGGTGATTTGATTTGATTTGATGTTTAACGCCACGCCACTTTCAGCAATATTAGCACTTATGAGTCATCATTCTAATCATAAAGTACAGACAAACCTGTCAATAGTGAACACTTGATGGGAATTCTTAAAAAAGGTCACATAGGACAGGGAGTCATGATTTTTATGAACAAATCATGTCAATCAACATACATATACTTACAGTGTATATAGTTTCTAGTTGGTGTAAGTCACATGGAATGATGTCTGTCTTTAATTATTTTCACAACTGGTGTATATTAAAATGAAAAGGAGCAGATGATTTTTATTTCATAAGTTTTTATTTTTTTGTTTTGTTTTTTTTCTCAATTAAAATCTTTATTCGAAATCTTTACATTTGTTAATGAGAAAAACATAAAATACCAGTACCTTATCCTGGCCTCGTTAATATTTCATAAGTTAAAAAAATATTAAAGCACATTCTGCAGTATGGTATAAGAAAATACTGTGAAAAAAATATTACTTTGATGTCTTTTTGGAATTTTTAAGCAATCAAACTGAGCAAAAATAAAATAAAATGTACATTCAGTAGCTGAAATAAAAATAGACAAGTTATTCACTTGACCAGTTTTGGATATTGGTATCAATAAATTTACATGAAGATAATTGTTTCAATGAAATAGCCTTGTGTATTGGGTAGAATTTTTTTTTCCAAATCTAAATCTGATGGTTCGAGCTGGTTCTGGATTTTACTTCAATGTCAACTTCTAATTAAATTACTCCATCATTTATTTATTTTCAGTTGATAACATAAACTTGTTGCTAAATGCAATTTTTAAACATCTCAAAACATATTTAATTAAACATACGGCATTTTTGATACTTCTGGAATCTGGAATTATGTCCTTTAATGTATGGAAGGAGAATCATTTCCCAAAAAGGATCTTTAAACATTAATTTGGTTTTCAAAACAAGACATAGTTTTTAATAGAAGCAAATTGGCCTTGCAGAAATCAGACGTAAACAACATTCTCGCTTTATAGCCAGATTAAATTTTATTTGATAGAATCTAGTTTTTCATGAGACTGTTCATTTATTGACTTTCTAACTTCAGGTCTGATAGAAAGTCTTCTTATAGTCGCTATACCAAGGATGTTCAGCCTCAGATCAACGTTGTTAGTTGTGTTAGACCAGGAAATGTCAAATGGACAGGTAAACGTTGGTAAGGAATGATGATGTCTTCTGTGTATTAGACCATTACACTCAAGCTCACTGAAACAAGTCTACAGGTAGACATGTCTCTCCATTCAGACATATTATCCTGATTCCAAGACAACCAGTCTTTGTTATTACCATTTAATGCCACATGCTTAGCCATTATTAATTACTGTCTTTCTTTAGACTCGATCAGGAACTGAACCAATGATCTACAAAGCTTCAGGCAAGCATGCTAGACATTACACCACTGATGTTCTTTCATCATATCATGCAAAATCTTTGTAGAAAACATTGGAAAATAACTGTAAAGGCATATTGTCTACGATTTTTTTGAAAATTTTTAACTGTCCATAAATGATTTATTTAAGCTTTCATTAAACAGTTATGCTGCAAAATATACGATTGGTGTTCTTTTTTTGACAAAAAAAGACCCAAAACTATCGTTGTCGGAATTATTGTCCAGGATGACAAAAAATTCAAAGTGAAAGTAACAGCGCCACCTATAAAAACAGAAGTTTTGAAATTCTCGGGGGTTTAGCTTTGAGGTAAGGAAAATACTGCTAAGATTCAAACACTTCATGATTGTCACGCTCGTTTAATGTTGTTTGTATCTTAACGTTTTGTAGGGTATTCACCAATAATTCGGTGTTTTATCTTCATTTTATAAAGGTCAGTACGGAAAACAACAATAATTTTGGGTATGAAAAAATACAAATGTGGTAGACAATATACCTTTAATCAGACTAACTTCATTTTGTGAAAAGTTACCAGTGCAAAAATGTCAATAAATTCATTACTGATAATAATACCTTCATATTCATGTAAGATGACTTTTTCTTCTTTCTGTGCTGTTCTCTCTATGTCATCCATTAGATCACTGGCTTCTTCTCTAGATTCTCTCTTCCTCAGCTTACGTAATTCTTTCTTTTCCTTCCTCTTGTCTATCTTGTCTTGACTAAATAAGATTTTTTTAAGTTAGTGGATGAATATTTTACGCCAGGTTTTTATTGCAAGTGAATACTCTTTAACACAAAAAGATTTTTTTATTCCAGTCAAGTAATGGCAAGAACAAGTTACTTTTGATGAGACAATAACCATGCCTAGTTTGTTCTAGGACAAACAAGATGAAATTGAGCTAATGCTCACTTATGATACCCCCGCCACTTCCCACGATATGGGGTACCTACATGAAGCTTGTGACCAAATATCATATTTCTGCCATCATTAGTTGCTTACAAAAATTCGACGAAAAATATCTTGGGACGGACGGAAGGACAGAGGTAAAACAGTATACTCCCCCTCCGGTGGAGCAGGGTTATAATAGCGTTGAGTTGCAATTCTATAGTGGCAGCTCCACCAAGATACATCCGAAAGAAACAAATACCAACTTAATTGTTTTTACATTGATGCTTGAGGTTTGACAGAGGAATGGTTCCTATTATTGTTTACTGTTAATATTGTTGACCATTAATGTATATATATTTAATTTCAGGGAACCATCGTAGTCATGATCATATGGTAGTTGGTTTTACAACTACCTGTGCAATCAATGCCTATCACCACTAAAGTCTAAGTTCGAACCCTGTTCATGGCAAGGTGTATTCAATACAACATTATGTGATAAAGTTTGTCATTGACTTGCAACATGTCTGTTGTTTTCTCCAGGTACTCCGGTTTCTTCCACCAATAAAACTGACCGCCATGATATAACTGAAATATTGTTGAAAGTGGCGTTAACCACCATAAACCAAACCAAACATACATTTTGTTGTCCCCTAAAATTTGCTAAACCCAGGTTTTATTGTAGGGAAATCTAATTTCCTACATGGTTATCAGGGCTAGAAATTAACTTTTTTCACCACAAGCAAAACTTTGCTAGTTAAATAAAAATCTACTAGCAAACAGACTGACCTGACTAGCAACCAAATTTAACAAAAAATGTATGTTATTTGCTAGTTAAATAAAAATCTACTAGCAAACAGACTGACCTGACTAGCAATCAAATTTAACAAAAAATGTATGTTATTTTCATTGAAATATGTAACAATAAGACTAAGGTTTTATGTGTTTTATTAGATTAAGTAATTCACTGTCTCTGACTCTATCACATTGTGAAAGGTGTCCTTGACCATTAAGTAAGTCGTTCCTGGACATTCTGGCTTCCATGATTTATTTCTTAAAAGAAACATGTACCCGATATGAACAAACGCGCATTAATATTTCATGGGGAATGGCCATATCATATGAAAACATACAGTGTTTTAAACAATGTTTTATTGGACAGTAATATAAAGAGCCACACACTGTACCCTCAAAAAATTCCATGTACCCATGTATTGGTGGAGTTGGGGTACATGTACCTTGAAATGAAAAAAAAGCTGTGGGTATGCTGCATCACTGTGCATTTACTGAACTTTTTTCATCTCAAATAATTATATAATTATTACCAAGATAATAACTAATGACTGGCTTGTCTGTTTTATCTTTCATTATGTAATGTGACAGAATAATTATTGTAAAGCCAGTAAAGGAAATATGCCTGTCTGTTAATTTTGTTTTTTTTTGGTTTTTTTCCGTGTGAAAATTGTATAAAAGAGATGAGTTAGAGGTAATCAAGCTGGAAACAGAGCAATAATAATTATTTGAATAAAATTATGAGATCACTTCTGTTAAAAACACGATAATTGATTTACTCTAGACTCAAGCTAGGCCAAAGTTGGAGAAACGAAAATCGTAATCTTGCCATTCTTGCAAGCAGACAGGCTGTGTTCATACAATAGTGTCAGCTGTCACACAACGATTTTCACGATTATTTCCTCTTAATCACTGTAAACACTATAATCACAATTATAAATCTACCTGAAACTTGGCGAAAGAATTTCGTAATTTTTGTAACGTCGCGATCGTGATCAGAAAACTTTCCTTCTTTTTGACATTTCGACTGTAAAAATTACAACCAGATGTTATTTTAAAAATTGGGAACCAGTATGGTTGTTCGTATTTCTCGGACAGAGACGTAAATATTCGTATTTCTCGGACAAATACGTAACTATACCGTCCTTTTTTATGAAGTCAATGCGATCTTTACCGATCATACGAGAAAACAAATTTACACGTTTGTCATAGTTCAGATACGATTCTGAACACATAATTTTTTACAACTAGCAAAATTCTGCTAGTTCTAACTTTATTCACTAGCAAAATTAAGGCAAATTGAAATTTCAACTAGCAATTTGCCTGCTTGCTAGTGTTAATTTTGAGCCCTGGTTATGTACTGAAAGTGTTCTGTTTACCTTGAAGGTGGAATTTTCATTGCTGGTTTTCTGGGTTTGGTCTGTGCATGCTCAGTTTTCTCTGTTGTAATCTAAAAAAAACAATAACAAATTATATTAATTTCAAGATATGCATCCCAAGATTAAACTACACATATAATTCCTGTTTTTTTATGTAATATGTATATATACAATATATATATAGATGTTAAATGAGTAACTATTTCTATTTCACTTGCAGCCTGTATCAAATGATTGAAACAAAATTTTGAATAAATATATTACTGTAACATTTACAATGTAAATTACACAAAAATTAAGTGAAGAATTGAAATAGATCTTTTAAATATGATAGCATCAGAGTAAAGGGTGTTTAAAACCTCTTTCATCACATCAACATGTTGGTTATATTGTAGTATCAGTTTTATTGATAAAGGAATACCCAGAGAAACCAATGACCTGCTGCTAGTCACTGACAAACTGTATCACATGATGTTGTATCCAGTAACATCTGCTATAAGAGGTAAATGATTGTATTGTAAATCTAACTACTATACAGTCATTATCTTTAATATTGGAGCCACACATACAATGTATTTCAAAACAAAATGTCATTTCATTAAACCATCATTATTCAGCTGTTTACCTTAAAAAAAATTTGATAATAATACTTCATTTCATTTTAAAAAATATTACCTCCTTTTGAGAGCTGTCTTGTCTGAAGATGATGATCTTGACAATACATGACATACAATCTGGCGTGGGACAACATTTTTCCAGAATATCCTGAAATGAAAAATGGGTACTACATGTATTCCTTATTAGTAAAAAAAGTTTTTTTTGGGTTTTTTTTTTTATTAAGACTATCCAGATTAATTCCTTCAGTAGTTTATACAAGAGTCAATATCTTCATCACATTTCTTTTCTGAAGCATAAAATTCTTTAGAAAAATAAGCTGCTTCAAATACCCAGCTTCTTGGTGGTGGTGGTTTTAACTTCTGGGTCGTCATAGACATTAGTCAAAGTGAGTCAGTTTTTTTGTTAATATAAATTGATATATGTAAAATATGGTAGTCATGCAATTATGCCAATCTTGAGATTAGGAAGGGGGGGGGGGGTCATCCCCAGTATCTTCTTTGTCGCTGATGTCACTTTTGCTGCATTTAAGCATGCGCTTGAGTGACCATTGACCAAAGACTGTTGGAGTAAGCAGTCTTCGAACTTAGCCACAAGCCCGACAGTCCTGGCCAGTAAAATCGGCCGCGGACTTCTAAAATATCACAAGTGAGAAGACCGACGGGCTTGTGTGTCAAATCATTGGTTTCCACTGGACCAACTGTCTAAGATACTGGGTTTGTTGTATAAAAGAGCTCTTTTGATCTCCAATTTGTCCATAATTTATTTTGATTAAAACTAAAGTGAAAAACGCCAGATCAAAACTTTTATTGTATCATTTATCGTTGTTCCATGCTATGATGAAGTTCAAGGACATTGACAAAATTAAAGTCGCAATCTCAGAAATGCTTTAATGAACGTAAAAAATCAATATTTGAAATACGGTATATATATACAAGAATCACTCCGGACCGGACATGTAAACATTATCGGATATCAATTTGGCGCTAAATTTAGACTTTGCGCAAAATACGATAGCTGACTTGGTTTAGGCTTTTGAGAAATATTGATGAAATATTTGAAATGGACAAATATTACAAGCTTTTTCCTGATTAAGAAAAAAGGTTGAAAAGATCTACTAAAATTTTCTGTGAATTTAAATAAAATACTTTGCTTTATTTACATGAATAAAAAAAAGCAATTCTACAAAATGTTTACTTTAAAGCAGACTTGTTTTAACCAACAATGTTCAGAAAAATATATACAGTTAATTTGCATTACTAAAACGATAAATGGTAAATTGATTTCCCTTGGTTGAAAGCAACCACTGCAGGAAAAGCTTGATATTTTTTGTGAGAGAATAGACAATTAGCTGCCAATTGATATAATAATAAAAATGTGAAATTATTTTTGTTTTTATTCGGACCAGTAAATTTTCATTCGAACTCCTGAATTCTACAACTTAAGAAGTCCGAATGGCTTGTGGGTCAAAAAGTTTTTCGTGAAGACTGAATAAGCACAGATCATCAGATACAGTGCATTTCAGTCTTTCCTAAATAAAGCTGTTGTTTCAAAAATAAAGAAGCCACAAAATTGGAAATACTGATAACATAAATGTCATGGTTACATTACATTGACACATATACCATGTAAATATCTTATTTCTAATACAATGGTTTCATATTTTCAGACTGATCTAGTATGATTAAAAGTAAAATTAACACTAGAATTCACTGTTTTTAAGCAATACCTGTCACCTTTTAACCTTTGATACAACATACAATCTAATGACATTAAGTTTATATAATAATTGCTAGATAAATTTTGTCACCTGTGTTTGTACTAAATCAATAACTATTGTGTTTTGGTGTTAAGTATTTGATTGAGATTTAAGTTACATGTTGATAATAAGCTGATGTCAAAATCCAGTCAATCAACGTTATCACCTGAAGAAATTGTCACCTACATTGAAACAAAATATAATTGAAGACATTAGCGAAGTCAAGGGAGATACTTGATACAGCTCTGTAAACAAAATGGTGTAAGTTTCAATTTCTTTTCTCTTTATCTTATGAAGGAGTAAAGAAATTGACCAAAAAAAACAACCAAATCATCTAAATTTGAATCAAGAGAAAGAATTAGGTCACAATGGTTTTTTATAATGACAAACTCATTTGTCGCTTCCTTAGGTTTATATAAAAGGTGGCACACTTAACAGCTCACAAAATTAGATCACAATCTGGTAATTTCAATGAAGTTTCTGTTCAATCTGTCCAATAGTTTCAAATCCAATCACAAGAGAAGATTGAAATGAAGGAGGTCTTTTAACACAAAAACAAATGTCTACCACCTCCGCGTATAAATTCTTTTTGATAAAATATCACAAGTCAAAAAGGGATAAAACTCCTTCAAAAATGGTCAGTTCAAACTGCCTTAACTCATTCGACCCCAATCCTGTCTGTATTCGTAATACAAATACTACAGTAATTGGCCGATACCGTCTGTAATAGTAGTTTGTTTACAGCATTGGCCGATTACGTCTCAGGTCGTAGTTTACCCCTGTTGTTAAAAGGGCTCCGATTGGTCAAAATATGAGGGTAATTCCACATTCTAGAAATATGAACCAATGGCAGAATAGATAACATTCCTTTCTTTGAAAAAAATTAGTATTCAAAGTTGAAAGGTGATGCTACAATAGGAATTTTCCCAAGCACATTCATAAAAAATAGTAAACAAAGATGGCAGAAATGTTTGATAGCGATATTGAGAATGAGTTTGCAGGCTTCGAAATATGGGATGTTAATGCAGCAGCAGAAAAATATTTGCAGAGAATGGAAGCTTTGGTTGATATTGATTCCGACATCGAATTTTCGGACATCAATTCCGCCGAGAATTCAGACGATTTTGACAGCGATGATGATGTTGCACTGGCAGAATTCGCGAGATGGAGTGAACATCTACAACCTGTCGAAATAAAGGATTTTACTGGCCCTAATCCTGGCCCATCAACAATAATGGAGAAGGAAAAGACGGAACAGGATTTCTTTCACCTGATTTTTCCTGAAACTCTTTATGGAGATAAATGCATACGCTACGCAGTGCATTGCCGAGAAACCAAACTTTTCTTATTGACATTGAAAATTGAAGTGCAAAACATGTGATAATTAAAAAAAAATTATATCAGTGGAAAGGAAAATCTTCCCTCAACAAGTTCCCAAATTTTCATGGATTTATATTGGATATTTACTGAAAAATTGGGGTAAGTTCATATGCATGTGCATGATTTTATTTTATTTCACTAATTAGATAAAAATGATCTGGGGCACAGCCCACTAATTAATGCTGGGTGATTATCAGCTGCAGTGTAGATATAGTATTGGGGCTGAATAAGTTAACAATATACAAATCCTTATTTTTGTATGATTATAAGCAAGCATGCAAAGTTTTGAGGAATTTCAATTTAAATTGTAGGAATTGCATGAACAAACTTCTGATAAATCAAAAAGGACAACAATGCTAACTCCTTCAAAAATGGTTGCATCAAACTGCTATAATGATATGTAATGGTATGATTAAGACACTAACGTGCAAAGTTTAGAGGAATTCCCTTTAAAATGTAGGAGAAGTTGCATGTACATACTTAATGATGAGACATTCTAAGTGAAATAGGGCAAAACCTCCTTCAAAAATAGGTTAATGAAACTGATGTAATGACATGTGAATCTTCATATAAGCAAGCATGCAAAGTTTTGGGGACTTCCCAATTAAAATTTATGAGTTGCACATGCAAAATTTGGTGAGGAAGATGGATGAATAGAATAAATACAAGAAGGGGTAGAAATAAATATGTGCAGCAGACAAGAAAGTGAGGTTTTTTTACCAGATGAGGTAAAAAAAAAAAAGCACCCCCCCCAAAAAAATATTATGAACTACATAAGGAAACAAAAAACACAGTTGGTTACCTTATCACAAGTCTTTTCTCCATAATTAGACTTGAAATCTCTCCAGCAATTGTTGTGAAACTCTATTATACAACTGGTCAAACACATTATCCTTACAAAACCCTGAAATGCACATCAACATTAATTAGAGATCAATCAACATATCTAGGCCATTTATATCTAATTCAATTCACAGTAAGAGTGGTTATCTGAAAAAAAATATTTATAAATTAAATTTTTGATACCCCTCTTTTGTCTTCCTAGTAACATAAGAAATTTACCAGAATAATTCTTATTGCATATTACAAAGCAGTCAACTTTGAAAGATTGTCTAAATCCTGTTTCTCCTGAAATACTAGTTTCTCATACCCATGATTTAATAAATGTCAATTTTTTTTCTCAAAAACTTTGTGTCACATATTATATAAGAAGAATTATAGTTACCTTAAAATCTGGATCAGAGAAGAAAATAACAGCCCTTGAGTCTACTTTGTCTGTGTGTAGTTTACAAACAGCATCAGGAGGAGGGGGATATTTTGTCAGGGTTAGTAACTCCTTCACTTGTTTCTAAATAAAACAATATAAACATGTACATGAAAATGAGACTATCACCAACAATAATAATGTATATAACATTTTATATTTACCTTCCTGACCATTAATTGGTAAAAATCAGATATACTAAGCTGAGTCTGTATTACCTACCTCGTTATATACATATGAATGGTTTATTGAAATAATTTACAAGCATTGATTCAAGTGTGCTATATGAACATGTTTTTTTAAACAATCATTTGAATAAAGGACTACTACAAAAGTGCAGCATGTTGACAATGGAAAGTGGAATAAGTGCATATCAAATGTGGACACAGTACTTGCTTAGACACATTAAAAAAGTTAAAATTTTAAACGTGAAATTTCCCCCTTTAAGGCCCCTTTCATATAACTAGAGGCTCAGATGAGCCTGTATCGCTCACTTGACATAACTAAGTCCTCTTAAGAATGTCTGCATGCCAAATACATCTAAGTTACTATTCAAATCCCATAGGGTTCTATGTTAAAACTATGTCTGCTCATGGCAGCCATCATGGATGGAGGTCACGGTTCACCGGACACAATTTTAAAAGTATACTACCCTAGGACCATCCATGCCATGTTTGCTTTAAATTGACTGACTGGTTTCAGAGGAGAAGACTTTTAAACAATTTTCCCATAGGGTCCTATGTTAAAACTATGTCTGCTGATGGCGGCCATCTTGGATGGAGGTTGGGTTCACAGGACATAATTTTGAAAGTTGACCACCTAAGGACCATTCATGCCATGTTTGCTTTAAATTAACATGCTGGTTTCAGAGGAGAAGACTTTTAAACATTTTTTCCATAAGGTCCTATGTTAAAACTAAATCGAGTCATGGCGGCCATCTTGAATTTCCGATCAGCAAATGATTCACAAGTTTAGTACAGGACCACCCAATGATCATTCCTGTAAAGTCACAATTCAATTGGCTTAGTGGTTTCTAACAAGAAGATTTTTAAAATTTCGACCAATCAGAACACATTATGAGCCCTGGCAGCCATGTTGGATTTCCGATCAGCGCCAAAAACAACAATCTGGTAGAGGACCATCCAATGAACATCTATGGCAAGTTTGGTTGAAATCTGTTCTGCAGTTTCAGAGAAGAAGAGTTAAATGTGAAAAGCTAACGGACGGACGACGGACACTTACCCATGACAAAAGCTCACATGGCCTTTGGCCAGGTGAGCTAAAAAACGGTAATAGTTATACAGTGCTCCCTCATTAAATCGCCACCTTCTGTGCAGTCGGTAGTTTGGCGGTATAACAAGTTTAGCGATAAACTGAGGGACATTGAAAACCGGTAGTCATGTGATCAAATGAAAAGATAAACTTTCTCATATTGTTTCAACTCGACTGACATATATTTTGCACTTGTACAAAGACATAAGTATAAATAATACATGTTTAATAAATAAATAAATTATAATAGGTCCGATCAGTTTTCGTTATTAATGTATCGTTGTTTACTTCCGTCGTCTGGTCTGGTACTGTCAAAATGGATTACGAAGAAAACATGGAAAAGCTCGTTATGCAACGAATGATGACACTCCTTTATGAATTAATCATCTTGTGTTGTATAAAAAGTGTAACTGTATTACGTCTCTAAATACATATAATAAAAATGTAGATATAATATGATATTAATATTGCATCATATCCCAAATCAAGCTACATGGTTTCTGAAAACGATCTAAGGACAACATTTTTATGACAACTAATTAAATTACAATTTTTACTCAGGATTAAAAGTAAACACTAGAAAAGTAAATACAGGTAATTATTTTAATCAAAACAACTCACCTGTTCCGACCCTCAACTATGAGATCAATTATCGTGTCTGATGACCAGTCTTGATATTCCATAATTATCGATCAATAAACAACTGTCAAAAGGTAGTTGTGGGCAGTACTAACGGGGGAATTTAAATTGGTTTTGTGTCTGAAAACCTGTGGCGGATGGCAGTAGCTGAGTCTGGCAGTATAACGGGATATTTTTAATGGAGGAATTCGGGACAGGCGAGAATTTTGGCGATAGGAGAGGTCGGCGATAGACCGAAGGAGCACCGTAGTATAACATTATGCATTTTTTCCTTAGGAATGTATTTAAAAATAAATCAAACAAGATCATATGAAAAATAAACTCCCCATGTTCAAATAACTGAAACTTAGGGCCTCTTGTTTGAAATGGGTAGGGTTAGAATACCCCAAAATTGTTGCTGTTGTATAAACATAATAGATAGATTATTTATGTACAATCCAAATCATTTTACATTAATTATAAAGCCAGCCTTTACAATCTGGTACCCACATATTCACACCTTTTAGGGATAACAGTAACTAGTATCGATTCTTAGATACAGAACTGGGTTGCGTTCAATATCGTAGCAGCTAGGTAAAATAGCCATGACGTTATTGAACGATTAGCTATGTAGCAGTGCTAGCAAATATGGTGCCAATCAAAAAGAATAATTTCTTGGAACATTTTAGCTAATTGTATTTGTCTAGTTACCTTAATAAATTATCATCCATATTAAAAGCGTTGGCACTTCCTGCAATGCCACTATTTTTACCTTACAAAATTAAATTTAGTTTTTGCCACCATCTTGGATTCAAAAGCTAGCTAGAGCTATGTAGTGGCTAGGCTAGCTTTCCGTTCAATAGGATTTTTCTATGTAGCTCAACCTAGCAGCTACGATGTTGAACGCACCCCTGATATCATCTAGAGAATGCTAGTCTGTTTTAATGTTTGTTACCTGTAATATATTTGTCATGCTTTCCTCCATCTTTGTATCAGTACCTGGCCAGGTTAGTTCATTCAACTTTAATGTATTAGCCATGCGTAGACATCTAGTCAATGGTTCAACAGCTTCATCAAATCTACAAAAGTTCAAACAATAGATTTATTGATAAAAGTTTTTTTTTTTTTTTTTAAATCTATGCAATTTGACTTTACCCATCATACCTCTAAAAATCCATCCAAGGAAAGAAATGGCTAGGTTTCAAAGGTGTTCAATGTACTAAAAATAGTTTTGAAAAATGTCAAAATAGACTCTGGAGATCGTGTAGTTGCACACCAGAGATTTTAACACATCTATTGCTGAACAGTATTACCATGTAATGGCCATGTTGGAAAATGGATTGGGTCAACCGACACAATTTTGGAAGAGGACTTTTTTATTGAAATTTTGTTTTATTCCATCCAGTATATGGGATTAAAGATTAATAAGCTAATTAGCTATTGTTTTTCTGTAAGTGAAATGTTGTTGTCTTATGAAAGGAAAACAAACTTGACAGTAAGTGATCCATTTCAAGCTAGTTTTAAAATTCTAAATTGATGTAATAACCAGCTGGTCTCGAGATCACATACAGAAACCAATAAAAATTCATGAATGACATTTTATTTTTCTTCTGACCATCTTAGTCTCATATAAGATACAAAACACAAGCTAAATTGTTTCTAAATGCAGTAATTTTGGTAATCAATTTACATTTGCCATTTTCATTAATCCCTTATTAATGTGGATTTACCACAAGATTAACTCAATTCATACCTCGATATTAATCTCCTAAAATATAGCATCACATGATCTAAAATTACACATTAATCGTCTCAAATCTAGTATAATCAAAGCGCGAAAGCGCTGATATACGGTTTTGCCTTGAAACTTTATATTAGCTGTGATTTTAAGAATGGATGATTTTCAAATAATCAGACATTCCATACTAACATATATCACCAACTTTAATGCTGCAGAGAAGTGATAGTGTAGCTCTTTTTGCATCTCAGACATGCTTGGGATTTTTATTTTGCAGTGTTAAGTATATATGAGGAACATAACATGTCCGACATACTTCGTGATGAATCATTTGACCAATAATTGGTAACCAGTCTGTGTATTCAGGGTGTCAACTTAACTATGTCAATGAGGTCAAGGTTATATGTTATATTATGACTGGCATGTACTATACTAAACCAACCATCATAGCAAATATCTCAAACTTCTCAATAAAATGTTCACTCAAATGTGGAATGGGTTAAGAGTCAGGTGACAGAGATCTTACTGACAAGATGAACCACTAAATGTCATTAACTTGGTATAAGCCATGACTCTGGTAAGTATGACATCACAGTATTTGACATCTTTTATTATGGCTATATCCATCATATATGTCACTGCATGCAGCTCCATTCTATTTTCTGTTTTTATTACCTTTTCTGACTTTATTATTTAATGCTTTCCAAATCAAGGTAGCTATAATTTAATTGGTCAATGTCATATGTGACTAGAACTTGAAAAGATGCTTTAATGTGTAATTGGTCTTCTTTTTTACAAGGAAACTTATGTCTTACTTGTATAGATTTTGACTCCTGATGTTGAAATGAAGCCAAATGCAATACTAGTACTGTGGCTATGCCACAAAAGAATACTTCTGTGGCCCAATTTGACAACATAATGCAGCAAAGTCTGATTATCCCTCCTTCATGCAATACCATAATTATGCACAGGTTGATTGGATTTACTTCCTTTGGTTAAAGTTTCATTGACATCTTACAAACCAGAGGAGTAGATTTTCTTACAATGTCAATTGTCATCTACATAGGTCAACATGAATGTATCCTTAAG
>MJUT01014918.1:358771-369988 GCA_002080005.1 Gigantidas platifrons | reverse complement strand
AAATTTCAACCAATCAGAACACATTATTGGCCCTGGCGGCCATGTTGGTTTTCCGATCTAAACCAAAATAACAAATTTGGTAGAGGACCTCCCAATGAACATTTCTGCCAAGTTTGGTCCAAATTTGTTCAGTAGTTTCAAAGAAGAAGATGAAAAGTTTACAGACGCGGACGACGACGATGGACGCAAAGCTAAAAAAAAGTTGTGAGGGACTGTAATACATCTGACAGTGCTTGAAATGAAGAAAACTGTTAGGTTGCCCTGATTCATTAAAATTAAAAGTTTTCCTTAATCGTGCAGGAATTGGTTGCTCTGTTAAATTTTTGTCAAAATCTAGTTGCCTGTAACATATTCTATGTGTCTGAAAAAAGATCTTACCACTTTTTGTTCCATAGTTGTGTTGACTTGTGGCTGACTGACTGTTGGTTTGGTTTGCTTGTCTGTAGATTTACTGGATTGTCTCCCTTTCTTTGATTTCTATAATAAGATGGAAAATGTTACTATTTTTACTCCGTTTTTATATTACACTGAAAATCTCATTCTATTATGATATTATGATATCTTAAACAGCTCAAATACAGCACTATAATATTATAAGTTATTTACGTTCCTATCCCCAGATATGGAGATTTTAACACCCTGAAGTAGCCAAGTACATCTTGAGGCTCAGCCGAAGGGTGCTAAAATCTCCATATCTATGGATAGGAATGTAAATAACGAATATATCTCCAGATAGAGTGAAAAATAAGACATTTTGGAACCCAGTGGGACACAGAAAAGTGACGTTTTCTTTAATGTTGGAAAGAATAAGTAAAAAATATGAAAGTTTCGAGTGTTGTTTATTTGGTTTGCCTTTGGTAGAACCCTACAGTCGATCAGCCAATCAAATTAACAGCTTTATATTCAATGTATGGCCAAAGTTAACTAAATTTGAATTTGGCGTGCAACGTTAACTTATTCTTTCCAACAACAAAGAAAACATCACTTTTACGTGGCCCGCCGGGGTCCAAAATTTCTTATTTCTTAAAATAACCGGAGATAAATTCGTTATTTACATTCCTATCCATATATATCCCCTAGGGAAATGGCTAGTTACACCCAGTAATATGGCCTAGCAACACTTGGGAATATGGGTTTTTTATGCCCAGAGTTTTAACCAATCAAAAGTTGTTATAATATTCAAACCAGGGATAAATGCATATACAGTCAAACATGTTTGTGTCGAAAACTCTTCGAATACTACAGATGTCTTGAAGTTGCAGGCCGGTCCCGATCTATTTTCCTATTATTCTATATTATTTCAACACTGTTAATTCGAACATTCTTGAGTCAAATACATTGGTTGTGTCGAACACTTTTTATAGCCCCAAAATCGGAAAATTATGTTAATTTGCCCTTTTTTAGTCAAACCTCGAGTCTTCATGTCTTTTCCCTTCACTTCCGAAAATCAATTTTTTTTGTGTTACATGTATGCAAAGTTATGACTTCCTTTCTTTGTCTGTGTCATTGCTGTAAATCCAGTGTTTTTATTACAATTTTTGACAGTACACAGTGTAAACAATAAAAATACACAAAGACTTGTGTGTGAATTAAACAGTGTGTCAAAGGCTTAGTTAAGGTTCGTTGAACTGCAAAAAGATAAAAATAGCCATAATAAATGGGTGAAAATTAAAACGAAATAAAAATTGAAATGCCCGTTTTCTTGGTCAGAATTTCATTTTACAGTTGAAAACAGATGCTGCTAAAATTTAGAAAAAATATTTGGCTAAATTATTACATGACATGTACGATGTTCACTTAGAAATTCGAAAAATGAATGGTTTGTGTTTTACTCACACGAAACGATTTTTTAGAAATTAATTACATTAAACATTTTTACACCTGAAACAAGTCATACATACACAGACGTAACGAATAAGTAGCACACGTTAAACCGGAAGTCAAAACTGCATACAGATGTGTTGAAGCACCGGATAAGTCGAAGTTTTCTTTGAGTCCCCTGAACTTTGACACAACCGAGTTTCATTGTATATGCTTCCTCCAAAGGTAAAAAGGGGAAAGAAGCGGAAATGGTGCAAATAATGCAAAACACAAATTAGAGACAAATATTACAATTTAATTGAATAAAGGACTAAGCTGTGTGTGGCATGATATGACCACAAGTCTACAAAGGCTTCTTCATACACTTGTCTTACTAAAAAAATTATTGTCCAGCAAAATTCATCAGTAGATAGAACTTGCTTGGAAAATAAAGGAAATAATTTATTTAGGAATTTAGAGAAGGAAAAAAATCATAACAAATGTAGACACAGATCTATGTCTCTCCTGCCCCTGCAAATTATTTGTATGTTTTTTTCTCAGAAAATAAACTAAATCAAAGTATCATAAAGATGAAATTACGCTATGATGACATATGTATAAATATGTTAATGTACCTTCCTACAGCAATGTGTGCACCAAATATTGTGAAGCTAGGTTGTATGGCAATGGGAAAACTGACCTACTCCCGAAAACTTGACAGAAATGTAACAATGTCAGAATACCACGAAAATGAGGAGAAGGTCAGGTGACACATATCTGCCTAACAACAGTTACAGCACTTTTTTAAGAAATAATATTTCTGAGCGTTTTCTGAAATATTTACCAAAGTTGGAATTCCAATATTTTGAAATCCAATTATTTCATGTCACAGCTTTTGTTCTTCTTGTTTTAGAATTGTACTGTCACTGATATAGTCTGGTTAAGTTTTCATTATTTCGAGAAGTTTCTGTATACAAACTTATAACTATCAATCATTTCTTTGGAAAAATTCTGACAATTTAATCAACTGTATCAATAGGGGGCAGTGATGTTCAATGTTCAATCGTCTTAATTTTGGGTTGGGGACAAGCACCAAAGAAGTAGCTAAAAGTGTAGAAATGAGCATATGGTGCACTGCCTTATAATAGATCTGTTGAGCTATTTTCCCGTAGAAGAGTTGATTTACTGACTGACCTTTCCTTGACCTTTGCTGGGGATCAACTTCTCTACTTCTGGGTCTTTACTTTGTTTCTTGCTTAAATCAGCTGTTCTCTGTAAACAAAAAAATACATCTATAAAGAAAATACTTTCATCCACAAGATAAAATATATCAGACATTATCATATTCTATGAAAGCTTCTGAAATGTTTGTCTGTTTGTTTATGGTGTTAAACACCATATTCAACAAAATTTCAGTTATATTGTGGCGGTCAGTTTCATTGGTGGAGGAAACCGGGGTACCCAGAGAAAACCACCGGCCTGTCACTGACAAATTTTCTCACATAATGTTGTATCGAGTACACCTCGCCATGAACGTGATATTTGTAACAGATGATATACGGCAAATACAGAACTTGAAAAACTTCTTTACAGATTGATATTCAAAACAGCATGTATTACTTGGGTAACTCTGTAGAACCAATGACATTGAGCATAATAATCACAATAATGTTGGCATCAACCAGTGACATGAGAAAATATTTTCCTTGTTTGATTACATATTTCCCTCCATTAAGGGGACTCAGAAAACATAACAGTAGAAATTTGGTAGGAATATTTGAATACTACGGATAAAAATGTCTTCATCATAACTGTATGTTTATATCATTGAGGCATCCTCCATAAATGAATTTGAAATTTAAATGGGCAAATCTTGAATTTTAAATACATATATCTTGCATTCAAGCAATCAAAATAATTCTAAAACAACAATTTTTGATTTTTATATTAGTAAATCACATATTTTTTCAGTACAAAAAAAACTGGGCTTCTTGAAAGTTCTGTTTCTTCAAAGCTGGAACAATTCTTGTATTTTTCTCAGGAGGACATCAATTTGTTGAGTATGTGTTAATTCATGCCAGTATGTCTCTTAATTACATCACTCGAGGTATTGCAAATTCTTGAAAAATACATAAAATCCACCTTTTGTACTTTTAGACTAAACTTTATTTATCAGTTTACATGGGTTTCCATTGAGGAAAGTTTCACAATATATATATTTCATAAACACAAAACTAGGAGAACTTATAGAAATGGTACTGACCTTTATAGGTTCTTTGTGAGATCCTGTTGTGTCCTGCACAAAATAAATATATAAATAATTTTAAAAATGCAACATATATCATGTCACTTATTGTTAGAAGGCACACAACCAACTAACCAAGGAAATGTATGGATATAATAAGGCAGTGATTCCTTAGGTATTGTCATTTTAACTGGACAATCGGTCGCAGGAAAATATACACTTTACTTGTCTTAAATTGCCACTATGAATCTATAAAATTAGAGATATGACTGGACATTTGGTCTAGTAAATATGTACTGTACATTTAACTGGACCGAGCCAATTTTTACTGGACTCTGGTCAATATCCCAATTAGCCCACAATGTCTCACAAAAAAAATAATTAGTTTTCCAATTTGTGAAATACATGGATGATGCAGTCTTGATTTAGCACCAAGTTCAAGAGAAACTAAAAAGAATGAATGATTTCCTAAATTTTTTGCTTTAAAACAAAAGAAATATATAGAAAAAAAGATTAAGTAACAAGAATCCCACTAAAAACAAGAGGTAAACGCAGGTGCTCCAGAAAGGTAAGTAGTTCCTGCTCCACTAGTGGCACCTGTTGTATCACTCAGATTAAAATTCAAGTGATATGCAGCTACAGCCTAAAAACTCAAAATTTGACATCTTAAAAATTTATTAAGGGGCATAACTATGGAACCACAAAAGGAATTATAAGCAAATTTGTACTTGATCTGTATATTGTGGTCATAAACATTATAAGATGAATATTTTAAACCATTTGGACAAGGGAAACTGAAGTTAGAGCATGAAACCAAAACAGGACAGACAGAAGACAGCTTGGATAACACTTAATGCAAAGTCGACTTTGGGCGGCAGCATACAAAGCATGACCAAATTCATTTTCAATTTGTGTCTTACTAAAGCAAATCAAATATTTTTTCTATTTTTAAACAACAATTCTCTTTGCCATGTTTACTACAACACTTTTAATATTACAAGACAAGTGGTAAATATGTAAGCTTCAAGTTTCCAACAAACACATGTACACTCACGGGTCAAAAGTTTTTCCTCACTAAGATATTTCCCTATATATTTCATATAAAACTACTTATTTTCATAACATTCTCATGAAGTCATTCTTTAGCCGATTTTCATGAAATTTTCACCTTTAATAATAGAATTAGTAAGAGTTCATTTTGATATCTTCATGTAACTTTTTCGAACTTTTATTTACAAGCATTTATGATTGAAACACAAATGTAAATTCTTGATGTCACAATTTTATATGATTATATAGTAAGATTTGGTGGAAAAAATAAATTTAGTTTTTAAATCAATTCGTAAGGGAAAGTAGAAATAAAATTATTTGAAAATTATACGAAGAAGAAACTACATTTATTTCTGCATTTAATGCTGAAAATTTCATGAAAATTAGATAAGGAATGATTTCAGGAGAATGTTTTGAAATTAAGTGGTTTTATATGAAATATATAGGGAAATATCTTAGTGAGGAAAAACTTTTGACCCGTGAATGTACATGTTCATTGTTGTATTGACTAAAATGAGATTTTTCAACATATTCATTAGGGACAAAATGATCTAGCCAGACACTGATTTATCACACTTTTTCTTAAGTGCCCCCCAGAATGATTCCTATTCCTATACAAGTTTGCCTTTATCGTAGAGGCTCACATGAACCTGAATCACTCACCTGGTAAAACACTTATTGTTTTAGGTTTAGGTTTATGGTGTTTAACGCCACTTTCAACAATATTTCAGTTATATCGTGGTGGTCAGTTTTATAGGTAGAGGAAACCATAGCACCTGGAGAAAACCACTGACCTGTCACAAGTCACTGACAAACTTTATCACATTATGCTGAATCGAGTACACCTCGTCATGAGCGGGGTGAAAACTCACAATTTTAGTGGTGATAGGCACTGATTTCACAGGTAGTTGTAAATCCAACAACCATATGATCACAGCCACTATATTGTACTATTGCATAGCATAGCATATGTTAAATGTTGACCTCTGAGGACTTGAACCCAATCCAACCTGGGTCAATTATAGGTACGAAATATGAAATTTTATAATACAACACAATGCTGCTTCATGCAAAATACAGTGGAGTAACATTCCTGATTCTTCAAAATATTTTTTTATTTTTACCCATTGCAGCCCTATCTAAACAGTTGTTGAACGTGGAAACAAGAGAATTTTGGATTTCAGGGTAAATATATGGGCATAACTCTGGAGCAGAATCCAAAATCAAACCTGGTCTGCCTTGCACCCTTGTGTAAAAATTTCATATGATTTGCTAAAGAGGAACTTCAGCTATTGAACGGAAACAATGTGGGAGAGATGTACATATGGACATGGGGAATACATAATACCACTAATGCCTATGTGACATGGGCACCAAAAAAACAAAACAACATGAGTATGAAAATTTCAGAGGATGAAACTGACAGATGCAAAAAGACAACAGCTCACATGTCGTTAGAGATAAGGTCTAAAAAGTTAAACTAGGGGCCCGGGTGGCTTAATGAGTTAGGTCATTGGATCTAACAGTTCATACAAGCCTATCACAAATAAGGTCTAAAAAGTTAAACTGATAAATATAATACAGCTTAACTAGAAAAATCATAAATAACTGATATTTGATTAAAACTCACCTCTTCACTTGAGTCTTGGTCATCACTAGACAGAAGTACCAAGGCATCGTGATTGTGTCGTTTATGACTGAAACAAAAATACTTCATCAATGATATAACATAAACTTGACTGAAATTTCGTATGAAAATCACCCTAATATCAAAGCTTCTGTTATTTCAAACCTAAAATCAATCAGATCCAGACCATGTTGTATATATGATAGGAGTCATGACAGCTAATTGGTGATTTTCTACCTACAATCAATCATATATTTGCTATTGTCATTTCTAAAGAATATACAATGACTTATTATGATTAAATTGTCTGTAACAACACAAATATTTTTTTTATATACTGGGGATTGGAATATAAAATAAGTTTCATGGTGGTGGCCATTTTTGATTTTCGATAGGCACCAACAGATCAAAATAAGCACATTGATGACCATCTGAGGATTGATTTTCTAAACCTTTTTATTTGCCACCTTTGATTCTTTTTTTTATTTGGAGGAGTCTGACCAAAAACTTTATGCTCAGCTGAATAAAAGTACTAGATGTAAGGATGACTAAAGCCATTTGTTGTAAATTAGTATAGTGGCTTCAGAAGAGAAGATTTTTAAATTAATGTTTAGTCCTTAATTGTACTATACTTTCACAGAAAACATGAGAACATATTAAACTACTGATTAGTGTAAAGTTAGATGCTACATTTCAGTTAATAAGTTAAGATTGTAGCAATTTTGGCCATTTGAAGAAATTTCTATTCTTTAGTAATGGCAGCCATTTGAAGAAATTTCTATTCTTTAGTAATGGCAGCCATTTGCATGTTGGAAGGAGGTTGGCGTTGTTCAATATAATTGTTGATTGATGTTTAACGTCCAGCGAGCAATTTTTCAGCTATATTCAGGACGATCAAAATATAATTGTGAAAGATCTCCCAATGACTATCCACTGGCCGAGTGGTTTCCTAGTACTAGTAGACGATGCACATTTTTTTTTTTAAGAAAGATTGAATATTTTTTTACAAAGAATGGCAAAATGAATTATGTTCTTGCAAAACAAGTAAAATATGTCATACTTAATACATCTGTTTAAATTTCAGCTCATTTGGTAGGAAACTGCCACTGTATTATTGACAATGAAGATGTGTTTTATGCTTATGATTTATTTATAGTAACAGCAGCCATGCTGGGTGATCGACGAGATCATCTTATACAAAATGATTCTGACCAATTTCAGTTGAAATTGCCCCAATTTTTTCATATAAGATTTTTGTTACAAGTTTATGCCAAATGGATGAACAGATACAGACAGACCTCAACAGAGGCCAAGTGATGGCAATAGCTCACCAGACCCTTTATGCAGGTGAGCAAAGAAAATAAGTACGACAAATTTCAACATATTTTCAAATTGACTATTTTTAATATAAAATGCATTGAGTGTGTGACGTAGTTAATCAAAAGAGCACAATAGTTTGAAAAATGTAACTTATAACTTATAAAGACTTATCACATGCATCTAAACATGTCAGTTATCATGTTTATAAATATATATTACTAGCATATACAGTAAATTTACATCCTGATCTGAGTAAATTTCTTACCTTTCACAATTTTTGTTTCCATGATAAAAATATGCTCTAAACAGTGTCATGATGTGCGACAAATACCAAATTTACAGAAAAACCAGCAGAAATATTGATTTATTAGAGGAAGGCTATTAAAGGTGAAAATTACATTTGGTCAGATTTAATAAACACCTGTCCATTATAGGTGATGAATTTTAATTAGCATAAAAACAATAGTAATAATTACACATATTCTATCAGTCTGTCATATTAATACTGATCATGTGAAGATCAATACATGTATAAGCCGTGGTGAATAGGATTTATTATATATAATACCACCTTCTTTCTTTCTAAATAATTACAAGTAAATATCTAATCATTATTATTTTTTTTTATAACATTAGACTCACAGATACAGCAACTCCTGTTAAATTATAGATCAATAAATATATCACACTCTGCAACCAATGCTCATTGGATTTCAATTAGTACAAATTAATTGGCTCATATAATTAAAAAGACAATACTTTTAAATTTGGGGGGAAAAAATGAGCAAAATTTGGCTCCTTAATAGCAGTGTCTATAATGCAAAAACTGATTTTGGAACAAAACCTAAAATGTTTTCTGTTTGAGGATATTGAGCAAAATATCAACAAAATCTAGAATGTAGTACACAGTACACAGAAAAAAAGTTCTTCATTAATTTGTCACATTTTACCAATAGGAGATAAATAGGGCAACCATTTTGTTGTGTGTGAAATAATATTCAACTAAAATCTGGTAAACTCATATATCAAATGTTTGTCACAAAACAATTTTCTGGTGATGTTTTCATGAAAAAAACACATTTAAAAGTTTGATTTTATACTTTATAAACGATCTGTTTGGTGTTTATTTTTGTTTTCGATATACTCCCAGTAAAAAGTATTGGGGTTTGAGAAAAAAAATGGAACCCAAATTGCTGATACTGTTGTTTAATGACTCATATGAATGTGTATACTTTGAATTTCATCTAACATGTAAAAAAATTTAGAAGTTTATTTTAATTTTTATTAACGATCATCTTAACAGTTGCTATCAGATAGACCACATTTTTATAAGGATGCTCTTGAAGACCATTTTCAGCAAGTTTGGTCTAACATTTGTAAGTTCCAGTGATATCAGATTTCAAAATGAAAATTTGTCAAAACAGACCAAATCTAAATTTTTACAAAAATTTAGCAAGATTACAAAGTTCCATAAACTGTAACATACCATGTACATGTAGGAAGAAACCAAGAAAATTGGTAAAAACTTATTAATTATATTTAGGTGTTTTCTTATATTGGGTCTCTGAATCATAGAGGTTCATTTTAGATGAGAAGGCATGAATATGAATCCACTCTCAAAATTTATTTTCCACTCCAAAACATCACCAGCAAACATTCACATTAGGCTGACAATGCTAAAACCACTCTAAACAATATTTAATTTCTATCATGGTCATCAATTTTATTGGAACTGCATTGGTGGTGTAATGGTTAGTGTGCTGGACTCAAAAGCAGTAGATCATGGATGTCAAACAAGATGAACTATGAGCTACATTGTAATGCTCACTTATGATACCCCCACATATATGTTCAATGTGTATAAAAATCAACCAAGTCGGCAAACAGGAAGTAGGAATGTGATGGGTCCAAAAACGCTTCCCACAATATGGGGTACCTATATGAAGCTTGTGACCAAATATCTTGGGACGGACGGAAGAACAGAGGTAAAACAGTATACTCCCCCCTCTCCAGTGGAGCGGGGGTATAGCAACAGACTATAAAATAGGTATTTGCTACTTCTCCACTCAGCAAGCAGCACGAAGGAGCAAGAGCATTGACTGGTTGGCACGGAAAATCTGGAAAATGTGTCAAAGTGGAGCATTGTTGTTTCAGTGAGCTAGCACTATAAAATCTAACTAAGCATGTTGGTCTAGTACAAAGTGGACATCATTATCATCTCAACGAATGTAACTTGCTCTCACCCATGATAATATCATTTGGAACTAAACATAAAACCATTCACTTGCTCAATTTTACTGTTAAAGAAAACCACAGAACCCAGAGAAAGCCAGATTCTGTTTGTATTGAATATATCTCTCCATTGACAACACATAGGTAGATGCATTAAATCTACTTATATACAATAATTATTTACGGAAGATGAACAATGAAAATACTATCAATTTAGTAATAGTAGAATCTTACCATATCTTGGTCATGTGTGTTTACAAGCTTATTACATTTATTGATTTGAAGAAATCAGGAATGTGTAATCTCCACATCTGTCATATTCTTATATCTAATTTTTTTTAATTTAATCCTAGATATCTAAGTCAATGAGAATGTAAGTAAGGACTTATATCTCACTTCTTACAAACTTCTAGGAATATCTACTCAACACACAGACCCTGGGACCTTCCACTGGATAAATATGAAATTACATATCTCACTGTTACACACGGCAGCAAATTTGTGGTTCATTGGTGCTAGCTTAATGAAGATTATAGCCATTTGTACTTACACTTCCATTACTTATTCTAAAGAAAATCTTTTTTATTCAAATTTCCCACAATCAGTTGGAGCCCCAGGTCTCTGGCTTCTTAGACCCTGGGACTTTGATTTGAAAAAAATATACATCTACACATTATGATGGTGCTACACACCAATTATTTTAGCATTTCTATTACAGGGGTGAGTAGCAAATTGTTTACTTAAATTCCCACTTTTTCTTTACCCCTAATAGTCCCCCTCCCCCATATATTTGGACCAACTTCACTTGAACAAAAATGAATCTCCTCTTCACAAGGAACAAAACCTGCCAAGTTTGGTTCAATTTAGGTTAGGGCTATTCCATTTAAATTTCCCACCAGGGGGTGGAACGCCCATGAATTTTAAGGGTACCACCAACAGAATT
>MJUT01014918.1:339706-351727 GCA_002080005.1 Gigantidas platifrons | reverse complement strand
TGGGATCACCGGACACAATTTTGGATGGGGGCCATCCAAGGACCATTCCACCAAAGTTTGGTTGCAATTGGCCCATTGGTTTCTGAGGAGAAGATTAAAATGTGAAAGTTTACGACATACAACGGATGCCAAGTGATGGCAAAAGCTCACTTGGCCTTTGGCCAGGTGAGCTAAACTAGAGGCTCCTAGGAGCCTGTAATCGCTCACCTGGCTCAAAGCTGGCCCAGCAGTTTCAGAGGAGATAATTTTTAAGTGAATTATAGCAAATCTCCTATTTTTAGCAATGGCTGCCATCTTCTTTGGTGGGTGGGGTTGTTGGATATAATTCTGAAGGTAGACCATCTAAAGACCATTTCACCATAGTTTGGGCCCATTTGACCCAACGGTTTCAGAGGAGATCATTTTCTATTTTCAGTAATGGCGGACATCTTGGCTGGCAGCCGGGTCGTCGGACAGAATTCTGAAAGATGACCACCTAAAGACCATTCCACCATAGTTTGGCCCCAATTGGCCCCGTAGTTTCAGAGGAGATAATGTTTAAGTGATTTTTTGCCAAATTTGATATTTTTAGTACGGCGGCTATCTTGGTTGGCGGCAGGAGTCATCGGACACAATTCTCAAAGAGGACCATCTGAAGACCATTCCACCATAGTTTGGGCCCAATTGGCCCAACAGTTTCAGAGAAGATCATTTGTAAGTGATTTTTGGCCGAATTTTCTATTTTTAGTAACGGCAGCCATCTTGGTTGGTGGCCAGGGTCGTCGGACAGAATTCTGAAAGGGGATGACCTAAAGACCATTCCACCATAGTTTGGGCCCAATTGGCCCATCAGTTTCAGAGGAGATAATTTTTAAGTGATTTTTTGCCAAATTTTCTATTTTTAGTAACGGTGGCCATCTTGGTTGGTGGCCGGGGTCATCGGACACAATTCTGAAAGAGGACCATCTGAAGACCATTCCACCATAGTTTCAACCCAATTGGCCCAGCAGTTTCAGAGAAGATAATTTTTAAGTGATTTTTTGCCGAATTTTCTATTTTTAGTAATGGCAGCCATCTTGGTTGGCGACCGAGGTCGTCGGAAAGAATTCTGAAAGGAGATCACTTAAAAACCATTCCACCATAGTTCGGGCCCAATTGGCCCAGCAGTTTCAGAGGAGATAATTTTTAAGTGATTTTTTGCTAAATTATCTATTTTCAGTAGCGGTGGCCATCTTGGTTGGCGGCCGGGGTCGTCGGACACAATTCTGAAAGAGGACCATCTGAAGACCATTCCACCATAGTTTGGGCCCAATTGGCCCAGCAGTTTCAGAGAAGATAATTTTTAAGTGATTTTTTGCCGAATTTTCTATTTTTAGTAACAGCAGCCACCTTGGTAGGCAGGGGGGATTGTCGGACTCAATTCTGAAAGGGGACCACCCAAGGACCATTCCACCAAAGTTTGGTTCTAATTGGCCGAGTGGTTTTAGAGGAGTTGATTAAAATGCAAAAAGCTAACGACAGACGGACGACGGACGCCCAGTGATAGCAATAGCTCACCTGACTCTTTGGGTCAGGTGAGCTAAAAACTGGACAGATGGGTGAGGGATGCCAAGGGATACAATCAGCTGACTTATCTTTGTCCAGGTGGAGCTAAAATATTACAAAACAACAGTGACTATATATACCTCAATGCTTCTAGATGAATGACTGTTGTATAATTGCGTATTTCTTCAGGAAGGTCATCTGTAATATGGCTATAAGAATCGTTGTTTATAATCTGTTTAATCACCTCATCACTTGCTGCACCATATTTTTCCTGTAGAAGTTTATTTCCCTGATCTTTCAGCTCACTCAACATCTTGTCATTATTTTTGGTTTCCTCACATATTTTCATTCCTTTCCTGTTAATTGCAATAGCCATGTCTATTTTTCCAGTATGATAGCATGCCTGGGCATAACGGTAATAACCCTGAAAATAAATATATTATCAATTGTCAATGTAACATCTTCGGCTCTGTATGTAAACAGGTATTTGACTCGGAGAACAATTTTGACTAGAAGGGGGTATTTTATGGATGTCAATGGGCTAGGGAAGCTTTTTGTCCCAACCCTTAAAATGAATATACCAGAAATGTTTTACCATTATACTGATGACTAGACACCTTTATTATTTATTTCTCACAGAATTAAAATATAAGTAACTAATGTGGTATTGTTTGTTATTTAGAAAAGAAAAGAAATGAGTTTTTCAAACTACCAGTAATAATGTTTGCATGCACAATTGTCACAATTATTGTGTAAAGTTCAAATGCCCCTGGCTCGATCGGTATAAAATACTAATATCTGCCAACCCATGTTAAAACTCCCAACACATTCCGGCTTCCATGATTTATTTCTTGAATAAAATATTTCATTGACTATTTACCTATTTTCATGCACAAGTTTTTGTTATGTTTATCGGCATGTTGAGAAACCATTCCAAGTAAACCAAGATGAACTGTGAGCTAATGTTCACTTATGATGATACCCCCACATATATGTTCAATGTGTATAAAAGCCAACTAAGTCAGCAAACAGGAAGTAGGAATCTGACGGGTTCAACAACGCAATATGGCATACCTATATGAAGCTTGTGACCAAATATCAGATTTCTGCCATCAATAGTTGCTGTCAGAGAAAAATGCGACGAAAAATATCTTGGGATGGATGGAAGGAAGGACGGATGGACAGAGTAAAACAGAATACCCCCCTCCGGTTGAGCGGGGGTATAAAAAAGTTTGCAGACACCAAAGAGGTAATCAGAAGCCATAAATGTAAGGACAGACAATACAATGGCCAGAAAATAATAAAGATGAAAAAGTCCAAGGTCCAAAAAAATCCAGCTGTACAAAACCTAGTAAAAACCGAGATAAAACTCAGGTGCTAGGTGCCCAGAAGGGTAGGTATTTCCAGTTCTACTGGTTGCACCAGTCATGTTACTTGTATCAAAAATCTAATAAGTCATATTCGGTGATTTGTTGCGAAAGAAATAAAAGAACCGCCTAGCGCATGAATGCGCGACGTATCCCCCTGCACTTGCATAATATTTAGTTTTATATATTTATAGAAAGCAGCCTTGCAGTCTTAATGTATAACATACTTACAAGCCACATGCAAAGATTATTCAAATCTATCCATGTTTACTCAAGTTATCGTGTAAACAAGACTCAATTCTCAAAATTGTTGATTTTTCAACCAAAAATTAAGATTTTCCCCCAAAACCCTTGCTTCAAATATTTCCATGTAAGAACCCATCCAAGATAATGATATTTACAAGCCACACGCAAAAAAATATGCAAATTTATCCATGCTTACTAAAGTTATCACATAAACAAGACACAATTCTCAAATAATCATACATGTACATTGGTGTCGTTGTTCGGAACTAATTGTCCATACGAATGCAGGAATAACTGTCAAATGTTTGCTATCAGAGGTGTGATATTTTACTTTTTTTCAATCTATTTTTTCCTGCGGTGAAATTACCTGTGTTTGGGTATTGAACCTTTGTTTGAATTATCGATTTTTACAACACTTCAGCAGTTGACAAGGTCAAGGACAGTATATTGAATAACAAGGTGTGAAAAGATAATTGAACTTACTGGGACACCTGTCAATATTATATAATATATTGTAGCAGTGGCACAATATGAGTACATTTCAAAAGAAATTATAATCTCTTTGATCAGGTCTTAATTAATGTTATTACTTTTGTATAGTTTTCACTTTCTTTGAATCGATCATAATTACTTCCTATTTCAAGCTTGACCCAAGCTTTCCTATCTTTGATCACATGAACGGTTCATTATTTGATGAATTAATACTGATTAAAGATTAAACATATCTACATATTTATTATTTAAAAGAACCATAATTCACGTAAAGAACGACAAAAAAATCAACTGCTCCATCCGTATCATTTTCATTGCCGTTTTGAACTTGTTTTCAAATTAAACATTACCGATAAACTTCCTGCATTCACAAAACAGCGAAAATTATCTCTTGCAAAATGTAGAATAATTGGTTTAAACTCTTTTAACAAAACTAATTTAACATTTCCCTGTCTAAAATTTATCAAAAATACATGGATTAACAAATACGTGATCTGTGGTAAGCAGTATTTTTCCGTTTGAACGAGGATTTTTGCAGTGAATTTTTTACTGAATTTCATGCATTCTATAGATAGGAACTAGAATTTTCCCAGATTTTTTGGGGAGGAAAGGGTGCGTTCTATGCACCAGTGCGTTTAATAGACACAAAAAGACGGTAGTACTAATAAAAAAATTATGACATATTTAGGACATACAAACTTAAGTTTAATGAATAAAAGATATGAATGGAAAATAACATGTCCTTGAAACAAGAATTGTTTACAATCAAGTACACAGATAATACATTACAAAATCATGGTCACTCAAACTCTTTTTTTTTAAATGCCATACATATCCTGTAAATTTTTTGGTAAATAAATCAAGATTATCTATCACCAAGTTCTGGAATAATCAAACTAAATAATAAATTAGAGCAATTTACCAGAAAATTATTATTGTCCAGGAAAAGTCATGATTAGGTAGAATCTGTTTGAAAAGTGCAGAAAGGAATTTAGAGAAGAAAATGTAATAAATTTAAAAAATTTGCTGTTTTTGACACCTTTCGATTTTAGTTTCTTTTGGAAAAATGCAGAAAAGAATTTCAGAAGTAATCTAGAGAAGAAAAAACAATAAAGATCCAACTTTAGAATTTGATACTTTTTGATAATTTTGGTTGAGTTTATCTTGGAAACTGTAGGAGATACAGGAAATCTGTCGACATTCTAGAATTAGTCAACACCAGCTTGCGAGTTTCTTTGTCATTTTGAATAATGTTCAAAAAAATTATTTTATCCATTTGAATGAAACGTAAAAATATATGGTCCAGGAAGTCAATGAACATACGTTACTAAAAAAGAAAAAATACTAAGATACACAACAATTTTGTGTTATTCAAACACAATACAACAAATACTATTTACAGTCCTATTTAATAATTTATCTATTTATATATAGTTTATAACAATTTTATTTGAACAAATGACAAAAAGGATTGGACACAAGTTGCGCTAACTTATGAAGTCCTCTCCCATTTACAGTGTAATTATCAATAATAACAAGAGCATGCACGATATGTCAGACAAAATAATGAGATGTAAATCTTGATAAGAAATCAAACAAAACAAAATATATTTATATACAGTCGAATCCACTTATTCGAATATCGTATAATAGAATATTGTCGATAATTGGATATTCTTTCAAAACACCAATCCATTTCTCAAGTTTTAAAGGAAAAAACCTGTGTTTATTTGAATATCGGATAAGCGTATACATCGGGTATTTGGATGGAAAAATTCAGGTAAAAACTTCGTAATAATCAAATATTCTTCTACATTTTTGACAGGAAGTGCAGCTTTGGAAGTTTACATGTCCAAATTGGAAGAGCTCACTTACTCCATTATTGTATTTTTTATTCAATAAATATTCAAAAAAGTTGTTCTTGAATTTTCTATTTTATTAGTTAACGATATTTATTGATCTTTTTGATAGCCTCACGTTTTGTTGGATAAGCATGTTGTTTGTTGACATCGTGGTTTTAGTCATATTTTGATTTCAGAGTGAAATTTAAATGTATAACAAACTTGCTTGCTGTATTTATCCTTTCTAAAGAAAAGAATGTCATTATTCCTACAATGTAGTGTCAATTTATGTGTTTTCATCCGTATTTTTAATATCGCACGCCTTGTTATTTACATACGCCATTTTTTTTTATTTAAATGGTCAGGTTACATAATATAGTCTCTGATCCATTCATACAATTTGCTAATAAGTCATATTTTCTTTACAATAGTTTATTTTTGTTAATAAAATAGACAAATTATAAAAATGAAACGATTAAAATTGATGGCTAAAAAATTTGTTATTATTAAATATCCGGATGTTTGGATAAGAGAATAGCATTAGGGTCATCGAGGTTATAAATAATATTTTCTTTTGAAAAGTTTATTTTTGTCAATGAAATGATGAATTGCAAGAATAAAACGATTATATAATGGGTTGTGGAATTTTTTTTAAAAGTTTCAACACGTGGTGTTTGCATTATCATGTAGTTCAACAGAAATATTGGTTCATTGTTTACATTTGTCAGTTATGAATCGGGACATTGATTGATTACATAATATAGTCTCTAATCCGTTCATATATATTTGGTTAATGAATAAATATTTTCTATTTACCGTTAATAGTTCATTTTTGGCAAGGAAATTGAAGAGTGAACAAATTAAAATAGATTGATGAAAATTTGCTAAAATTGAGTCATTTCGTATTCTGGTCATCGTGGGGGGTCGTGTAGCCTCCTGTAGATCAAAACAAAATGACAGGTGAAATATTTCATAATTAATACACTATTTCAATGCTGGAAATAGTTTTTTTTGGGTATAATTCTTAACATTATCATAGATTCAAGCATTACAGCCAATAAACACAACTTTTCAGTGGAACATTTGTTTAAAAATAAACTATCATCACATGATTTCTGACTTGCCGATAATATTACAAATTAAGGATGTAGAGCTGAAAGATGAAAATAAAAAAACAACTTGGACCTTTTTAGTTCTTTATTTCATAAATAAAAATAAGTATATCAATGATACCAATGCAAAACTTTTATTTACTCTAAGACAAACAATGTAATGTCTTGAGAATCATGTTGTGTGATCAACCTGCATTATCTCCCCTTGCTGGAATTTCGTCTATCGTATTATTGAATACTCCGCATAAATGGATATTATGCTCTGACATTTGCTCTATGCAAATAAGCAGATTTGACTGTATTATAATTATTAAATAGGACTGTAAATACATGTTTTTTTTAACTTCACAAGACCACTGCCTTTATCATATCATAACACCTTTTATTTGTTTAGTCATCTCTTTCTGTTATTTGACAGAAAAGGGTGTGTTTTATCATATTCACTTCTAAAAGGGATGGTGTGACTCATGATCAGATTTAAGGGTTCTCAAACTTCGCCTATCTTTCTTATTTTGTTTCTTGTAAAAATAAACATGTTATTATCATGAACCTACATCAAAAAGACCAAATAAATGCATTGGACAACATTCAAACCCAAATATCAATACAATAGTTTAAGGAGTGTTTTGTTTATCTTCATCATTTTCAATACAGTGAAATCTATCGAAACCAAACCTTGTATAAACAGTACATCAAAAATAGTTTCAATGTCTGGAATCTGAACACCTTCCTACTCTCAACAAGTAAGATGGTCCCAAGGCTGTACAGTACTTAAGGTTTTATTTTAGACGTATTCTTTCATGTCATCATGACATTTTTTTTTTTAAAAGATGGGTATGGATCAATAAAGAATGTTGTAACGAAAAATTTCATAATAGGAATACCAAATGGGAAGAAGAGCATTCATAAACATGCTTGAATAGAGACATGCCTATCCCTCCTCACAAAAAATAGCGTCTGGTTTGAAAAATAG
Organism: Gigantidas platifrons; assembly: GCA_002080005.1. Classification (NCBI taxonomy): domain Eukaryota; kingdom Metazoa; phylum Mollusca; class Bivalvia; order Mytilida; family Modiolidae; genus Gigantidas; species Gigantidas platifrons. Next base: position 344,172 of record MJUT01014918.1, on the reverse strand, counting down.
TAATTTTGGGGTACTTGATAGTAAGGTGATATTTTTTACATGATTTGTACAAACTTGTGTAAATTAATTGATAAACTTGACATTAAACTGGCATTTGCGGTAGTTTTTGACTTGCAGCCATGCACATTTTTCTTAAATACAGGAAAAATGTTTTCAATACAGACCGGCAAAAATGAGCCAACGGAAATGAACAAAAATAAGGATTTAAAAAAAAAATTATACGGCAAACAAGAGCAATTGTAAGGTCGTAAGTCTCAAAATTCGTAAGCCTTATGCCAAAATCGTAAGGGTAGTTGACTATGATGAAGAAAATGGTAGAATGCCAAGAGGACGCCAGTTTTCTTTGTTTGAAGTAATGGTAAATGGTGATTAACTTTACCTTTATCCAATCAGGTTTCATTAGAACAGCTCTGCGGCCATCAGCTAAGGCTTCGCTGTAAGATACAACAATTTGTCTTCTGTATTAATTTGATAATTGCTTTAAATCAAATTTTTATTGTTATTATCAATGTCGCAATTAAGTAGCTTTGTCAAATAAAATTGTTACTAGAATTTTTATTTATTACATAATTTGTTATCTGCAAAATGCATAAGCAATGACAATTATGATTTTAACAGCCTGTATCTTTTTAAAACATCTAATCAAATTGAAAAAGCAAATAAAAAAAAATTTTGACACACAATTTCTCCAAGCTTTTAAATTGTTTAATACTAAATTCCATCTAGTAGGCAACATCTTAAAAAAATGTGTTTAAAGTTTTAATTCCTATGATTACTAAGAAAGCATATTATGTGCATACACTGTAATTACAAATTTTCATTTCATTATTTCCATTTCATTATTTTTCACCAGTAAGGGGTCTGTCCAACAGCACAAGATTCTTTCTGCATTCAGCCTAAAATATTTTTATTTTATGTTTATATCGCTTTTGAAGATTTTAAGTTTTATAATATTTCCAGATTGCACTGTCCCACACAGTCAGTATTCTTATATCAGCGTCTCTATGTATTTTAGGGGTTAGGGTTAGGGCTTTGGCGTTTAATGCCACTTTCAATAATATTTCAGTTATATCGTTGTGCTCAAAAATTCTTTAGTACACAGAGAAAACCACCAACCATGTGCAAGTCACTGACAAACTTTATCACATGATGTTGTATCAAGTACATCTCACCTAAGCAGGATTCAAACTCACAACATTAGTTTACAAAATAATCTTTCATGAAGCTAAATTATTGCATAATTAAGAGATAAATAAGCATAAGTAAATCAATTGGATGATAAGTATTAAAGACGTTTATTTACAACATAGATATTAGTAGAATTAGTTTGTATTAGGACTGTATAATGCCAAACAACCTATAATACTATATATCAGTTATATCATGATTGTACTCTTAATTAGTGGAGAAAACCGGAGCATACTGTAAAAAATCCTTGATCCTACCAAGTGTCAGTGACAAAGTTTATCACATATCATTATCTAAAGCATACATTGAAAAGGATGTGAGTTAAACTAAAAAAAAACCTTCCTGATGATACCGGTAGTCGTAGGAGATAGCAAGTCTAGATAGCATAGTCACAGCCACAGGGACCTCCCCTCCCATCCCCCCTCCTGCAACATAAAGATAAAGTAGAGTCAACACTGTTCACCTCCACTTAATAATTAACAACACTACACTTACTAAAACTTGTCTTGTTTCTGAAAGGCTTGTGCTCTATTTCCATAACACAGGTGATTAAATGGACTGAAAAAGACAGATGTCATTAACAATTATCATACTTTATGGTTTATCTAATATTCAAATCTATAAACCAATAATTCAATTTCTCCCATTATTACGGCGTTTTAACCCCACTGAACCAGTGGTGGAAAAATCTGTAATCCTTTAGAGGATTAAAATTTCTCACTTTTGAGATAGAGCAGTTCCCATTTTTGCCGGTGTGAGATTTCCTTGTCTTGTACCCCCCGGTACAAGACAGCTCACACGCGACTTTTCCCGGTAAAATCTTTACTTCGCTTCAGCAATTTCAATCAAGATTTGAATTACTTTCATTTATCCACGATTCTATTACATAAGTATTTTTAAATTAATGTATGTATACTATTCTGCTAGCTAATAATTTAACTATCGTGCACCTTTCATGTTTTACGGTGTATGACTCTTGCAGTTAATGTTTGTTTACTTTGAGTAAATAATAGAGTGCTCTCCCTTGTTAGTAACTAACGTTACCTCCCTTTGACCAAATTCAAATATTTTTCACAGCCACAGGTGTAGTGTTGAGTTACATTTATCATATATTTATTAAATACATTGTATTTTATTATGAAATACATTTAAAATACTGCCAAGACACGGATGCATATGAATAAATTGAATATTTACTTCAGCAATGGAAACAAAATTTGCGGGAAAACGCTCGATCGGGAATGTAAACAAAACAATTAGGTAACAGCTGATAAAAGTGAGAAATAAAATCAAACAGCGGCAAAAAGTGCAAAACAGGGAAATCTCTGACACCCTCGGGTAAGATTTCAATCGTTCGCTGACTCGGCGGCGAGCCTCGTCAGATAACGATTGAAATCTTACCCTCGGGTGTCGGAGATTTCGCTGTCTTGCACTTTTGCCAGTGTTAGATTCTATATGTCTCGTGCCTTTCCCCGCATTAATTTCAAATTTTGAAATAAAGTTTGTGTTAAATAATGGGAGAAACAAATTCTCTTTCAGTTGACCATGTGGGTTACGATATTTCTCCACTCTCGAGAGTTAAATTAAAATTTTTTAATTTAACTCTCTTGAATGGAGAAATATCGTAACCCACGAGCAATTGAAGGAGAATCTATATTTCTACAAGAAATAATGACAGCATGCCCCACTCCCCTCATATATTAAGCTGAGCAGCTGCCTTTTAGCTAACAGTTTTTTAACTCTATAACACTGTAAGAAACAATTATCCAGCCACAAAATTACACTAATTACCCTCATTTTTCAACGAAAATCTACTGTGTCCAAAGTACACTATGCCCCTCCCCCCTTAAAAATATAGTCAACTACACATCATGACCAACCATCATATCATATATGATAGCCATTGGACCAACAACCTCAGAGGAATTGCGTTCACAAGGTATAACTATATTGAAATTGCATGAAAACGTTAAGATCCCATAACTCCTACAAACATTGTCGCATCAAAATAGTGAGATAATATGACCAACTACACATCATGACCAATTATCCTACCAAACATAAAAGCTATCTGATCAACGAGTTCAGAGGAGTTGCATTCACAAAAGTGAAGTGGGACGGACACACGGACGAACTAACGAACAAATCAAAAAAAAACTATATACTCACATACTATTGTATGCAGGGTATATAAATAATTTTTTATATTTTGATAATCAGTGTTTTAGCCAGTCATATGGGACTTTTATTTTATATCAAAATTTTTAAATATAAGAAGTAATTATTACTTTACATATAAATGTCTATTCCAATATAAATTTGTAATATTAAATTTTCTCCAACAATATAGACGTGTTTTACTTGTAGAAATACATTACAGGAAGTCAAAAGGAAATGTGATGATAAACACAATTCTAACATGACATCCTTCTTTCGCTTTGTAGACAAACGAGCAATTTATTGATGGTATAATCTCATTCGCACATGCACCAGTGAATGTGACTGACTTTTCCACTGGCAGCATAAATTGTGTGCGACATTTTCCGCAAACGAAAATATAAATTACCGTCTTCCAATCAAAGTATACTACTGTATTTGTACTCTTAGACATCAGAATCGAAATAAATCATGGAAGCCAGAATGTGTTTTGAGTTTTAACATGGATTGGCGGACATTAGTTAATTTTATCCCTCGCCTCTGGCTCGGGATAAAATACTGATATCCGCCAATCCATGTTAAAACTCCCAACACTTTCTGGCTTCCATGATTTATTTCTTAATTAACATCTACTTATCTACATCTAAGTTATTATCACAATAAAGTAGACTGATAAACTAGATAAAGTAGCTTCATGACAATGACATATCTTCCGTTATTTTCAGGATTTTTTTTTGTTCTGCCAATTTGTTTTCCAATTTTACAAATAAGGCTTATTTTGATAACCAGGAGCCTGTAAGCGCTCACATGGATCAAAGCTGCTTTCCATAACAACGCAACTGCACTGTGGTGGCCATCTTGGTGGGAGAGCGTGAGACAGTGACTGCCGGACACAATTTTGGAAAAGGACCATCAAATGACTATTCAATCAAAGTTTGGTTCTAATTGAGCTACTGGTTCCAGACAAGATGGTTTTTATGTGAAGTTCCCATAGGGTCCTATGTTAAACTAAGTTCAGCTGTGCAGCCATCTTGGTCAGAGGGCGGGACCACCAGACACAATTTTGGAAGAGGACCATCCAATGAATATTTTATCAAAGTTTGGTTCCAATTGAGCAACTG
>MJUT01014918.1:295607-311627 GCA_002080005.1 Gigantidas platifrons | reverse complement strand
CTTCTGCTCTGATTTGAGCTGTAGATGGAACTGTTTGTCCTGCAGAATACGCTTTATATCGTCTTGTATGTTTGTTTACGTATGCAAATTTGGCGCACTGCATTGCTGTCATCTTTCAGTTAGTATCACGAGATCACGTTAAAAAAATGGCAGTGAAATGACCAAATCATCGGGTGTAAGGAAAAAACGTGCTGTAATCGAGTGTAACACAACTCTCTGAAGGTAAGATGGTTATGAATGAATAGAAAAATGATTGGTGAAGCGATATATATTAGGGTTTTGGATAGAAAATAAAATCTGATAGCCACAAAACGTGGAAATGTGCTACAAATGAGATGTGGAAAAAAATCCGCTGTTTTGCTTATGGCAAGCGCTCTGACGTTCAACGACAACAGCAAGTTCTAAATGGTCGTCGAACGGCAGAGGAATCTCGGACTAATACAATACGATCGTTTTGAATATCACCATTTTTTTGTAAATAATTGGTTTACAGTATTTTTTTGTTGCACAAATACAATATAAATTGTTAAACATCACACATGTATAATATATAAGGCATAAAATGCATTTATTGCATATAATATACTTATTTCCTTCTTTTAACTTCTCTTGTCTTCATTTCGAGTCACCGATTTATAGTGACAACAACGAACAGACTTTTTGTTTACATTTTAGTAAATTATAAGGTAAATGTATATTTAGACACGTGTTTTACTTGAAATGTGTTATACCTATATTTTATCTATTGGGTTTTTAATATATTTTTCTTCCTGTTTCGTATTGTTATTAACATCAAAACAAGCACATGTGTAATGTTTCTCGAAAATCAATATGGCGCTTAGAAATGACCTTGATCGATGATTTAACTATAGACCGAATGAAAATGACACTGTAAAGTAAGACAGTATAGGACTAAGTACTGTCTACAGTTTCATTCCTTGGTCTGTTTTCGTTACGATGGTACATCGAATGACTATATTTTATAGTACGTGTGTCAAAAAGCGTCATTTTGATAAGGCTGATAATCTTTGCAAAGGTGGATACGTGTTCTTTATAAATTACTAGACACAATTTACCAATGAAACATTACTTTTTTTTCTTTTTTTTTTAAATACTATGTATGTTATATCGTTTCTTTGAATTTCCTGGATTGCACTTTGGCAGACATCAAGTACTATATAGTATCCTAACAAATATGCTGTACCGCTACCGAGTATAATCTCAATTATTAACACTTACCAGTACTGTTTTTTACAATTTGTCAAATGTACTGTCTACCGTATTGATCATGTACTTGTTGTATTTATGTATAACTACCACTTTCGGAACCATGATTGGATTAATATATTTTTTGTGTGTGCATAAATCAGACAAGGAATTAATCTTAAACAATATGAAATAGCACAATACATGTATATACATGTACATACCAAATTATAGAGGCAAGAACCTCCCATTCTCGTTCTCAGTTAAGACTGTTTAATTAAGGGGTCATATCTCAAGAATTTATTCATTTCAAGTCGATAGTTCTAACAGTTTAACATGAACAACATAACTCTATACCTAGCTTTTAAAATCTACATACATCATATATAAATACACCGAGAACACCGATAACATTACAAGCACATAGTACATTTGTAAGCAAATATCAGAACAGTCTTATTATGAACATACTAGAATGTAAGTAAAACTGTATAACAACTGGCTCTAACGTGTCTTGCGTTTTTTACCAATTAGTTCAAAAAATAATAACACAATTAAAACAAAGTTGCATGCAATGGGTAAGATATATACATTTGTAGATCTACATACATTATTTTTGTATATATTGATTAAAACATAGAAGCAAGCCAATTAAGTAGCATTATGCTCTGTTTAAAATTAACCATTGAACGTCTAGTAAATGTATTTACATAAGAATAAAGTCTACTACAGTATTAACAATATGCAAGAGAGAAAGAGAGAGAGAGAGAGAGAGAGAGAGCGTGGACCAAAAGATAAAATAATATAAAATGTAATATGAACACTTTCAAACAATATACACCAGCTCATAGTGACAAACAGCAATGAGTATGTGACAAGGGAGTCTCTATTCACTGATTGCGGAATGTCACACCACTGAAGTATACATTTGAGTTGGTTGGTTGGTTTTTTGGTGTTTAATGCCACTCTCAACGATATTTCAGCTATATCGTGGCGGTCAGTTTTATTGGTGGAGGAAACCGGAGAAAACCACCGACTTATCGTCACAAGTGACTGACAAACTTTATCACGTAATGGTGTACTCCTCGCCCTGATCGGGAATCGAACTCACAACATCAGTGGTGATAGGCATTGATATTAATAGTTGTAAATTCAACTACTATATATACGGTCACGGCCACGATATGTCCCCGTATATAAAAAAATATTTATATTTGAGAGAGAACAAACAAACACATTTTTTTTTATAGAAAATTACGAAAAACAAAAAACCAAAATATCCATAATATCCATAATATCCATTGTGTAACCCACTACAGTCAAACCTCAAATGGGACAAACATATAAATGACATAACATCTAAAGGCAATACAACTCTTGGATTTTTCAAACGGAACTTATAAACTTCAAACAAACAAGTCAAAACACAGGCATACCAAGCACTCGTCCGGCCCAAACTCGATTACTCCTGTTCTGTTTGGGACCCTCATACATCAGAGTCCAAATCCAAAATTGAAATGATTCAACGGCGAGCTGCTCGGTATGTCTGTAACAGGTATCATAACACCAGTAGTGTCACTGACATGCTTGACACCTTAGACATTCCAACTCTATCACAGCGCAGACTACGCACAAGATTGGTTATGATGTATAAAATCTCATACCATCTTGTTGCTATTTCAACCGACACTTTAATACTTGCAGACTCTAGAACCAGAAAAAACCACCAGCTCACATACAGGTATATCTACTCACCAAAAGATTCATACCGGCATTCATTCTTTCCTTTTACAATACCGCAGTGGAACCAACTCTCTGCTTCACTCGTTCAGGCTCCATCTATCGATAGCTTCAGAGATCAGCTAACTCCAGCTGTTCTATGTACACCCATCTAAACAATAAACCTTACATAGTACATAGTATGTCAATACAATTCTTGTCCACGTATGCAACAGTATGTAACCATCAATTGACTGATAGAATAGTGTATACCAAGAGAAGAAGAGAAGAAGAAGTACAAGAAATAAACTGACATCAAATAAGCCGTACATAGAGATAGTTAAGCACAATCAATCACTATGAACACATCATAGCAATAATATAACACAACGCACAAATTGCAAACATATCAAATGAAAGCACAAGAATAATTACACCTGCGCTTTAGCAATATGCATATAACAGAAAGAACACCTGCGCTTTAGCAATATGCATATAACAGAAAGAACACCTGCAACATTCTGTCCCTTTCCATTAGTTAATAAGAAGAGTTTGAAGATACCAAAGGGGAAATCAGAATCCGTATATCAAAGAAGAACTGACAACACAATGGCCAAAAGAAAAAGTACAAAATGACAAACAACGATTATAACACTTTTAATTGACTATAATATGTGAGAGGCTATCTTGGTAATTGGTTTCAAAGTTTAGGTGTAGCCTATATAACGAAGAGAACGAAATTTTGTTTGTCCTTACCCTTGGTATACCGGTTGTATTATATATCTGACAGAATACTGATTTATGTTTTTTGTATTTACCAGATCATGTACATGTAGATACAGATGTTCGTTTGTTCAGAATGTTACATATTTCAATTGCAAGAAATCTCATTCTTCTCAATTTCAAAGAAGATAATTTAAATTTTTCCCAATTAATGTTCATAGTCACTGTATAATCCTCATAAAAAAACAGACAATATTTAAAATTTGATAATATGATGAATTTACTTATCAAGTTTGTTTATAGATGTTGTCCAATCCATTTTAAAACACTGAATTGGTGTGATGATTTCCTGCAAATATGAGATATACGACTAGTGAAATTTATTTTAAAATCAATGGTTACTTCGAGTATAGTCGAACTTCAGTTTCACAATTTCTATCATTTCTATCCATTTTAAAAGAAATATTTTAGTCTTTTTTTTTCCCGATGGCAATTGCCTGAAATTTGTCTGGATTGGCTTGCATTTGCATCTGGTTGCTACTAAATCTTTCCGATTTAAATTAAACTTCCATATTCGAGGGTAATAATAATATTTTCTATATTTTCATCTGCATACGATAAAGTATTGTTACCAGAATACTTGATACAGATCACTTTTAGAAATAAAATTTTAAATATTATTAATAAATACATGTACATCAAATAATAAGTTATTTACTTATTAAATAGTATGCAATGCCATCGGAAGACAAAATAGTGAAACAGTCAACTTTGAACCAAATTTCAATTAATTACCAATACGATCTTTCGTTATCTGTACGCAACTGACAGGATAGCTTTTCACAAGCTTAAGGTTGGTGGTATCTCCCGGAAAACCTTTTGAGAGAAAAGATGAGACGATTGTTTAAAAAAAAAACCTCCTTAATTAGCTACGATTTTGACCCAATAAAATACATGTTTTGGAAATTGGTAAATAGCTTTAAAACGATGAAATAAAGGTAAATATTTCACATTAAACAGCTTCTCGAACCACTTTCCGCCTTTTGAGAACGAAAATTACCATCGATTATTTATTTGCTTGCAAGCAAATAATTTGAGCTCGCTTTTTCCGTATGCAATTGACCTTACTAGTGACAGGTAAAAACGAATAATTTTTATTTTGTCGCTTATTAACTGCCAACTTGCATGGTTCTTTGTCCGTAATTAACACCGACTAAAAGCAGATTCACAAAAAAATAAGAAATAAGTGCATTGTTGTACTGATTTAATGACGATTCGACAAACTCCGTAAACAATGTCGATAATTAATAAGATGGCGTCCATTTCTTGATCGATCTCAAAACACGAGCAGTTGCAGGTATTTTCCCCGATTCCTCGCGTACATTTCATAACATTTATAAGTTACAGAAACACGTTTTATTAAGGAATCAATCATATCTGATAGTTTTTATTGGTAACAAAAATTTACGATTTGGCAGATAATGCCCCTTTAATGGTTTAGTACTTAGAAAAATACTAGGAGTAATACAACCGTTTTATTGCATAGTTTAATGTTACAAACCATTTATACTACGATTTTTCTAGTTAAACGGTTCAACAATCTCACACTTTGCGTTCGATGTTTTTTACCTTTGACTGCCACTGGAACAGTATGGAGATTTTAGTACAGACAAACAATTGGGTCCGCGAACAATTTATTATTTTGTAGAGGCTGCCATGCGCCTACTCTTTTTCGAAATCTACAAAAAGATGTTTAAACATGTAGGGAGTGTATCCAGGGCTGGATTATCCCTTAAGCAAAGGAAGCACGTGTTTAGGGCCTCAAGGGGCAAGGTTCACCACAAAACCCGACTACAAGGCAATTTATTTTATCAACGAGATAATAGGCTCAAAAACATATTAAAAATCCCCAAAATTGTAGGAAAAATAAAATTTAATGTTAGGCATTTGACAATTATGTTGAATATTGGCATCAAGGGGTCGTGTTAGCTTTTACATTATGCCAGTGAAAGGTGTGGGGGCACTGTGGTTGGCCTATACTTTGGACCTAAATTGGCATTAATCCGGTCCTTAGTGTATCACTCTCCAAACACGTTACCCATTATGGTCCACGATCAGGCATTCCATATTATATAATCTGACACCCCATCGAGAGACTCTCCTTATAATCTACCATCGGCGGCGCACTGCAGGGGCATCTATGTGGGTTCTAGCCTTGGGAACTTTCATCAGTACCAAGAATAAAACGTTGAAGATATTTCCATAGGAGGTACTGTGTTTCCAATGACGTCTGAAAACAATAAGAGAGGATCAGCTCAATCCTTTAATTCCACTTTCGATATATATACAATCATAAATAATGCCTTGTTACTGAATAGTTGACTTCAATACATTAAATACTGTATAAAGTTTTAACAAGGGCAATGCAAAGCGTGGCGTATCCCCTCGCCTAAAAATTTGACCCGGTGACCTTGAAAATCAATAGGATTCCAGATTCTCTTAAGGACTAAGTATGTACCAAGTTTGGTCAAAATCCATTGAAGGATGTTGATTCTAGAGTGTTCACAAGATGTTATGCGGTAAAAATTTGATCCGGTGACCTTGACCTTTGATCTATGACCTTGAAAATCAATAGGATTTCAGATTCTCTTAAGGACTAAGTATGTACCCAGTTTGGTCGAAATCCATTCAAGGATGTTGATTCTGAAGTGTTCACAAGGATGTTATGCGATAAAAAAAAACTGATCCGGTGACCTTGACCTTTGACCTATGACCTTGAAAATCAATAGGGCTCCAGATTCCCTTAAGGACTAAGTATGTACCAAGTTTGGTCAAAACCCATTGAAGGATGTTGATTCTAGAGGGTTCACAAGGATGTTACGAAAGGACGGACGGACGGTAGCGTTACTATATCCCATCGCAACTTCGTTGGCGAGGGGATAATAATGTTGAATGAAAACTGTTGCAGTTACAATTTAGCACACTAGTTTTATAGGTAACCTTAGTGTTTCGGCAGATGGAGTAGAGTGGTTCCTTGCGGCAGCCAGGTACTTCGGTTTCACCCACCAATAAAACTGACCACCATGAAATAACCGTGATAACAATTTTAGACCATGTGGTCTCTGAATCCACCTGAAGGAGTAGTGTGATAACAATTTTAGACCAGGTGGTCTCTGAATCCACCTGAAGGAGTACTGTAATAATAATTTTAGACCAGGTGTTCTCTGAATCCACCTGAAGGAGTACTGTAATAATAATCTTAGACCATGTTGTCTCTGAATCCACCTGAAGGAGAACTGTGATTATAATTTTAGACCAGGTGGTCTCTGAATACACATGGAAGAGTACCGATATAACAATTTTAGACCATGTTGTCTCTGAATCCACCTGGAGTACTGTAATAACAATTTTAGACCAGGTGGTCTCTGAATCCACCTGAAGGAGTACTGTAATAATAATTTTAGACCAGGTGTCCTCTGAATCCACCTGAAGGAGTACTGTAATAATAATCTTAGACCATGTTGTCTCTGAATCCACCTGAAGGAGAACTGTGATTATAATTTGACCAGGTGGTCTCTGAATCCACATGGAAGAGTACCGATATAACAATTTTAGACCATGTTGTCTCTGAATCCACCTGGAGTACTGTAATAACAATTTTAGACCAGATGGTCTCTGAATCCACCTGAAGGAGAACTGTGATTATAATTTTAGACCAGATGGTCTCCGAATCCACCAGGAAGAGTACCGAGATAACAATTTTAGACCATGTGGTCTCTGAATCCACCTGGAGGAGTACTGTGATTACAAATTTAGACCAGGTGGTCTCTGAAGGAGTACTGTGATTACAATTTTAGACCAGATGGTCTCTGAAGGAGTACTGTGATAATAATTTTAGACCATGTTGTCTCTGAATCCACCTGAAGTACTGTGATTATAATTTTAGACCAGGTGGTCTCTGAATCCACCTGAAGGAGTAGTGTGATAACGATTTTAGACCAGGTGGTCTCTGAATCCATCTGAAGGAGTAGTGAGATAACAATTTTAAACCAGGTGGTCTCTGAATCCACCTGAAGGAGTACTGTGATAACAATTTTAGACCAGGTGGTCCCTGAATCCACCTGGAGTACTGTGATAACAATTTTAAACCAGGTGGTCTCTGAATCTTCCTGAAGTACCGTGATAACAATTTTAGACCAGGTGGTCTCTGAATCCACCTGAAGGAGCACTGTGATAACAATTTTAGACCATGTGGTCTCTGAATCCATCTGAAGGAGTACTGTGAAAACAATTTTAGACCAGGTGGTCTCTGAATCGAACTGGAGGAGTACTGGGATAGCGACTTTAGACCAGGTGGTCTTGAATGAGTACTGCGATAACAATCTTAGACCATGTTGTCTCTGAATCCACCTGGAGGAGTACTGTGATAACAATTTTAGATCAGGTGGTCTCTGAATCCATCCAGAGTACAGTATAACAATTTTAGACCAGGTGGTCTCTGAATCCACCTGGAGGGTACTGTAATAACAATTTTAGACCAGGTGGTCTCTGAATCCACCCAGAGGAGTACTGTGATAACAATTTTAGACCAGATAGTCTCTGAATCTACCCAAAGGAGTACTGTGATAACAATTTTAGACCAGGTCTCTGAATCCACCTGGAGAAGTACAATGATAATAATTTTAGACCATGTGGTCTTTGAATCCATCTGAAGGAGTAGTGTGATAACAATTTTAGACCATGTAGTTTCTGAATCCACATGAAGGAGTACCATAATTTAATTCTAGACCACAAGGTCTCTGAAACAGCTTTATATATATACTGCTTGGAATACTGGCTCACATGATCTCACTCAGATTTCTGAACAGTTTGTGTCATATCAGCATCAGAAGCTTCTACACTAATTACTTTATATATATACTGCTTGGAATACTGGCTCACATGATCTCACTCAGATTTCTGAACAGTTTGTGTCATATCAGCATCAGAAGCTTCTACACTAATTACAATCTGGGCATGAACTGGGGCTAGACATGGGTGCTACATAATGACATTTGTCTTAAACATTTGGAGGGTTAGCAAAAATAACTTGTATTTAAGATGAAAATTTTAATGAAAGAAAATACATCATACATAGCTAAAGTTGGAATACCTGTACATTAGACATAACAATTCTGTCTATAACTACCCTAAAATGACACTACTACAAATTAAATAAGAATTGCATACAATATTTACAGAGTGAAATACCAAATACCTGCCTTTAAGTATCTCAAATTGCAACACTGATATGTATGCTAATGATTCTACAATACACATTTGAGACATACAAACTAAAGTCCAAGAAGACTTGAATAGAATTGAATTGTGGTGCAAGGATAATAATATGTTTATAAATTGTAATAAAACTAAATGTATGACAGTTGGAACAAAGCAAAAACTTGCATTTCAAAATGAAGAACTATTTTTGACAATTCATTCTGAACAATTACAACATTCCTCTTGTGAAAAATTACTTGGAATCAAAATTGACTCAAATTTAAATTGGAAAAATCAAATTGATAAAATCTGTTCTAAAATATCATCAAAAATCTACCTTCTTTCAAAAATTAAGAAATATTTAAATCTTGAATCAAGGCAACTTTTTTATTCGGGTTATATTTTGCCTTTAATTGATTATTGCTGTGTTGTTTGGGGAAATTGTTCAAATGAGGGACTAAATTGCATTCTTAACTCTTTCAACACTGCAGACCGCTTTTCCGGTTTACGCAATCTTGTTTACAAACACTGCAGACCGAAATATCGGTCTCAGGTATGCCCTGTATTTAAACATAGTGTCTACCTGATTGGATACTATTTATAATCTATGACGTTTTCATACGGGGTCTTGGTAAAACTTATTCGGATTTTTTCTAGTGTTTACGATGTTTTCATAAATAAATACCGAGAAACCCGGAGTTTATGAATGAAATTTGAAAGGTAGAAAGAAAAAAAAATGGCAGACAGTGATGATCAGAGCGAGTTTTCTGAGGACGAGTTTATTGATGATGTCGGCGAATTTGACCTCGTAGATGTTAACAATAGGACTAGGAATGATTTAGAAAGACTCTGGAGAAATATAGTCGGTGATAGTGACGACGAAGACGATGAATTTGATGGATTTGAACCAGAAGATGCTTACGTCGTACCTGAATTTGTTAATTGGGACAAGACGAGAAACGTGCGTCAACTTCATGTATTTTCCGAGCGAGCTGGACCCACAAGAGTGCTTGATGGATCCAATAGAGCTGTGGACTATTTTAAATTGTTCTATAGTGATCATGTGTTTGCTGAAATTACGAGATTGACAAATTTGAATGCTGCAACGAAACGAGCTCGTGGTGATAAAGGTGTATGGACAGACGTCACTGTTGACGAGATCAAAGCTTACTTTGGAATTTTAATTGTTATGGATACAATGACATTCGATCGTGATGAACTTTATTGGTCTCAAAGTGAAAGCCACTGGCTGTTGGGTTCCAAGATTGGAGAAGTTATGTCGCGTGACAGGTATGTGCAAATAAAACGTTACCTGCATTTCAGTGACGATACAAACGTGGCCACCGATAAACTGCACAAAGTCAGATTCTTGTTAGACCATTGTAGAAAAACATTTCAACAGGAATACATCCCCCATAAGCAAGTGAGTGTAGATGAGGCAATGATACCATTTAAGGGCCGACTTGGCATCAAACAATATATGAAAGACAAACCTGTGAGATTCGGTATCAAAGTGTGGGTGCTAGCTGATGCAGTGACAGCATATTGTCATAACTTTGATGTGTACGTTGGGAAAAATGCTGAGGTAGTGAAAAACAATCTAGGACTATCATCTAAAGTTGTAATAGAACTCACCAAGCCCTTAGAAATGAAAGGATATGAAGTCTACACTGACAACTTCTACACCAGCCCCACACTTGCCGACTACCTTTATGGTAGAAATACGTACTTATGTGGGACAGTGCGAACCAATCGCAAAGGTTATCCAAAAGATCTAATACAGACTAGTGCCGCAGGAAGACGTCTGGAACAAGGCCAGTCAGACTGGAGAATGTGTGGCCCACTTCTTGCCTCTTTCTGGAAGGACAACAGAGTTGTCTACTACCTATCTAGCTGCCACGACCCAGATGGTGACATGACCACCCAACGTCGAGCAAAAAATGGGACCGTCCAAGAGCTGCAATGCACGCCAACCGTTGAAGCATATGCCAAGTATATGGCAGGAGTTGACCGCCTGGATCAAAACACCAGACTGAACAAAGACAAAAAAACTATGCGCTGGTATAGACGTATCGAAACAAAACTCAGAGAGTGTGCATTGTATAATGCGTATATAATTGAGGGGACTGTTGTAAACCATTTTCCGCCAAACAAACGGAAGCGTGACTTGCTTTCCTTTCGGATGGATGTGGCACATCAACTAATTGGAGGCTTCCGAATAGCCAGAAAGTCATTCAAATGTCCACGGACAATTTCAAATGGTGATGATGAGTGCCTTGATGAAAAGGGACACTGGCCAGTTTCCAGTGGTAGTGCAGACAGACTGTGTTGTGTGCTTGAAGAAGCATAAGAACTATGTTTCAAGTCATCCAGGTGTATCTATCAAAGACAATCCCTGTAAGCGAAGTAAAACAACCATGTTGTGTAAAAAATGTTTAGTGCCTCTATGTTGTAACTCTAAAAGCACCTGCTTCCGTGACTTTCATACAAAACTATTACTGGCAGTGAATTTCACCTGTGCAGGTATAAATTACACCTGATGTGATTAAGGGACTGTAAAATGCTTTTTGCTCAATTTACACTAATTGAATGATTCATATAACATTATAGTAAATGTTGTTTTTCTTTATGCTTATTTGTAAATAATTAAAATAATCATAAACACTTAACAAGTTTTTACCTAATCTACCTGTCATCTAATGACAGGTAAATAAGAGGGAAGGAGGAAACTGAGTATTCTGACAACTTTATTTCACTTAGAAGTGATCATATGGAAAGTATGCTTGATTACAAAGCTCTCTTTTAAGCCAAATAGTGAAATCTAGTAATTTACCTGATTATTTACCTGTTCACACCTGTACTTTGACACATATATGAAATATATTTCAGCTATATTAAAGGTGAGACTTTCAGCTTTCCATTGATACCAAGTTTGTTGAAATACAGATATTACTTAAAAAGTTATTAGTGTTTAAATAACTGGCCCATTTATAAACAAATTTCTCTAAAGTTACTTAGTGTTGAAGGGTATTTGGTCCTTGCAGTTACTTAGTGTTGAAAGAGTTAAATTGCAAAAAAGAACAGCAAGATTGATATTAGATCAAGATCCCACAGCACCATCTGAACCTCTGTTTAAACAACTTGGATGGATGAGTATTGAACAAAGAATCAAATACCATAAATATCTTCTTGTTTCAAAATGTCTAAAGAATTAAGCACCTGTATATTTAAAAAATAAAATCCAATACTTGTCTGATAAAAATCCTTACTCTCTCCGAAATGTTGTAAGTGAAAAATTACAAATCCCAAAGGCAAAAACTGAACTTTTTAAGAAAACTTTTACATACTCTGGACCAAAGCTATGGAATGAACTTCCGTTTTTGATACGGCAAGCTTCCTCTCATAATGCATTTAAAATAAAAGTTAAAAGTCTCATTTTAAATGATGATGTACCTTAAATTACCATTAAATATTTACTAAATCTTTTTGTGTATACTTATTACAATGTATTGCTTCTTGTGTATAACTTTTGTATAGTGTATTTTACAATGTTTGTTGAAATATGTCAATGAGGGCCTCAGGGAAGATTAGTTATTAACTAACTGTGTAACCCTCTATAAATAAAGAATTTATTATTATTATTATTATATAATATGTTGAAAAACATCAAATAATGGAAAAATCAATTATCATTTAATCAAGATTTAATATTTTGTTATAAATATTAATGAATTTGTATTTTTTTTAATTAAAAATTAGAATCTTTCCTATTAATCAACATAAAAGGCATGAAAGTTATGTAATACAGATAACACAGTTCAGAAATTCTTGCTTTTCAATGTTTATCAATAAAAATGATCAACTGATATTTTCTCAAATAATTTTTTTTTTCACCTCAAAATTACAAAAAAGAGAAATCTATTACCAAAATTTATATCAATATCTGTGAATTAGTATTATCACATATAACTCTCATTTTAGACAAAATATTCGAAAAATAACAACAGCAACAAAGAGTAATATATGGAATACAACAGCATCCAAAACAAATATACAAGATGATAGATAATCATAGGTAAAATGAGTATGAGTATAGACTCTATGACACAATGACACATTTATACTTCTAAACAGCAGTGATGTACAGTACTGACATCTTCATCAAATCTTAAACTCGGCATACAATCTCTATATTCCTCTTCATCTTCATTGACTTACAATTACAATCCTTTAGCTTAAGATATCATTATTGTCATTGCTGTTCTGAAAGATAGTCATGGAAACTGTGCAAAAACGTATGGAATTTTACAAGCAAATAATGAATCGAATAATTTGTAAATTATATTTTTGTGTAGTAACCATAAAAAATTATATACTAATTCTCTTGTAATCTAATTTGGAATCTTTGCTATTTTTTAAAAATGATGACACAAATTAAGCAATAAAACCATTTTGTTTTAAGATACTAATACAATTTAGTACATAAAGTTGTTCCCCATACTGATTCAAACAGGTTTCCATTTTTTAATTGTTTGATAAAATCTCTACAGTATTGCAGTAACAAGGTAGATGTCAATATATAGTAACTGTCATTTAGAAGTATAATTGTGTCATAATGATCAAATAAAACAAAAATATTGCACATTATCAAAATCTGACAAGAATGGACAAAAATATAGCAATACTGAATTTAATTAAGATCCATCTAGTATTTGTGGAGCAATGCAGGTATTAGAATACAAATATTGATGTAAAAATATCAATTATATCAACTGAGAGAATCTGAAAACAAACACATTTATCCCAAGTAAAAATGACTAATTAGTTTTCTTAAATCACACAAGATATATATGAATATGTTATGATTTGCATATACAAACAGTGTTTAGGGTTATTTTCATGAATTGCAAATTATGGAATATTTTGGCTTTTAACATTGCCAATTTGCAAACACTATACATTAAGGTCTAACTACCAATGTGAAATTAAACTGTAGTCCTGGCAAATGTGTCATATACTTATATTAATATGAAATTCAAGTAATACATTGACAAATTCACTTCTATAAATTTAAAGTAATGTACCCCTTTAGCAGAGTAAGATAAAATAAAATATCCCAAAATTTCAAACTGAATTGTGACTTTATTGACCTATGCAAATATTGTTTTTTGTTCTCAGACCTGTAGAAAAATTCTCAATTTAAAATTAAAAAAAAGAAACAACAATAAAAATATATAAAACATTATATAGTACATATCTCTCTGTGTGTTCAATGGAAGAAAAAAAAACAAGCAACAACAAATACGTTTATACCTCAAACATACCAAAACAAACATATTCTGTTATTAAACACAAAATTGTGTTGTATAACAAAATAAGAACCAAACATCATCCTATTTATATAAGCTACAAAGTATAAACGAATTATATATAAATAATGTCAATAATTACATTAATGAAATGTCAAGTGTAAAAACTTTATCTAAACTACCCTAAAAACAGGACTTATTACATAGATACCTGTGTAATACTGTGTCTTTCAAGCAAAATATAAACCAGATATTCCACCCAGTTAAATAAAAAGGCTTATTTCCATGTGCGACGACATAATTGAAAATATCAATGAGTGTCCGATAATGAAAAAAACTAAGCTCTTTTTAAACATCACTAAAATTGCATTGCAAATAACCCTGCTCTGTTTATCAAAGACATATTTGTCATTCATTAAAAAAAGTAGCTGCTATCTATCACGAGTCAGTCTGGAAAAGTAAATTTGTGTCTATTGTAATAAGAAAAGAAAATATTTTCAGATAAAGTGTGAAAAATATGAATTGTATTCTCATTCAGACATGTTTATCAATGTGCCAGAAAATAAGATCTTAATGAAACTGTTGTTGGTTTACATAAAAATAATGGTTAACAGACATTTATACCTACAGACAAGCTGACAGACCATCAATGGTGTTTCTGAGTGAGTGATTGTTCTTTAATGCCAACTCAGCAATTTTTCAGCTACTGAAAATTGACACCACCCACAGGTATAGACTCAAAATTGTAAAACAAAACAAATACACTGACAACCATAATTTTAAATGACAACAAATTTCAAAATATTTGTTTTTGTTTTTTTAAAAGACTCTACAAGAAACAACGAGCTAAAATCAATAATACATGAAATGTGATTAAAGTCAATTATTGTTTGTATGTACCTGAATAAATATTATTATTATTATCATTATTTATCAAGGAAACAATCGAAGTAAAATGTAATATCACATTAACAACTTCATAAAATTACAATATTTTTAACATCAGCACATTTGTAAGTTACTAATTACTATAATAACATTACAATTCAAAACATAACAACAATTTGGATTGGTCTAAAATCAAATCAAGTCATATAATAAAATATTTGGATTGGTCTAAAATATATTGTATAAAGATTGAGTATTACAATGGTTTTTTTTTCTATTACACATTATAAAGTTTTATTAAAACAGCTTTAAATTATTGTTTCATCAGTGATAATCTATTTCTTCTCAAATGTTCATTTCAAGATCAATTTCAATATCATGTGATTCATATTAGACCACTTACGGGTATTTAGTTATTATGCTAAATAAAAAATCATGCTAAATTCTTCATTTAGAAATTGTAAAATAATAGTACATGTATACAGGAAAAAAATTGTAACAGATTTGTTTAACTGTCTCATTGCTGTCTAATATGATAAAGTTGAAAAAGGGACATAATAATACAGTTTGATATCCACAATTTAAGATGGTACCAAGCAAGCAAGCCAAATTTGAAAGTGTCCCGATTTAAACATGGCTTCTATTATCTCCAAATATGACCCATATATGTAGGCACAGATGTTCGAAATTCTTTATACAGCATGGCATAGTTTAAGAAGACACTTTTCTAAGGAATCCAATATTAAATTTCGATAGATAAATTGGAAAATCAATATATTTGTTATCATAAGCATATGACTCTATCTTAGCAATTGTTATAATAGGCATAGGAATTTATCCTAGTCATTTTTTCAACAGTATGCAATAAAATATTGAAAAAAAAAAAAAAAAAAAAAAAAAAAGTTTTCTTTTAATG
>MJUT01014918.1:260102-284269 GCA_002080005.1 Gigantidas platifrons | reverse complement strand
GACCTGTATTTAATGGTCCAAAGCATTGTTTTAAAGTTTGAAAAGATTTGGTTGAGCGGTACTTTAATTATCATCCGGAAACCAAAAGGGTGACGGACGGACAGACATGAGGATCCCTATATACCCCCGACTCTCGTCGAGAGGGGGTATAATTAAAAGATTGTAGATTGTTACAGAATTTCCCTCTCAAATAGGTTCTGTAAAGACATGGTATTAAAGATCAAGGCTACACTACAGTCCACGAGTGTGATAAATTTTTATCATTTCCCTGAGTGCAGAACAGTAGGACAGTGACGATTGATTCAAATTCTCATATACGTATCAAATATCCAAATATTTTGTCTTAATAATACAGGAACCAATAAATTAAAGTGTATTTATTTTGGTAAACATTTCAATTTTACACTGGGAACTCGTCACGATTTTTATTTAATTGTGATGTATTTCTGTTACCGGTAGGTGACATTTTACTGAACAAATGGACTATGTGAGACAATAACAGGATACTCTCGGGAGGGTATTGAAATTTGTGATTCTTTTTTCCCAGGTGAGCAAAAGAAATTGTAAGAAGATTTAACAGGCATACCCCTTCCCCCTTTTTTAAATACTTTTGGTATACTCACCGCGTCTCTCATGATAGATTTAAATGTACGGACAAACAGTATAGAGAACTGTGTAAAGCCACTGGTAGCAAATGTGTTTTGATCTGTTTCATATCTCTGTAAAGGAAAATAAATTCATTTTACTTCAGGCTACATGCTGAGATTTTATACATTAAGATTGTTAATTGTTACGTATATGTCCCTCATTTACACGTAACAACTATATCAATTTTAAGATATGACTGAACAAATCTTTATTACAAATAAATATCACCTGGAAAACATACATATCAGTGAAGTTTATAAAGTTTTAAAAATAAGAATTTCTATGAGATATTAAAGGAAGAAAATCATTCACCAAATTGAGCAAAAAATCAACACCAATTTATCTATTGAAAAGTATGCAAGACTAGGTAGACAAGTCATGGAGGTATTAATTAAGTATGGGACATATATCTGTTTGTTCTAAGCATGTCATGTATGTCATCCTCAATGTCAAGGTTTTGATGTCATCCTCAATGTCAAGGTTTCTATGCCATCCTCAATGTCAAGGTTCCTATGTCATTCTCAATGTCAAGGTTTCTATGTCATCCTCAATGTCAAGGTTTCTATGTCATCTTCAATGTCAAGGTTTTTATGTCATCCTCAATGTCCAGGTTTCTATGTCATCCTCAATGTCAAGGTTTCTATGTCATCCTCAATGTCAAGGTTACTATGTCTATTAGTAACAAGAAATTTAAACAAACTTATGTTGGTTTTTGGCAAATATCAGTTTATACTACAGGAATTATTTTGATAAAATTGCAAATTAACAATAAGGCCTCATTAATACTGTATATCATAGAGAAAGTTGCATTCATTAAAAAAAAAAAGTTAGAGCTAAAATTTTCTAAAAAAAACTAAATAAAGATATTTGTTTTCTCCTTATGTTCTGATATTTATTGTTATGTACTTACACTAGATTTGCTACAAGTTCCTTGTATATTAATAATCCCTTTTAATAAATTGCTGCTATGAAAGTTGAAATGCTGACAGACCATATATTTTTTCAAGACATGTGTTTTCTTCACATGTAATCAGTAAAGAAATGTTGTTAGCGTATAATAGGTCAGTCAAGATTTGAATTTTCACAGCATCAATTTTTTAAAAGGGATTATTAATAATAAAAAAACTTGTAGCAAGTCTATACTTACATGAAGAACATACATTTTGAATTAGTTTTCTTAAATTAAGAATGAAGCATCCATTTAAAAACCAGTAAAGTAGAACTTTCTCAGGGGTTCATGAACACTTAAGTGGACATAATAACCTTTTATAAAGTGAGGATGGCTATGTGTACAATATGTCATGACAGTTACTTCAGTACAAATAAAGGGTTAAGGTTATATCTAGCGTATGGACCTTAGTCCAGGTGAGCAAAAAATTAATGGTTTGATAACAAGAAAGTTTGAAGTAATTACACATGTGAAAGGAATACACCTTTTTTAAAAGCAACAAAATCTATTGCTTACATTCATAGCTGTGAAGCTTGTACATGACTGCATGTGTTTTTTTTTTATAGCAGATGTGCTTATTTATTCAGTACATGTTATAAAAAATAAATAAAAGAGGAATATGGCCATAGGTCACAGATGCCCCACTTCCAGCTAATAATAAACTAAAATATTTGTCTACTGCAGCAAGCAAAAGCTTTCAAATGGCTAAATGAACTACAGTCCTTTTTAATTTAATTCTTTATTTGTTTAACGAGGATTGCCAACAGCCAATGGCTACAAGCGGTTTTCCTCATGTCCTTTTTTCATTCAAGACTTATCAGTGGGTTTATAACAAGAGTATCACAACAAGTACCACTAATGAAGCAGGAACTGCCAACTCTTCCGGAGCACCCAACTTCACTCATGGTTTTTTTTAAGGTTCATGTTGCTCAATCTTTAGTTTTCTGTGTAGTGTTTGTAGATTATTATGTTCTTTTGTCTTTTTTTTTTGGCCATTGCATTGTCTGTCCTTCAGTTTACAGCTTCTGATTACCACTTTGTGTATTTTCAAACTTTTCTTACGGAGCATACAAGACATTATAGCTAATAATGTAAATTGATCTGAGTACATGTATTGTGTTCACAAAACCATTGGGCACAAATTTCAAAGTGTTTTGCCAAAGGAAACTGAAGCTAGAGCACAAATACCACAAATTTGTCATTTTAGACACAAGTACTTAATTTTTACTTACAATCATATGCCTGACAAAGTCTTGAATTCAAACACATGCACTTGAATGGCATTACATAAGACACTATACTAATGTATTTATCTTTACAGAGAACAAACTGAATGATATTTCACACATACAAAAAATATACAATGTAGGTATGATTTTGTCATATCTGTCTTAAATGTGCATGTTCAGATGGAAGAAATTTTATTGTTTTTAATTAGTAAAATATGAGAAAAATTGTCACCACACAAAAATGTCCATGTTTTGTATAGATAACATCAATAACAAATGACCAATTCATGATCAGTAACATTTGTTAATGAGACAAGTTAATGATTGGTTGAAATCTGAACACAATAAATTCCAGAAGGTCATTAGGGTCAAGGGTTTTCACATAAACACTTTACCAAGCATGTTTCAGATTAGAGAGATTACAAATTAGATTTAAAATCATTTATGTGGGTCAAACATTAATACACAATGTTCCAGTATTTTAGAGCACAACTTCACACTAAAACGTCCAAAATGAGGCTGCAGGGTCAAGTGAAACATGATATGTATTATTATAAGTTAATGTTATAAAGTTAATAATGCATGCAACCTAAGGTCTGGAGAGAAGCTGTCAATCATCACACAACATTTCATATACCGGTAGATAAGTTGTCAGGTTTTACAATCACATTTTATTGATTTTTTATCACATTTCTCTGTGCCTTAATAACTTTGCTTTGCTGTCTTTTAAAAGTGTCATGAATGGGGGATACTCAAACTGTTAAAGCATCAACAAAGGTCAACATTGACCATAACTCGCCATGATAAATATAGACTAACGCCAGTTTTGAAGGTCAAGATAGACATTATCAGTATCTCTGTGATACTAGTGATCATGTATATCAAGACCTTCAAAACTGTTGTTATTGTTTTTATATCACACTGATCAATAATTTTCAGTATCAGAGTCAGGTTGTAGATACTGACAATATCACTTCGTGAAATCATAAGAAAAAATGTCTAAAATCAACGATAATATCTAGTATATTACATACAATACGTTATTTCACTTTCTGACAATAATGTCAATTTTCTTCCTCTTTTTTTTATTTTTTATTTCTCTCCAGCCAAATTAAACATTTGAATACATGTATGACAAGTCATTACAAATTTAAGCCAAATACTTGCTCAAGCTGCTATCATTACAAATTTAAGCCAAATACTTGCTCAAGCTGCTAGGTATTAAAACTGTGGTATCATTCATACCCATTGTAAAGTAAAAACCAATTGAGGGGTACCATTACCTTCTAAGCAATGTAATTCAGTGCACCACTTTAGGGTAAATGTATAATTGAAGCCAATTAGCAACTAAAACTAACAAAATGTACCTGAATATCAACAAGTGAATGAGGTATTGCGTAATGATGTGACCCCCATTCCTTATTTCAGCATAGGCATGAATGGTTGAATGGTGTTATGCTAAATGATGCAATGCATCCACACCCCTTCCCTCAAGCCCCCAATCTGGTATACAGTCATGAATGGATGTATAGTGTATTGATAATGATGCACCCCCTTATTTTGGCATAATCATGAAAGTATGAATTACATACATTGTATTGCTAAGTGATGAAATTTATCTCCCCCCTCCCCCCCCCCCAATTTTGACATAGTCATGAATGGATGAAAGGTGTTTTGCTAAATGAAGCAACCTTTTGGTTTATGTACATGTATTTAGTTTTATTTAAAATAAGGATTTTTTTGGCCAAATTTGACCATAGTCTATATATGTAAATTAAATGGTGATTGATTGATTGATTGATGTTTAATGCCAACTTTAGCAGTATTAAAATTAAATGGTGATATAAACTAGTTGATCTAGTGATATTGTATTAGTATAACAACAACTACCATCTTAGTATTATTACCTCATATGGATCAATCTAAAAATGATGAAATATCTGTTAGTAAAATACACTATTAAATTACAGTACAGAAAGAGACATAGCGTGATAAATCACTGTGACACACATATCACTCATCTTGGTGATTTGGATATATCTTTTGTTCAATTTAATATATCATCAAAATTTCATTTACATTTAGAACTTGTTACTTACTATCACCCAAAAGGCATATCAAAATAAGAAAACAGATTATTAAACAGACCAAAAGATATATCCGTATCACTAAGTCTCTGTCTGTACTGTGACATGTGTAATTAATACAAGTGAAAATACACAATCTGGATTATATCTCTATATTTAGAAAGTAACCAACAAACACATAAAATACAAACAGCAATAAACAATCTGGATTACAAATCTATATTTAGAAAGTGACCAACAAACACATACAATACAAACAGCAACAATCTGGACTACAAATCAATATTTTGAAAGAGACCAGTAAACACATGTTATACACACGTCAAAACAATCTGATTAAAATCACGTCTCTCATTCGCTCTCCTGTACTGGTAAGTTGTGGCGCAGCAGGGGAGAGAGATCTAAAGGAACCACATAATGGGCCACATGTGAGTGAATACTTAATGATATGATAAATATGGTTCATGACTTTATTCTACCAATCAGAATGGTTGTAGCAAACAAAACACTTTAATTTTAAATTATAAGGTTTTCATAGTCACTTAAGCATCATTTTCATTGGAGGACGGTAACATAGGGTCACTCGCATGTGACCCCGTAAAGGGGTTCCTTCAGAACTCTCTCCCCTGTTGCGACATATCAGTAAAGGAGAGCAAGTGAGATTGTGCAAAGAAAGTGAAAACAGTGATTGTCAACATTAACTATTTCACCAAAATCAACAACGAACCATCACCTCTCACCACAAATCATTGAACATAAAAAACACCATGACATATGACGTAATCAGAATCACAAATCTATATTTAGAAATTAACCAGGAAGTAGAACTCCTTTTACTATTTAAAGTACAAAAATGTTCTCATTTCTATACATTTGTATATAGATGTAGGAGGCTTTGTGTGGATCAGTGAGTGTGAAAGGATATCATATAAATTGAGAATAACAAAAAAGTACAAAATCTACTAACAGTGTGTCAAGCACTTTTTGGCTTCAAAAAATTAGGAAATCAGGAGGGTTTTTAGTTAAAAATCAGGAGATTATCAGGAATTTTTTTTATATAAAAAGTGATAAAACCATACAAAAAAAATTGCCACCTTCCTCCCCTCTACGCAAGAGCTTTCACACCATAATTTATAAATTTAAGCATGTGTTTTTGATTCCAGATGAAGGTCACTATCAGAATGTCAGAATGTAATTGGCAGGCTAAAAGGTCTTACTTAGGCCATTTTCCTCACCTCCTTTTATTGATAAGATGCTTTACACTAAAATAATAAACATATTATTATGTTTTTGTTTTTTTTTTTGTGGGGAAAAAGTTCAAAATCAGGAGTTATCAGGAGTTTATCTAACAAATTCAGGAAAAAATCAGGAACAGCTCAAAATCAGGAAAAATAAGGAAAATCAGGAGTCACTTGACAGACTGTAAATAACTAATTGTAAGTAACCATGATCTTCTAAACTACATTTCTTGTCTCTTTATATTTTCTACATATATCTCTGGCTGGTTAACCACAGTTTAATAAAAGATCACAATTTAAAGTACAGATATACACTCAATAGTTTTAATTTTTCATACATACATGTAGTTCAGTATACCAATTTGTTTTTGCAGCTATTGATATTGCCTTTAATTATTGACTGATAATGTAAGAATATTTCTAAAGTTTTGTAATTACCAGATATCTTTTTTATGGTCAATTATCATTCAATAAACTCCACCATCCACAGTCTTTGCCTTAATTTTTTCTACCTACTTGCCCTCAAGTCAAATTTTGAAAATTTCCTCTTTATTCAAACAAATTCTTTCATAATTTTCACTTGTCCGAATCCAGTTTTACTTGTCCCGGGCTTCGGGCAAGCGCAAGGACTGCATCACTAGAGAATGTTTCATTATTTAAAATAATGGCTGCATGCAAACACAACTTGGTTTACAGTGATACAAGGAGAAAATATAAAGTGGACAATGTAACAAAAAACAAAATATTAACTTGTACCCATTTGTTAATATTTTGTGCAAATAAAATATGTTTAATGCAACAAAAAAAAACACGTACCACATTACCAATGGAACCATTAATGATTGTATGTCCATTCAGTACACCTTTATCTGTACAATTAATATGGACCTCTTCATCTTGTGCTGGAGAAAGTTTACCATTAGACCCTGCCAGACTGTATGGGGACGTGGTCGCCAGGCTTCCAGTTGAAGGTTTAGTTGGTATCACAGCAAGTTTATCACACAGTCCATTTTCCACACCATGTCTTAACTTTTCAATTTTCTCTTCTCCATATTCACCAGATGCCACTTCCATTACTGTACAATACAAAGTTATTTGTTACATTAATGTACAGCAAAAAGTTCATAAGTTACATTGTTGTACAACAGAAATATAACATGATACATTGCTGGATAACACAAAGATTGCAGAGCAAAACGAAGATTGGTTTGGTTTGGGTTAGGCCAAAAAAAAAAGTGTTTTTACGGCCACATGTCAAAAAAATCTAAGGTCGGTCGGTCGGCATTAAATGTTTTTTTTTTTTTTACTATTGGCAAAACCGGAAATAGTCGTTCCCGGTTCCGGAATCCGATTCCGGTATTTTATTTTCGAAATATCCTCCTAGACTGGAGGGAAAACGAAAACAAAAGAAGAAGAAGAAGTCGTCATTTGTTAAAGCTGTTTTATGACGAGTTACGCAGTATTTATACCTTCTTTGCTCTCAATTTCAACAAAAGGCTAGCGGTTGAATAAATAAAGCATTGCTGCTGACTAAACAAAAATGATTATCCGAATTCTGTGTAAAAATTGATAGGGTCGCTAGCAAAAATTAGGGGCGAATAATTGCCAATAAAAAAGGTTAGGGTCGGCAGCTGAAAAATAGGGTCGGTCGGGTGACCGTAAACACACATATTTTTTTTTTGGCCTTATGATGATTAATGCCACTTTCTACAATATTTCAGTTATATTGTGGCAGTTAGTTTTCTTGGTGGAGGAAACGGGAGTACCATGAGAAAACCATGACCTGTCATAAGTCACTGACATCACATAATGTTGTATGGAGTACACCTTGCCATGAACGAGTTCGAACTCACAACTTTAGTGGTGATAGGCACTGATTGCACAGGTAGTTGTAAATCCAACTACCATACGATCACGACCATGATGCTATAAGAGACCAAACTCTTGTGAGACAAATTGAAATGTCATAATTTATATTGAAAAAAACCTCTTGAGATATGACTTGTCTTGAAAGAACATATTATGTTACAGAGGGAATAGTCTATCAAAACATGTTAAAATATATAATAAATTTAACTTTTAATAGAGTTTTTAATATGCAGACTATTTGTATACAACATCTAAAATATTGAGGAAATACTCTACCAAAATCTGCAGGGTTGTGATAGGCTGGACAAGTCATTCCATGAGACTCCAAATATGGCAACAAAGATGAGATTGATCCCTTATATAAACAGCTTCCTTCAGCCAACAGATACAACTGGAAATGAAGCAAGTTTAATATTTTCAGATACTTTTTACATAATAGCGCCAATTGAAGACTATTTCTACCAAAGCATAGCAATACAACTATTACTATCAAATCATTTATTATGATAAAAAAAAGTTGTTTTCAAAGTGATTTTTTTTCATAATTACAATTGTAAATGTTGAAAAACAAATAAAACTAAACAAAAACAACAAGAGATGGTAAACATATATTTTTTGGAATTTTTGAAACTAGAGGCTCAGGTGAGCCTGTATCGCTCACCTGATATAAATAAGTCCTCTTAAGAATGTCTGCATGCCGAATACATCTAAGTTACTATTCAAATCCCATAGGGTTCTATGTTAAAACTATGTCTGCTCATGGCAGCCATCTTGGATGAAGGTTGTGGTGACACAATTTTGAAAGTATATACTACCCAAGGAACATCCATGCCATGTTTGCTTTAAATTGGCTGACTGGTTTCAGAGGAGAAGACTTTTAAACAATTTTCCCATAGGGTCCTATGTTAAAACTATGTCCGCTGATGGTGGCCATCTTGGATGGAGGTCTGGGTCACTGGATATAATTTTGAAAGTTGACCATTTAAGGATCATTCATGCCATGTTTGCTTTACATTGGCTTACTGGTTTCAGAGGAAAATTTTTTTAAACATTTTTCCCATAGGTCCTATGTTAAAACTATGTTTGCTGACAGTGGCCATCTTGGATGGAGGTCGGGGTCACATGACATTATTTTGAAAGTTGACCACCTAAGGACCATTCATGTCATGTTCGCTTTAAATTGACTTACTAGTTTCAGAGGAAAACATTTTTAAACATTTTTCCCATAGGGTCCTATGTTAAAACTATGTTTGCTGACGGCAGCCATCTTGGATGGAGGTCGGGGTCACTGCACATAATTTTGAAAGTTGACCACCTAAGGACCATTCATGCCATGTTTGCTTTAAATTGACTTATTGGTTTCAGAGTTAAAGACTTTTAAACATTTTTTCCATAGGGTCCTATGTTAAAACTAAGTCGAGTCATGGTGGCCATCTTGAATCTCCGATCGGCAAACGATTCACAAGTTTAGTACATGACCACCCAATGATCATTCCTGCAAAGTCACAATTCAATTGGTTTAGTGGTTTCTGACAAGAAGATTTTCAAGGTTTCAACCAATCAGAACACATTATTGGCCCTGGCGGCCATGTTGAATTTCCGATCTACACCAAAAACATAAAACTGGTAGAGGACCATCCAATGAACATTTATGGCAAGTTTGGTTGAAATCTGTTCAGCGGTTTCAGAGAAGAAGAGTTAAATGTGAAAAGCTAACGGACGGATGCTTACCAATGACAAAAGCTCACATGGCCATAGCTAAAAAGCACAAAAAATCACAAATATTTCCATGAATATTACTGTTCTACCCATCATCACAGGTCTGTTTTTTTTTTCCCCATAAAAAAAAAATGAAGCTCATTAACAACACAAATATCTTTGAGACTAACTTTTTAATTACAAAAATAGCTGGTCGCAAGGCAGACCATCCAGCTTGCCTGTGCAATCTATAGTTACATGTAAATGTCATAACCATGTGGTTTTAGTATTTAATTTGGTTAAGAACAATACTTCAGTTTAGCCAAAAGAAAACCATTTAATGGTATTCAAAATGGACATATAAATGTAATAGTAAAACAGGTCTTAACAAAAATGTCAAAGTCATTCAGGCAGAAATAGTAGGTCACGATGACCTATATTTGTGTGCTGTGTTTTTAAATGTCCACAACAAACTCACATGTGAAGTTTCATCAACCTGGACCAAGTAGTTTGTCTACATTGGACCTAAACGCAAACGTCAATGCAAACATTTCGAAGTCATTCAGGCAGAAATAGTAGGTCATGGTGACCTATATTTGTGTGCAATGTTTTTAACTGTCCACGACAAACTCACATGTGAAGTTTCATCAACCTGAACCAAGTAGTTTGTCTACATTGGACCTAAACGCAAACGTTAACGCAAAAATGTAGAAGTAATTCAGGCAGAAATAGTAGGTCACAGTGACCTATATTTGTGTGCGGTGTTTTTAACTGTCCACAACAAACTCACATGTGAAGTTTCATCAACTTGTGCGAAGTAGTTTGTCTACATTGGACCTAAACGCAAACGTTGACGCAAAAATATCGAAGTCATTCAGGCAGAAATAGTAGGTCACAGTGACCTATATTTGTATGCTGTGTTTTTAGCTGTCCATGACAAACTCACATGTGAAGTTTCATCAACCTGGGCCAAGTAGTTTGTCTACATTGGACCTAAACGCAAACGTTAACATTGGACGCCGACGCACAGGTGACGACATAAACTCTTCTGTACTTCATACAGGCGAGCTAAAAAGGAGAGAGTACATACTAGGGCTGTTAATTTAGTAATATGTGGACTAGAACTGATAACTGATTTGTTTATGTTGCAGATCATGGTCTGATTTAAACCTCTGATCAAAAATCTGTTTTTTTTTAATAAAAAGGGCAATGCAGAGCAAAAGATGATATGACTGTAGGACAAAAAAATGTGTTGCACATCGCATTATTCTGGAAACAGTAAATAACTGGAATCACTGTATGGTTTTACAATTTCATTTCAAATATGCCTTCCAATTATGCAAAATTTTAGAAGTTGAGTCCCCTTTAGAAATAAAATACATAATTTTTTCTATGGCCCATCAAAAACCCATTCAGATGATTCAATGGGAGGCCAGTGCAGCCTCTTGGATTTCTAATAGCTTCAAAAATATACACTTCTTCATGAACCCTAGAGGAAAATTTGTGGTAAGTTTTGTGACTGTGCATGCTGTAATTCTGAAGAAGTTGAAAATGTGAAATGTTTATGACATACAGATGGACGGACAGACGGTTGTTTAACACATTTCAATCAGAAAACCTCAACTGACCATCTGGCTCAGGTGAGCCAAAAACCATACCCTTGTGACCTTACCATCCCCAACAAGAAAATATCTATTATAATACATATCTACAATATGTGTGATTATCTATTCTAATGTAGTTGCTTAATATCCCTGGTTTGTGATTGGACAATGCTGTAATTTTCATGGTATCAATTCCACGGTTGAAAATCATGAGATATTTAAGACGATTGTCGCTTACTTCATCTTGTCAACAATGTAGCAATACACGATTAGATTTTGAATGGAGATAACTGAATTGTATTTGAATATTTCACGGCATCAATTGTCGATTTAATGGTGTAATTTTCACCAATTCCACGGTTGAAATAGCATGAAATATTTTTTTCAATTTTAGCTGATTACCGCTTATGTAATCTTGTCAATAATATGGAAATATACATATACATTGTATGATGTACAGTACACTCCAAGTGTATCAACGCTCATACTCTCAGGTCGGACATATTCCTCCCAAAATGTCCGACTCACTCCAGAGAAATGTCCGATAAATTTGAGAGTCAACACCCTCTAACTCAGAGTATTTGGTCGGACATCGTGGGTGCACTCCCGAGTATTTGGTCGGATGTGAGAGTGGATATTTAAAGATTTCTTTTTACATTTCTCGAGGTGAACATGTCAAACATTTTGTGATTGATGTGCCAGGAAAGGTAGTTCAAAGGTCAATATTTGTCAAGCTCGGGCACAACAGTCGTTCGATGCATAGGAGCACCTCATAATCAAAAGGAATTGTACAACAATTTTGAGTTACACCGTTTGTGTTTCTTTAATCTGTTTAATTTTAATAGATCTTTCTAGTACATTTAAATTTTACGATTACAATCGGAAATTAATGTTAGAAATATCGTAACTTTTCCGAAATCGAAACTTTTAAAATACGAGTCCAGCCCTGGCTTGGATTTCTCAAAAAATCTCGAGTTTTCTAACAAACCAACTTAAATTTGAGTAAAAACTCAAGTTTGTGTTTTTAAACTGGTGTTTGTGTGTTTTTTATGAGGAGTTTGGTTTGTAATGCCATCTGTGGGTAAAAGGATGACCCCGATGTTCATACGATAAAATAATCAAACAATGTATCACCTTGTGCAGTTTTATTGACATACCTTTAAACTGTGTTTAATTAATAGTACACAAATTATGTGATCGTCTCGGTCCAGTAAATTTTCAATCATCAGATCATGTCAGGATATTTACAAGTGCCGACAGAGTTCACCTGTGTTGATTTTTTCAAGTCATGGTTATTATTTTATTTGTTCCTATTGACCAATTCAAATGTAGAACAATCTAGTTTTAACGAAATCGATAATTATTTTCCAGTATATTTAGTATAAAAAGATTGTTTTCCACGATTGTGTGATAACTTTATATTGTAAAACGATCTACCCTGTAATTTTTTTTCAACAACATACACTTCTTATAGTATGTATTTTATTATACAATACAATATTGAACTGATTTTTGCCAACACTTCAATCAATCAATTATTGAATATTGATTTTTTTTTCCTGGATGTTGAACATTTTCCCCCGGAATTGCATCCCGTTAGTATACTTTTATTGCTTTATTTAAAAAAAAATTACACCAAAAACATCGATGGTTTTAGTCTTCTTATTCAGAAAAAACCTACAGCAAAATAAAGTAATTTGCATATGAGATTTTTTTTAACTTCATCCTTGTGGACGATAGGTCGAAGGGTAACTTCCCACTTGGTCTATTCCCATTTCGTCTACTATTTGACAATTCCCAGTTGGTCTAATCCCATTTCGTCTACTGTTGAAAATTTAATAATTCCCATTTCGTCTACTTAATGAAATTTTATGAAATAGAGGTCTATAACATCTTTTAAATTAAAATTATAGTGTATTAGGTTTGTGATTGTGTATTCTTTTTCTGTTCATGTTTTCATCTTCTATTCTATGAAATAATGTAAACCGAGTACAATTCTTTCTGTTCATGTTTTCATCTTCTATTCTATGAAATAATGTAAACCGAGTACAATTCTCCAGAATTTCAAAAATGTTAATCACTGTAAAAAACAGAGGAATATGTCACTTTTTAATAATCATTCCCATTGTTTATGTTACAAGCTCATTATTAAATATAATTATTTTTTGTACATTTGTATCACCAAGCTTAAATGTATTTCATACACAACTTTGATTTGTTTTGTATAATAAATAAATATTTTACATAAAATAAAAAAATAGCTATGTCTTAAAAATAGTTCTACCCTTTAATTAAGAAAGTACATGACATTGAATTTTTTTTTAAATGTGTATAAATACATATCATAAACATTTTAAATTGAAACTTTTAAACTTTCCCCATAATAGAGTGAAATTGTGTTTTATATGTTGTTTTAGTATATATAAAATTCATAGAGTAGACCAAATGCAACACTATCATTTTTCTAGAGTAGACCAAATGGGAGTAGACCAAGTGGGAATGAACCGATCGAAGCCAGTGTGTTGAGGAAAAAAAATATCGACCAATCGTTCTTAAAATACAGTAGTTTGTGTTTAATGTTTTGTTTTCTTTTTCAGGTAAATAATGCATGCTTTTCGTTATTTACTTAGTTTAGTAATGTTACATTTTTTGTGTGCCTGTGCATTGTTTAAATAACCCATGTTTTGTCTTCTTGCATATGTTTTGCTATGCAGTTTGTTCTGTTTTAAATAAATAGGTAATGTGTATTGTTGTTGTTTTTATTATTTGGTAAAGTGCATATATTTGAAAATTTCCTGCAGTTTGATTGATTACGGCAACCCGTCCGATTGTAATTCTTTAGTTCAAAAGTATTAAAAAAAAAAACGTCAAAATTCTCTATATATTTCATATATATGTAAAAACAATATTTTGAAGTCGTTTCTGAATGGATTTTCTTCAAATCAACACATTGCCCAAAAACCGCTCTCAAGAGATGTACACAAGTCATTTTGAATGGTCTATGCCCAAAATGTCTACTGTTTTTCCCCCAAAATGTCTACTGCAGAATATTAGGCTTTTCCCAAAATGTCTAAAAAGATTTTAAAAAAATTTATATGTCACAATAATTATTTTATCATACATATTTAATTTTAGGACATTTTTCATAATTTTTTTTTATAAAATTTCCATATAAAATTAGATGTTTATACAATAAATTAAAGCCTTACAACTATTTGACAACTGAAATGTTTACACAACATTTAGACATTCAGGTAGACATTTATAATTAATCAAGCCTCATTAAAGATAACTTTATTTTTTATTTGTAAAAGTGAATAAAGACCAAAATGTCTACTTCCAAAAACCTTTTTGTTAATGAATATGATTGTTCTGACTTAAATATCATTACATGTAAAGCTATATGAATAAGAAATATGTGTAATAAAACTGAAGTAACCAAGCGATGTTTTATTTTCATTGTACTATTTGGTGTATTTTTCATCATTGCACAGCTATATCACGGTACTTAATACAGCAACTCATGAAATATTTAAGTAACATAAGAAAATTACCTGTAGACATTTTGGGAATAACTTTTAATCAGAGAGTAGACATTTTGGGAAAAAAATGTCTAATTAGCCAAAATTTACCTGTAGACATTTTGGGATGATCCCATTTTGAACATGTTTGGAGCTCAACATTTCAACAACAACAAAAAACAGATTCACAACATATTACAAAATATTTCTTTATAAAAACTTTTCATTTATATCATGTTGTGTCCTTTGAAAGGTTGATCACTGTGGTTATAAACAAATATGTATGTTGTGGGAATATTTTCTAGGTGATCGGAATTAGGTTGTCTTGTCATACTAATTCTTTATTTTAAGATACATTTTATTTTCTCCTCAATTGTTGATGGGATCAATACACACCTAGGACTTGGCTCTAAACTAGTGGTGAAAACATTATTGCTGTTTTTTTGTTTTTGTTTTTATTACGTATGACTTATGTAATTTACAGGATGTACCCAATATACAGGAAGACCCCCTACTGTGTAGCCATCTATTTTGAGATGCCATTCAATGAAAATAACAACCTGACCATATTGTTACATAATAAGAATTAGATAAGAAATTGAATTTTATAGAAGATATTTATACACATTTATAAGAAAAAAATAAAAATTTATTTTTTAAGTACAAATAAATTGGAAGACGGATTGAAAATCGAAAACGCAAAATAGTTGCATTTTGTATCCATGTTTATAAGTCTTAGTATAATAAAAGGAGTCTTGAGCAACGTTTTTTTTCACACCTATGATAGGTGTACATATATTTGTACATACAAAATGTATCATGAATGCACGATGCGATGGCATGCTGAGATGGGTGATGTTTTGACAGGTAAACTGTAAAAAACCCGTAGAATACACTAATAAAATATTATTTCACCTATATCAGGACTCCACAGACTGCCAATTTTCAAGAAAAAAAAACGTGATTTTATTATAAAAGAGGTCTTGAGCAACGTTTTTTTCACACCTGTGACAGGTGTATTTGTGTATCATGAATGCACGATGCGATGGCATGCTGAAATGGGTGATGTTTTGACAGGTAAACTGTAAAAACTTTTATCAAATATCTCAGTCGCAGATAACTGCGAAACAGGAGACAAAATACATACAATCACATACAAATAAATAGCTAAACAGAGATTCAACAATAAATTATAATTATTTGATTAATTGACAATACGCACTACCTTATATAGATATAACAGCCTAATAATATCTCTCGACCTGCACGTGCTGATTGTGTAAATCTTTCACATGGTCATTACAAATTGTAAAAAAGTTAAAAAAAAAAAACGTAGAATACACTAAAAAATATTATTTCACCTATATCAGACTGCCCATTTTCAAGAGAAAAAAAGCAGGATTTATGGATTTATGACCCATTCGCCATCAACAAAATAAAACTTAAATTTTACTAATTAATTCTAATCCAAATTTGCCTTTAAAGAAATAAATGTATAAATTAGAATTATTTACCCGGGATCGTTCGCTATACATTTGGCGAACATGTGAAAGAGCAAACGTACCTGATATCGTAAACCGGCAACTATCTGCAGCAAGTGAAAGGGCCTTGACATCGATTGTCGCGAGTATACATAGGGACATACATGTATTAATATTCACTTCTAGTACACTTAAAACATGGGTACTGCATGTTAATACATTTTATTGATGGATATTATTGTATATATCGCCGGTGGCAGCTGTAAACAGATCTATACTTACCGTACTGTATATCACTCATTTATTTCAACTTTACTAAGATACACATGTTTCTTTATGCACCAATTTATTGGTTAGCAGAATTTAGGGACGTTTCCTGATTACAGTTTAACTATTTACAAGCGGAATGAGGGTTACGTTATCATATCTAACTCTGACATGGGATACTTTCACTCTCACTCCGACCTAGGAGGATTTTGTCGGACGATTTTAAGAGTGACACCCTCTCAAAGTCCGACGAAACTCTCTGTCCGACCTGAGAGTATGAGCGTTGATACACTTGGAGTGTACTGTATGTATGTCTATCCTACACATGATTACATTAGAATGGAGATAACTGTATTGCATTTGAAATTTCACGGCATCATTTGTTGATTTAATGGTCCCAAATATCCATTTAATGGTGCCGCTAACACGTTACCAGTAAACTCAATTTGCGACCATCAAATCTCCAATTGATGCCGTGAAATTTTCAAATGCAATACAGTTATCTCCTAAATAACAAAAATATTTAAGTTTGATTACCAAATCAAATTTTTCAAATAACTTTGCACTAGGTTGATGTATTGTACAAATAATTGTTCTCCCTCCATCTGCCAAAGCTTTTAACAAGGAAACACACTGGAAACATGATGAACTGTCAAGTCCACTGGAAAAAATTAAAATAATAACAAAAGATTAATTTTTAATATATTATCACAAGAAAAAATAAATTTGAATGATTCCATTTTCAGCACTTGTAACTGCAATTGTTTTTGCATAGTACACATTCATGTACATGTCTAATTTTATTTCCATGTACCTTTAATAACTGATTGTAAAACAAGCATATCACCTTTTTTTTTTATTTCTTGTGTATAATTCTATGCCATTTTTGTAGTGAAACAATAGATTAACATTGCAAAGAAATAAATTCTATATGTATCTGTTGTAAATCATCTTATTATCACTATTAGGCATTTCTTACATGGGTTAAGTTCCTTTTTTGTGTTCTTACCTAGTAGGCTCATCAAAGAACATGATTGGTGGGTTATTAACCAATTCCAAGGCAATAGACAAACGTTTTCTCTGACCACCAGACAGGTTAATATTCCTGGTCTTCTTATGGTCTGCTAATCCAAGTGAGTAAAGTATATCATCCACCTGTAATAACCAAATATATACAAAGGCACTTCAATTTGTTCATGGTTAGAATTACAGCTTAATTACTACATTAAAACATTTTTCTTTTACATGCAGTATGTTTGACATATCTCTGATGTTATCTACATTTATACAAGTCTTAATGAGATAACCCTGATGTTATCTACATTGTACATATGCCTTAATGACATACCCCTGATGTTATCTACATTGTACATATGCCTTAATGACATACCCTTGATGTTATCTACATTGTACATATGTCTTAATGACATACCCTTGATGTTATCTACATTGTACATACATGTATGTCTTAATGACATACCCCTGATGTTATCTACATTGTACATATGTTTTAATGACATACCCCTGATGTTATCTACATTGTACATATGTCTTAATGACATACCCCTAATGTTATCTACATTGTATATATGTCTTTATGACATACCCCTAATCTTATCTACATTGTACATATGTCTTAATGACATACCCCTGATGTTATCTACATTGTATATATGTCTTAATGACATACCTCTGATGTTATCTACATTGTACATATGTCTTAATGACATACCTCTGATGTTATCTACATTGTACATATGTCTTAATGACATACCCCTGATGTTATCTACATTGTACATATATCTCAATGACATACCCCTGATGTTATCTACATTGTACATATGTCTTAATGACATACCTCTGATGTTATCTACATTGTATATATGTCTTAATGACATACCCTTGATGTTATCTACATTATACATGTCTTAATGACATACCCCTGATGTTATCTACATTGTACATATGTCTTAATGACATAACCCTGATGTTATCTACATTATACATATATTTAAAGTTTTAAAACATGAAAATCTTACCAAGTCATGTTTTTCATCGCTTGACATTTTTTCTGTCAATTTGAGGTTTGCGGAACACATCATTGACTCCTCCACAGATAGATGTGGAAGAAGCTGGTCGTCCTGCATAATGTAACATGATATCTTCCTGAATGCTCTCAGATCACGCTCACGCCCATTTACCAAGATTTTTCCTGATACGTTCTTTGTTCTAAAATGTAAAACTATTAAGTAGAGCAAACATTAACCTACATGTACAGATCAAATATTCCCCATCAATACACATTTGTTTGTACAGGTCAACCTTATTATCTCCACCTCTAGGTAGTTCTCTAGGATTCCCCATCAATACACATTTGTTTGTACAGGTCAACCTTATTATCTCCACCTCTAGGTAGTTCTCTAGGATTCCCCATCAATACACATTTGTTTGTACAGGTCAACCTTATTATCTCCACCTCTAGGTAGTTCTCTAGGATTCTTCAAAGTAGAATCACCTCCCTTTGTAGTAGTTATAAGTTTTATATAACCTGGATGAGTTGAATACTTGAATTAATTCAAAGTAAAATCAATCGTCCTTTTGATTTCATCAAAACGATGTTCTACTGTTTAATACTACAATAGTAACTGATTTATAGGTGGAAAACTGACAAAGTAAAATTTGAAAATGCAATAAAGGGGTTAGAATTATGGTGCTTAACACCACTTTCAACATATTTCAGCTATATTGTGGTGGTCAGTTTTATTAGTGGAGGAAACTGGAGTGCCAGGAGAAAACCACCAACCTGTCACAAGTCACTGACAAACTTTATCACATAATGTTGTATTGAGTACACCTTGCCGGAGCGGGATTCGAACTCACAACGTTAGTCAGTGGGAAAGCCGCCGACATTGAAGAGTTCCGATCTGTAGTCACGCGGGGAAAGGGAGATAATTATAAAAACCGTCATGGCGTCACTGTCATTTTGTAAACGATCGCGAGGCCATATTTCAAATACAAAAATAAGCAACATCTGAATTAATTTGATCATAATATTCATTGAAACTTTGTTAATGATCATGTGTTTGGTGTAACTTAACCAATAAACCATGTACAAAACGCCTAACTGCTCGAAATATTAGAAATATCAAACGACGCCAGATGTCAATAAAAATATGGCGGGTAATACCCTGGTCTGCAGTTGACTGACACAAATGCGTCCTCAAAACCGACGAAGGCTGAAATATATTTAAATCGAAAGAATAAACATAAAGGAAGGTCTGTTAATTAAACAAACCCGTCATTTGCTTGCTCCATTTATAAATTTGGGTTTGAAGTCGTGGTTCATTTTCGGTCATTTTTAGCATTTTGAGACCTTTGTAGGTACGGTAATGCATTCCCTATTCCGAACTTGCTGAACAAATGTGGACTATGGGTTACCTAATTATCGTATTTAAACATCGTCAACAAAGTTGAGTTATATTCGGGTCTCATTAAAAAATGAAAGCACCAAAGGTGATGTTAAACGATCGAACATGCTTGCATGTAGATTTTTTGTATGCTATGCACAATTGCAAAATATCAGTATACTTCTAGAAAAAGATGTCAAACTTTGAAATAGTA
Organism: Gigantidas platifrons; assembly: GCA_002080005.1. Taxonomy (NCBI): domain Eukaryota; kingdom Metazoa; phylum Mollusca; class Bivalvia; order Mytilida; family Modiolidae; genus Gigantidas; species Gigantidas platifrons. The sequence continues at coordinate 264,057 of MJUT01014918.1, read as the reverse complement.
AATTGAGAGCAAACTCCAGAGACATCAATATGTTATTCACATATAGGGGGAACTACTAATATAATTATTGAATAGTGCCAAAAATGGAAAGAACAGTTGGTGTAGGAGCTACTACTATAACATGCAACAACCCAGTTTTACATTCTATTACATTATTATTTTTTTCCCATCAACTGTTTTGAAAGGGCAAGCAAATCAATGTGACAGTCAAAGTGAAATATAGTGCATTTGCGGGTTTAATTTTATACCTTGGAAAAGGGAAATATTTTTCTATATGGGGTCTTTTTCGCGGAAGGGGAATGTGACTCTTGAAAAAATTTACAACACTTATTAATAGATCTGACGATGAACTTTTATCCAATGATATACATTGTATATATATATAGCCTTCCGAAGACAACATCCGTGTCCTTTCCATCTTTATCTTTTTTGTTTTGAAGCCAACATCAACATTCAGTTCCCGGGATTCCCTCATCCATTTACGGACACCTACTGGAGTATTATACAGGTTTTTTTTTCATTATTTGTGTCCAAGTTTGTTTGCCGGTTGCCCTACATCGATACTTTCATTTCATGCTTATTTTTAGGTGGAACATACTTTAAAAGAATGTATTGTTGACATAAATACGTCAGCAGTGAGTCAAGGTTAACAGGTCAAAACCTCTTTGGGATTTTCTAGACTTTTCATTAGATAGTACGTCAAACATTAGAACATGTGTTGTCTAAAGCACTGCATGGTTCCCAATCCTGAACAAAACTACGATGGTCGAGAACTAACGACACTGACAAACCAGTTGAATTGTAACCCCAGCAGCGTAGGATATAAATAGACTATATTATGTTTTAAAATTTATTCTAAAATTAAAAACAGAAAACACACATTTCGGAACAGGACAAAAGTAGAAAGGTACAATTTTTGTACACTTGCTGAAATATCCATATGCATTTTTTGTTGTACGAAAATCAAAGTCTCTTACATAGTAAACGAGTGTTCTAGCTAGGATTTCAAAAGGGTAGGGTTCTATTTCTGAAAAGGACATTTTATGCGTAAACGTTGGCTGAAAAGGGGCACTTTAATGCGCAGAGCTTCTATAGCTACCGAGTTAATATGGTCAGTACTTGATTCGTGCTCTTTAATTTTATCTAGTCTAAGTGACACACATCCTGTTGTAGCCCATACATTTTTCATATTGTGTCTGGTACACAAAAAACACTTCATACTATTTTCAACACACTCAAGCCATGGTCGATTTAACTTCCAATTGTTATGAAAGCCCACTTTGTGACCACTATGTCTTTTTCTAGGAGTGTCAGGGGGGTCTGAATCAGTTAATTTTCTATTTAATGGGTTAATCTGTGGTTCATTTACTTCAATAAATAAAGATTGTTGCCTAGAAAATTATGAACTTCAATCCAAAGCAGAAAAAAATTTGATATAATTGATCTTAATTTTTTTTATACCAATGTTGTAAAGTTTTTCAAAATATTTGTATTGTAATGGATGTCTATTTACGCATGTGTGTTATTACTACATGTAATGTATAGAACTAGTTGTTGCTAAATATTGTCTTTGTTTCAGTTTAAGTAGACAGGTTTTTATTTCAGATTAAACTTAAGTGGTTTTATTGTGTTTTGATAATAAAATAATGTAAATGGCATATTAAATTTTGTTAATTTTGGTTTGTTTCAAGTAAAAATGTATAACAAAGGGAAATAACTCATTTTTTATATCGACTTACGAAGTTGAAAAATACGATGTCAAACTTTTGTTTTCCTTTGCCACTTTCTTTCAAACGTCTTTTCCGGGAAGGCATTGTGAATGATATGAATTTCAAAGTTCGAATTTTTATAATTACCGTGAAATCTAATCAGAAAATCGATCGATATACGTTACATTAGTTAATGTTCTAAATTTAACTTTGACATATTCAAATTAGATAGGGGGCGCTACAATGTAAACATGTAACAGTTGTTCGAAACGTGAACCAAACTGGCGACATATAAGCGACAAAAAATGAAAACACATATAAAAAGGGCACTTGTGTTTACGAAAAAGACATCCACGTTAGTCACAAAGGGCAGGCGTCACTCGGACAAGGGCATGCGCTGCAAACACAATATCAATTTCTAGATATTGAAATATCCATCCGCAAAATCCGCGTTGCAACAAAGAAATACTGATAGATGAGCAAACGTGCATACAAGTACCCGATATTGAGGGGGATTTATAGTATATGAATGTTGTATGCATGCTCTTTCTGATATTTAAGTTACTCGCCCTCTTACAATTGACTCTATATGGACTATAGTTTTGTCTGGGCGGAAGGTTGCGACACATGTTGTGTAAAGCAGTGTCTTCCGGTTTACACGAGCCCTAGCATTAAACGATTCGATCGTTTAAAAATCGTGGATGTAGTTCAAATTTTATTCAGGCTCAGTGGGAGCTCCGACCGATCCATGCTAATGAAGTACGTGTTGTACACCTAACTGATGTCAAACCAGGTTTAAATTCTACCTCTGCATGTTTTTGGAACACAAGACCTCAATAAGGGATTTTAATTTTATGTGTGTGGTAGTTTTTGTTGGTTTTTTTTGTGGAAAAAGAGGGGTGGTGGTATGCGAATAATAAATATACTTTTTTTTAAATATAGTAAGTTTTCTTGTCTTATTACATGGACATGTGGATAAAAATAATTGTTATTGTGATTTTGACAAGTACAAAATTTCAGAAAAAAATATTCAATCTCAGAAAGTATACTGAAAAGAAAAATGATAGAAAGGGCCTGTAACAAGTATAAAAAATTAATTCACAAATAAAAAAAACCCATAGGAAATCATACACCAAGAAAAACAAACTCAAACTGGAGTCCAGATATTCAAATGTGAGTAGATTAGGATGACCACAGACCCAAGCCATGACCCCATTTGATGATGATGTGGTTGACCAATGATCCAATCCATGATCACATTTTAATTTCCTCTTTTAAGATGAAGAAGAACAACAAAATCAATTCTCTTTATTTGATTCCAAGTTTGTCATGTGATGTTATCTCATTATATTCCATTATAGGTTATAATTTTAAAATATCACAAAATAATTTAATAAAAAACAAACAAAATGATTTACTTTAGTTAAATAAAGTAAGAAACTTAAATAGGTAAGTTTTAACAGGTGAACAGTAACAGTTTTTACTACAAGAGAATTCACATAAAAAAATCTAAAGCTCTTGAACTATATATATCAATATTAAATTTACTTAAATAAGGGAATGCATAACCAGAGTGGCATGAACTTACAAATAACCACAAAGACAGAATGACTACCATTCATACACACATATTTTAAAACACACAAAGAATAGATGCCATTCATACACAAATATTTTAAAACAAAGACAGAATTACAAGCATTCACACATAGATTTTAAAACAAAGCAGAATGACTAGCATTCACACATAGATTTGAAATCAAAGGCAGAATGGAAACAAAATAACCTTTCCAGTCAAAAAATAATTCTGCAATAATTCACTTATTTCCTTTGCCTTTTTTTATATGGTGAACTTGGTCATTTTCCTCTGTATGTTTATAGACACCATATAATTTTGAAATATAGGTATCATATTTTATCTGTANGTGTATATTTCTATAGTCTGTTTCATCAAATTAACCTCATCTAACGGCTATAAAAGTCGGAAATTCGTTTCTCTAATTGACGCCCCCTATTTTAAAAATGCATTCGCCCCCGGAGCGTCTATTAGAGGAAATAAGGTATAAGCTCTTGCTTATATTGAGGCAAATAAAGGTTAAAAAAATGGTGTAAAATGTAAAAGATCTAGCTGTAATGTAACCTAGGTTTTATTGATCTTTGAATTCAGCTTGGCAATTAAGATTAGAAATTATATCTTATATACAATTAACTTTGTCATATTGTTCTCTGTTATTCCTTTCTTTTTT
>MJUT01014918.1:233327-250486 GCA_002080005.1 Gigantidas platifrons | reverse complement strand
TATAAGAAAATTGTATTTTTCATCATATGATGATGACTCATATTGCACAGCTATATCACGGTACTTAATACAGCAACTCATGAAATATTTTAAGTAACATAATAATATTTATTACCTGTAGACATTTTGGGAATAACTTTTAATCAGGGATTAGACATTTTGGGAAAAAATGTCTAATTAGCCAAAATTGACCTGTAGACATTTTGGGATGACCCCGTACAAATGGCCATGCCTTGGCCATTTATTTGATCACATCTTGCCATTCTTGAGTTGTTTATGGAAATTATGGTGTAATTGTTCTAAAAATATATATAAATAACTGAACAATTGTTAAATATGAATGTATCCAGAATCCAGATCCACTGTAAAACAAATAAAAAAACCATTTAAAGTGAGTTAAAGATCTTATAAAACCGTTTTCTCTAGTTGCGTCTCGATGTAAACAACATAGATTTTAACCTTTCTACACACAGCCCCTCTAGCATATTTGCAATGAATGATGGGTAATTATGCATTTTTTTGGAATCTAATATCCTTTTCATATCTATTTTTGATCATTTTATATTTAAACAACCAATAGGATGCTTAATAGTCAGTTATAATTAGACCAGGGACCCACCATAATTTTATTTCCAAAAACATCAAAGCAATTTCCGATTTTCAAAGCCGATTATAAGATATACATTTCACAGTTAATGATCAGTACGATTCAGTCATATAGTAAACATACTTAAGATACCAACAAATTAAAAAAATATGCATAGTTTATTACTTTTTCTACTTTATTTCATAAAAAACCACACACATGTAACGTAATCAAATAAATGACGTGAAGCGCCTCGAGTGCCGTCTATACCAATATTGGAGTATTCTCCCTTGAATCTGTGGACAATACGTAACATGAGTGGAGGTACGGAAATGGTGGTTGGCGCTCCCACTGAGTGGTGATGGTGATAGGCACTGATTGCATAGGTACAGTACAGTAAGAGACATACCATGATAAATCACTGTGATAGACGTATCACTCATCTTGGTGATTTGGATATATCTTTTGTTCTAGTAAATATATCTTCAAAATTTCTTTTACATTTAGAGTACTACATTTATACTTACTATCACCCAAAAGGCATATCAAAATAGGTAAATAGATTAAACAGACCAAAAGATATATCAGTATCACTAAGAAGAGTGATATGTCTATCACAGTGATTTATCACACTATGTCTCTGACTGTACTGGTGTGTGTAGTTGTAAATCCAACCACAATACGATCATGACGGCCCAGAAAATGCAATACAATAATGTTCTACAATTTAGTTCTAAAGCATGTGTTAATATACCAATGTGTGCCATTTTCAAAACACTGTAATCTTTAAACAAAACAAACATGTTTCAACTTTTATGACAAGAAAAAAAATGGTCAATTGTCTGAAATCCGTATCCTTGTCTTGCCATGTTAATTTTGCCCACAGAAAAAAATAATTTAGAGTACATTGTATTATATTCTGATTTTCTAAATTTTCATAATATGTTAGTCAAGCTCACAAAATCTATGACTTTTAATTTAAAAAAATATGTTTCTTTCCATGTATATTTGTTAAATTTTCAAAATGAATTTTAATTGAATTATCAAAACCTGACAATAAATATATCCTACATCATTGCATAAATAAGTAATGTAATATATAAAGGACAGTCAGACATATGAAAGTCTTCTGAAGTATATGTTCCTCCAACAGTCATAATTAGGCAAAAAAGGGGGGATTGATATGACGATAGAGGAAGTACGGGTCCATAGATTTACCCAAAAACACCTAAAACTACCCAAAACGACCACAAAACATCTGAAATATACCTTTCTAAAATAAAAAAATGTCAATCATATTTTTTTTTTTTATTGTTTTTGGTCAAAATTTTTATTGGAAAAATGTTTTAAATCGATTTATGATGGTTATTCAACGTAAAATAGATAATCTGATAGATAATAAAAAGCCTTGAATTGAAATACTCAAAAGTTTGTGTTCTATTATTTTTATGCAGGATATGACAGAAAAATTTCTTAATTATTCTTAAGTAAATGATAATATTGACAAAAATGAAAAATTCATCTTTTTAATTTTACTTTATTGGTGTGGATGACTACGACATGCATTGTACAAAAAATATTCAAACAGTTTAAATCACATGACTTCCAGGTAAATTCATTTTATCGTAATTTAAGAAAGCAAATAATAATTCGATTATCAATTATTGATAATTTTTCTTTTTTGTAGTTCAGTGTCAAATTAAACTAGAGGCTCCCAGGAGCCTGTAATCGCTCACCTGGTTTTCAATTTGACATCTAAAGTTGATAGAAAATGGGGGTGTTACACATAATTTTGAAAGTGGGCCACCCAAAGATAATTTCAACTCAAATTTCTGAGCAAAAGATTTTGATGTGATTTGTATCTCATAATATTCCTAAACGGAATAAACTGGCTGAAAAAATCTCACAGAAAAACCCAGAATATATGTTCAACTACTCATTGAATGTAATAAAGCAGAAATTGACAACTAACGAAATTTCTATTTTTAGTAACAGCAGCCATTTTGAATGGAGGGCGGGGGCTGTCGGACACAATTTTGAAAGGGACCCACCCAGGGACCATCCATGCCAGGTTTGGTTTAATTTGGTTCAGCAGTTTCTGAGGAGAAGATTTAAATGTGATCTTTTATCAAAATATGCCTAATTTGCATAATCGGCATAAATCGTCTGAAAGACAAATTTCACAGAAAAACCCACAATATAAGTTAAACTACTCCTTGCCATGTAGCTGCAGTTAAAATTTGAGCTCATTTTGACTTATACTAAAGCGGCAATGGACAATTGAAGAAATGTCTATTTTTAGTAACAGCAGCCATCTTGAAAGGAGGACGGGGTTGTCGGACACAATTTTAAAAGGGACTCACCCAGGGACCATCCCTGCCAGGTTTGGTTTAATTTGGTTCAGCGGTTTCAAGAGAAGAAGATTTAATGTGATCTGTTATCAAAATAGGCCTAATTTGCATAATCGATATAAATCGGCTGAAAGAAAAATTTCACAGAAAAACACGGAATATATGTTAAGGTGGTACCTTACACTTCAGGTAAAATTTGATCTACTCGTTTAATTTTCTTATTTTTTTGGCAGTGTGTTTGAATATATCCACTGTAATAAATATCAAAATTTTAACAAATTCCAACCAACAGACTCAGAGCTATAAATTCAATAGACACATAGCAGCTTTTCTCTCTGTGGTTTTAATCACCGAGATGCTTGAAATCTGCATACAAACATCATATGATTAAAACATTCAACTGATTTTAAAGAGTTATCTCCCTGTAGTGTTAGGTACCACCTTAAACTACTCCTTGTCATGTAGCTGCAATTAAAATTTGAGCTCATTTTGACTCTACTATAGCAGCAATGGACAATTAAAATTTCATCCCCTCTTTTTTCTATTTTTAGCTTGGTGGCCATCTTGGTTGGAAGTCGGGATCAACGGACACAATTTTGGAAGAGGGCCATACAAATACCATTCCACCAAAGTTTGGTTGCAATTGGCCCAGTGGTTTCTGAGGAGAAGATTAAAGTTTAAGACGTACGACAGACGGACGCCAAGTGGTGGCAAAAGCTCATATGGCCTTTGGCCAGGTGAGCTAAAAAGAAAAGCTAGAAAGCAAAAAAAAAATAAAATAAATTTGATCCATTGTGTACAGGATGCACATGCTTTTCTTTACAATTCTCAAAACATACTTCTGTTTTGACTAACAACTAACACAAAAAACAATTACTTTCAATTTCAAAATTTTAACGATTGTTTGTACATTGTAATAAAATAGTAGTAATTAATTAGATTAATTAAGTAGACGAGCATCATATTACACAATTATTACTCTTTGATCTTTCGGTATGATGGTATACAATTCAATGTTAAATATTAAAATTTTAAAGGACAATAACAAAATTTCCGAAATCTACAATTATTTTACAAAATTTTTGTAAATAAAAAATCAAAAGCTCTCAATATTCAATTGAAATATCATACTGAGTTATCGTTCTTGCACGGGACAGTAAAAATAACGAATACCAGGCAAATATCATAAATTCTACTTTGTTTTCTTAAAAAAAAATCTAAAAAATTTACAAAGGAAATAAATCTATAAATTTTATTCCTTAATTTCATTGTTTTTTTTTGGTGTTTTGGGGTAGTTTTTGGGTATTCTTGGGTAGTTTTTGGTGTTTTTGGGTAATTATATGTACCGGAGGAAGTACTATAGGAATGTTCGCCAATCTCATTAGTGATGTCATATTCCCTAATTTGTATGTCATTAAACAAATAATTGGTTGGCAGTGAAACAATAAAGTAATTGACAGGAAAGTAACCAATTTTTAAACTTTTATATTTCCAAACCAATTTTTAAACTTTTATAACTTTTTTATTTCCAAACCAATTTTGGTTCTGTTAATTGTTTTAGAGACTTGAGAAAATTCATATTTTTTCTGTCAGTTTACATTTTTTTTATTTTGATATGATAAATTCATAATTCTAATATGAAATAATGCATTTTTACGCTTTAGACAAGATTGAATTTCCAATCTTTTTATTCTGAATATTTTTATCAAACCTTCGATGTGAATCAATTATTGCTATATAATTTTCATTTCTGAAAGAATTATTAAATTATCGTAAATAATGAAAATTTAAAGTTGAGCCTTCATTGAAAGACAATCGAAATTTTTGATTTCCTGTAAATTCTCAAGCCTGTGACATCACGGTGAACATCCCTATACTATAAAACAACTCATTTAGAAATTTCATATCAATGTCATTGGTAAACAACCTTATACATGTATATAATAAACAAACAGTTGACATAATCTGCCTAAGGCTATTTATATATAACTTCCTTGTGTTAGAACTAACAAAAAAATATTCATAGCCCATGTGGCTAATACAAACAATTTTTCTTTAGCCACATCAAGATTTTATTAACCACCAAAAGTTTCTTGTCAGATAATATTACATGGTGGTCATTTTTTCTGAGACATTTTTACTAAAACACAATATATTTCAAACAATAATTTTTATTTTTTTAATAACAAAACTCTGAAGAATTCTAACATAAGTACATAAAATGAATTGAACAAAATAAAAACTAAACTTAGTATGTAATTATGGGTATAATTAAAAAATAATTAAAAACTTAACAAAATATATAGTAAAAAATAATTAAAAACTAAACAAAATATATAGTAAAAAAAATTTAAAAACTAACCCCAAAAATTATCATTGTAAATAAATAAAATATGAAACATTAACAAAAAACTTTGAAAAATTTGAACCTTAAAAGCTAAAGGAATACATATTGAAAGTAATTTTGAATGTAAGTTTTAGTTTCTTTCTGTTTCATTGGCTGGTGTTGATGGCCCATTTGACATAAACATTGAGCATAGACATTTGTGGCTTGGACATTTGGTCTCGTAATTCATGAATGAGTGGTACCTGATTGATGGTCACAAATCGATTCGGCAACCAGTATAAAAAAGTGATAGAATAATTGAATTGGGTGCACGTGCCAGCCATGGGGGCAAACTCAACCGAAATTCGAAAGTAAAGTGTTTGCAAAACTGGAAAAAAAATACTTCGACTCCAGCGGAAATCATTAACTATTTAGATATTATACAGTATTGCTTACAACCATCGATATTTCATTTCGCCAATGCGGTGACTGGGTAGCGAATTCAATTCGCCACTAGCATTTTATTTTAGCATTTGGCGATATGACGATCGTTTAGTGCTAAGACAGCTTCTTGTATAAAAAAAACCCATCCATATACATTCTTACCAATATATTATGTATAATGATTGTAAAAATTATTTGGAATTTAAGGATATGGATGGAATGCATGCATGACTGGGCAGTACAGTAATAATTTAACTAAATCAAAAGGACATGTATGTCCGGGGAGTAGTTACAGGAAAATTAAACTGCAGCATGGTTTGTCCTGTAGGCTGATTAAATTTAAAGTTCTTCATAAAACAATATTTATTCAGCTCGATATATATTTCAAATTCACATTTTACAATACAGTAAGACAAAATAAAGACATATATTATTTCCTTGAAATCTAACTTTGAACTTTCTTGTTCTTTGCCTAGAGCAAATCAATTACATACATTAGATGTGTTAATCTCCAATCAGTTTCCATATAAATATCAGCTTATCTTACACAATAAAGGTAATTGAGAATCAATAATCCCATATCTCTTTTTAACATGCCCTAAGGCAAAATGATGTAATTTGCTATTATATTTAAAATTTTCTGATAAATGATTTGAAATTCAATTGTTAACATGTCTGTTAAGTAAACATTGTACATATTGGATGTGATAATTAGAACATATATACATGTATATGATAAGTATATGTACATGTCAGAACATGATAATCCCTTCTTCATGATTAAGATCGAGTCAGGCTCATAATCCAAGATCTAATCATAAAGAATGTCATTATTGTGTTCTTACAAATATTATTATTCTTTTAAAAATCTTTTTTTTTACCTGTATCCAGCCAAAATGTTCATCAAAGATGATTTTCCTGCCCCTGATGGTCCCATGATAGCAGTCAGCTGCCCTGATTGGAACTTTCCAGAGATACATTTTAATATGTCCTTTACTCCTAAAAAGGTAAAATATATTTAGGTTTAAAAATTTCAACATCATACACAAGTGTTTAAAAATTTCTCGTTAAGTTAAAAATAAAACATAAAACTGCCATCTTTAACTGAAACTTCAATCCACTAATTGTAGCTGCTGAGAATTTTCTCACCAAGGATAGCCCATGAAAGCCATTCAGCTTATTTCCAATGGGGTCCTTTATAATTATAAGCTTAAAGTTCAAGTGGACATTAAAAGATCAACATGAGCGGGTAGAGGGATTACTTAATTTTAAAATAAGTACATTATCTATGAAAATATATATGTATATATAAGTGTCATTATTATGATATGACACGTCTTTCCCGTTCTTCACTGGTATGTATCAGGTGGCACTTCACTTCTTTTTTAAATCTTTGCAAATCATTGATGGATTTGATCGAATCGGGTAGAGAATTCCAATCATGGATTCCATTGTAGTAAAACATTGTTGATTCGATGCCTTTAATTTTTGGTGTAACATAATTAATCTGACTTGATCTAGTATTATGGGCATGATGTTCATTAATTTTGATGAAATTATTTTTCAAATAAGAAGGACATGTATCATAATAGATTTTATGAGCATGGTTCCTGGAGAAAAGAAATAATGTTTATGACAGCACGATAAAATGGCTAACGAATGACTTAATTGATATTCATTTGCATTCAAACTACATTTGTATATAAATTTTTATTATTTTGTAATGTGACATTTTCTCTAGCATGACTAGCTAATATACATGTAGGTACTTACAGAACTAGAAAATGTTACCCTTTTCTCTCTAATACTAAAATGTTTTTTTCCCTTCAAATAATCACTATTGTCCTATCAAAATTTGTATATGCAGTTTTTTGTTTCATAATAAGATTTTCTCAAAATGTGAATTCTTGTCTTAAGGTAATGACATTGTTTTTTTTATACAGTCTGAGCAAAAATATTTAAATTGTTAATTTTTTATACTATGTCCATGTCTTGTGTCTATTAAAATGCAAAAAAATGTGAGTAGAACTTGAAACTTGAACTTTATCCTTTTACAGCTTGTTGCCTTTGACTTTCTGTCCTACACTTAATAAAACTTAAAATGATATCTATTAGTACGAGTGAGTGATTGTTGTTTAATGCCAATTCAGCAATTTATCAGCTATATCATGGAGAACAAGTTAATTTTCAATGAGATGATGATGAGGTCCGCTTTGTACTAGACCAACATGCTTAGTTGGATTTAAAATATGGCCTAGTGCTTGCAGAAAAGATTTGATTTGATTTGATTTTTGGTTTTTAACACCACTTTCAACAATATTTCAGCTATATCATGGCAACCAGTTTTAGTGGTGGAGGAAGCTGGAGTACCCGGAGAGAACCACCGACCATGGGCAAGTAACTGGTAAACTTTATCACTTGCGGCTGCGAGTCGAGTGCACCCTTTTTGTAATTTACAAAGCCGGGCACGAACCCACGCCGTATTGGTGATAGGCTTGTATGAGTTGTTAGATCCAACGACCTAACTCATTGAGCAACCCCGGGCCCCCTGCAGAAAAGAAGATGGACTGTAAATGATAATTGGAAACACATAATATTTAGTGATGAGTCCCAGATTGTCATCGGCTAAAATAATTGTGTATATGTTTGGAGATCAGCTCATGGATCATATTGCCCTGAAAGAATCATGTAAACCCAAAGTTTCTGTTATGATATGGAGATGTACAACTTCGCATGGTTCAGGTACTTTATGTAAATTAAATGTAATATAAATACAGTAAAGTATATTGAGATACAAGATAAGCAGATATGGCCAGTTATTGCCTGTCATTTTCCCAATGATTCCAGGATGACAATGCACCTGTCCATCTGGTCCGTATTGTGGAGAGATATAAATATGAGAACAATATCAATAGCATCGTGTGACCAGTCCAAATACCAGACAGAAACATCATAGAATTTTGTTGGCTTAGGGTAAAGAGAACTTTAAAAATCGTGGTGGGGAAATCACAAATCCTAATCAGCTGTTTGAAACAATTCTTGACATTTGGGTGAACTTTTCATTGGAATACATACAGAATTTGTACATTTTTAATTTTCGGTGCGGTTTAATTGCATAAAAAGTAACAATCGGAAACATGATCTAATCAGTCGGACGTCAGCATCTAATCTGATAAGCAATTCTTTAACCTTGTGGTCGATTCTGATTCCGAGTGTCAAAAAAAAATTGCATGCTTAACTTTATTCTTTTTTTTTGTCCTTGTACTGACAATTATCATGCAGTTTTAAACCCAGCGTACTTCTGACACTCAGTCAATACACATATTAAGAGTATAAGACTAGTCTATTATTCATCTACTGCATTGACTAGTTCATTTTATATCAGATGTTGTGTAAGACATAATAGTGTCCAATGTTAAAGTGTCCCCCGGACAATATTTTATAGAGATTGCGATAAAAAATAGTGTCCAGTGCTATGAAATTGTGTCCTAGTATAGGGTTAGGGTAAGACATACAATGTAATAGTGTCCTATATGTTAAAGTGTCCCCTCCCCCGGACAATATTTTATAGAGATTGTGATATGAAATAGTGTCTGCTGGACACTATAACATATGTAAAAGTGTCCAGCGGACACTTTGAACTAGAAGACACAATTAAATGCTACAGTTACATATATGGAAATTGATGTTGTTGTTTTTCAAGTTAATGTTTACAAATGGAAAAATTGTAGAGTTTGTGTTCTTTTATGATAAAATGTTATTAGCATTTTTACTTTTGTCAAACATACTCTTGAAATAAGACTATTTGAGTAAGTATAGTCAGTAAATACATTTAGTAAGTAATTGTCATCGTTCGATGCCGGTATAACAATCATTGATCTTGAAAATGTAACCGATTCCTATCACTAATAAAAATTAATATATTTCCCCTAGAATGGGCATGCCTTTTGAACTGCCCTGCTTTTTTGCGAGTTATTATGTGTATAATAAAAAATAATTAAAAACTTAACAAATGTAGTTTTTCAAAAATAATTAAAAACCGGAAAAAAATACTTGACTTGATAGGAGGTGGATTGATGTCAATTTATAAATAGTTGCAACATACTGAAATAAATAATCAAGGACACGATTGAAGCTCTCTATTTGAATTAAATGCCACAAAATATGCATGAACCACATGCCCGTCATATGTTAATATTGTACTTAATAGTACCTAAACAAAAGTCAATACTGACCTAAAATGTACATGGTGGCTATGCATGTTTTTATTCCCTCAGAAAGGAACTGTAGCACCAGAGCATGTGTTTGACTTAACAATAAAGTTTTAAGTGTGGCATAAAGTAAACTTAAGATAAAGGCCAGACTGTGCCAATGCCTTTACAACAGAGCTAAAGTATAGATCAAAGTTTTCCTGTATTTCATATTATCGCTATTTTGTTTACTTTTCCTTTGATGCTTAAAACCAATATGTTTCATATCACGTAAGCGCTGAGAAGACTCAAATTATTGCTCATCAATAAGCGTTGTCAAGGACGCTTACCGTAGTAATATCGGCTTCACTGTTTTCTAATATGACATTATAATGACGTCACATTACCAAGTCCTTGATAAACATACTATCATAGCAATTTCATAATTAAAGATGTCTTTTTAAAACTCAAGGACGTTTCTCTCATCTCATGGCTTCTCCCTTCGGTGAGATGACTGAGAAACATCCTCTCCTTTTAAAAAACATCGTTAATCACTTATTATTGGGTAGATACTCCTACATTAATAAGTGGCATTCTATCATTCTCATTCTCAGAAGCATATGAATATTTGTTGTTTATAATACTGGTCGCTCATCATAATCTAATCTCATTGAGATTAGGCTTCTGAAGAAATTTTCTGTCTGCATCTTCATCATAATCTCTTACAAGTCCTATCAAAGGTATTCTGGAAATTTAAAATTTGACCCCCGCCCCCGGTGCATTCCGATGCATATTTCGTCAATCATCATCATCTTCCGGAAAGAAGTAACTCATGTCTGAGTGCAAATACTCCTGCGTACAGCTTAAAATTTCCTGCTATATACAAAATAAAATGATCTGTATGTACAATTAAAAACAGAGCTGGGTGAAGTTACTTGTGGAGGAGTGTCAACACACTGATATCTGTCAGAGTGTGTTGGAATTGTTCCACAGTTGGTGAAGCCCGGATATCTTGAGGGATGGTATTCCAAGATACATTTTGTATGATTGTAGCTGGAACGAAGGAGTATTTGTAGATGTCCAGTCAGGTGCAGATTTGCCTGATGTTGTTAGCTGATGAGCCTCGTGTTCTGGTGTCATGTGTCTGGAGTAGGTGCTGTATAGGAACCTCAACTATGTTGTTGATGATCTTGTAGAGCATCACTACTCTGTTTCTGGCTCTTCTGTGTTGCAGCGGTTCCCAATTAAGGTGGTCTAGCATGTTGGAGACGCAACCAGGTTCACGTGAGCGGTAGTCCCCAGAGGCAAATCGAGCTGCTTGACGTTGGACAGATTCTAGTCGCTTGATGTTATCTTGTTGGTGGGGGTCCCACACTGAGCTGCCATATTCGAGGACTGGCCTGACTAATGTAGTGTACGCCTGACTGCGAACTTCCTGAGGACAGTGTCTGAGGTTTCTGTGCAGGAATCCGACAGCTCTTGTGGCCTTTGCTGCCGTCTGATTAATGTGGTCTTTCCATGGTAGGTCTTGGCTGATGTAAATGCCTAGATATTTCCCTCCTGGTACGCTTTCTAGTGTATGGTTATGGAGCTTGTAGTCTATCTTTATTGGGTTCTTTCTCTTGCTGATGTGTATGGTAGTGCATTTCTGTGGATGGAATGCCATCTGCCAGTCTTTTTCCCATTTTTCGAGGTGGTCTAGATCTTCTTGTAGGATGGCAGAGTCCCTCGCTGACTTGATGGGTCGATATATCAGGCAATCATCAGCAAATAATTTTACTGTGGAGTTGACTGTCTCGGGTAAGTCAATGATGTAGACGAAGAATAGCAGCGGTCCCATGACCGTGCCTTGTGGGACGCCTGAAACTACGTCTGCCTCGGCTGATGCCTTCCCCTCGAAAAGTACATGTTGTTTGCGATCTTCTAGGAAACTCTGGATCCATTTGATGGTACAGTTCCGGATGCCATAGTAGTCGTGTTTAATAAGGAGGCATGTGTGGGGCACCTTATCAAAGGCCTTGGCAAAGTCTAACAGTATAGCATCATTTTGAAAGCCGTCTGATAAACCACTAGTTAGGTCCTGGATAGTTGCAAGTAGCTGTGTCTCGCAGGAGTGCTTGGAGCGGAAACCATATTGAGCAGGTGTCAGTATGGAATGCTGTTCTAGATGGTTCATAATCTGGGAGTGCAAAATGTGTTCCATCACCTTTGAGCATACAGAAGTGAGTGAAACTGGCCGGTAGTTGGCTGCTGAACACTTATCGCCTTTCTTGAAGACTGGAACCACGTGTGCCATACGCCAGTCGTGTGGAACAATACCACTGTCCAGTGATGTCTGGAAAATAAATGTCAGGGCTGGTGCAAGTTCAGTTGCCAGTTCTTTCAGCAGGCGAGTCGAGATAGAATCTGGACCTGTTGCTTTATGGGCGTTGAGATTCTTCAGTAGTTTCTCTACTCCATTCTGTCCTACAACGATATGAGGCATTGCAGAATATGGACTTGGCCCTTTATCTGGCAATGTGTTGGTATCCTCTGGTGAAGGCCGACATAAACTGGTTATTGAGGATATTGGCCTTGGTTTCAGGGTCGCTGTGGACAAGTCCGTCCAGGTTCTGTAGTGGAGCCACACCGGATGCTTCTTGTTTTTTGCTTTTAACAAACGACCAGAATTTTTTGGGATTCTGTTTAGCTTCCGGGCTGATGATGTTGTTAACATAGTTCCTGTGTGCCAATCTGATTTCTCGTTGGCATTCTGCTTTAAGGTGTCTGTATCTGCAGATGTCTCTAACATTCTTTGTATGGCTTGCCTTCCTATATGCTCGTTCTTTTCGTCGTGATAGTCTACGAGTTTCTGTGTTCATCCAAGGGTTGGTATGTCTAGATCGAGTGAGCTTGTGGGGTATGTGAGTGTCCATAAGTCTGATCATCTCATCACGGAAAGTAGTCCAACAGGAGTCCATATTTTGGTACTTACTTGTGATGAATGTTGATACAAATGAGGTGGTGTCTTCTTTTAATTTAGTAATGTTGCCTTTGTCCCAGCTGTATATTCTCCTTCTTGTTGGTTTTGCTCTTTGTGGTTTGCTTTGGGTGTCGATTAGTACAGAATCATGATCTCCTAATCCAGGGATGGTTTTACATCTGTCGATTAATCCTGGATGGCTGGTGAAAAAGAGGTCTAGGATGTTTTCTCCTCTTCTAGGCATATTAACTATCTGTTCAACACCACAGTGACTTGGTATGTTTATATATTCTTGTGACATACATTGTGGGTTCTGGTGTGATGTTGTAGATAAACTTCTCCAATACGTCGGTTCCGGGATACTGGTATTCAGATAATACCGTCATGTGACTTCCATCACCACGTGACTAAAATCTAGGCATTTGTAGTTCAAAATGGCCTGTGGTCTTTCAACTTTGTCGGAAATGGGATAAATGTTACATATTTTTCCAGATTGGGTTTCTTCCTGCTGTCAGATGTACACCCCGGAACCACGCACCAATATTTACTGGATGACTTTTGAGATCGTTTTCCTCGATCCATTTCTACCTGCAGTGTCTACTGCTAAAAATGCCTAGATTTTTTATGAAGTCACGTGATCGGTGGTACAAATTCTTCCTCCAAGTCAGGAGAACGTTTTATCACAGAATCGTCGTATTGACATCTGGTAGGTTAAAGTCTCCAGCAATCCAATAGTCACACTTTGAGTGGTCTGTTCTTAATTTGGTGAGTTCTTCCACAGTATTTCTTGCATCGATTTCCGAGGTGCAATTTGGTGGTCTATATAGTGCAGCTATTAGCACAGATTTTGTCTTTGATATCTTGAGTTTGGCTGCTAGGAGCTCATAGTCTTTGCCATCAATGACAGATTGTGTCAAATTTTGTATTCCCAGAATACCTTTGATAGGACTTGTGATGAGATTAGGGTGAAGATACAGACAAAAAATTTCTTCAGAATCCTAATCTCAACGAGATTAATCATATTCCTTCAAGCACCAACATTTTCAGTGATTTTGTAGGACAAGCCAAGGCAAAAAGACAGTTTTTATACAGTAATTGTGGTGTGAAGCCACTGAAAGATTATAAAATTGATTCAATTTGTTAAGAGTATTAACCTTTATGTCTTCCTTCTTGAACTTTGTATGACAGGTTGTTATACTCAATTTCAACTGCTCGTCGACTTGGCAGACTTGTAAATTGTTCAAATTTAGTACTGGAGTCTCGTGAAGGTGTGCTTTCACCTGACGCTGATTTATGGTACTTTGATCTTGAAGAAGAAACATCGGGGTGAATTGGTATGTGTAACTGAACTGCCAAAAGTTCTGCCATTGCTGAAAATTTCAAAGTTCAAATAACTTGCTTTGTCAGATATTTATCGCCATTTTGTTATGATTTTGCAAGCCCTTGACCTTTGTTACAATGAACACATGGTCGTAAATGAATCGATTATAAAAGATTTTATACAAGGGAAAGAACTATGAAATTAAACTGATACAGATACAAACCAACGAGAAATAATAAAGAGAATTCATACAAACGTACCAATTAAAAATAAAGTAAAATAAATATTGATTTTTTTTTATTGGCGAGCTTTTATTTTCCGACAATGTACGTATATTGTGTTTATCAAGCAAATCAATGGACAAAAAGAAGACACAAAAAGATATACTGTTTAACGCGGACGTCATAGAGGACACCCTTTTAACTAGTATGTCTTAGGCCTATATTTTGTTTTTTTAGTCCACTTTCCCTTGCTATACAATTAAAAAAAAATTCTACTTCAACATGTAGTTTAACAAATCCCTTTTTTTTAGATTCTTTATATAATTATGAAGCGGTATAAGAATGCTTAAATCTTAGATTTTTTTTTTAGAAAGCAGTGATTTTAATTTTCTAGATGTTACAATATTTTCATAAACTGAAATGATATCAATATGACAAACTCATATTTATTTTGATTGTTTTATTATTAGAATGTTGATTTAAAAATCGTTTTTTTTTCTCACTATGGTTGTGTTGAAAGACGTGCTAATTTGGCTTGCAATAAATACATGTAGTAAAATATTGGTAAGATTTTTTTTATTGACAATCAAAAGATAGCTATTCTAGTTTATTTAAAGAATTTGCAATAAATTTTCTTCAAGCTATGTAAATGTCACTAAAATATATCACGAGTAAAATAATATTAAAGACAGGTGCGCGTGTTTTATATATTTTATTTGTATATATATATATATATATAGAGGGCGACTCTTTCTGAAGGGACCCCATACTTTCATTAGGTGATCGTTTTTAAACCACACTATTAATGAATAACGAAAGACAAATACGTGGGACCTCATTGTTAGACATTTGATCATAAGTATAGAACAATGAAGACTACCTTAATTACTTTTAACTGACAAGCTTGAAATATGAAAGAACAGAAGGTGAAAGTAAAGGATCGGGCCAGCTTCTTTTCGTTTTTTCTTAAGAAGTCCATAATTGAAGTCTGCCTCATACGAACAAAGGAACAAGTTGACATGAAGAGGCTCTCGAGAGCATTTTGATGATTCCAGTTTCAGATAACATTTTGGTAAAATCAGAGCTTAAAGGGATATTAAAGCTCATTTTGGTAATTTTTTTGTATCTCATGAAAACTTGCAATTGGTTCAATAAATGATATTTATGAAACATTAGCCCGGTTTTTATCAATGAAACTTTGCAAAAGTGACATAAATTGTTGATAATTTTGTCATATCTTGCCGTCTTTGCCTTGAATTGAATTTTTCCTTCCTGGATAAAAATTCATTTCGACCCTTTAAAGTGATATTTTAACGATATTAGGGATTATATGGTCGTGCAAAGTATTTTTGGCTTGTTTTTACAATTAAATTGAAAAGAAACAACCTTCGTCACGAGGTGAAAAAATATATGTCAAAACGAGCTTTAATATCCCTTTAAAAAAGAAGTTTGGTCCCTTCCTAATACAAAATATGTGTTTCTACGTTGGTCATTCTGATTTATGAAACACAATTTAACTAATCTTCAGAACTTTTCATATGATTCACACCACCTCTTGAGTAGCTATAGTGTCACAGTAACTCTTCTGTTAATAATTTGGAAAAAGGATTTGTGGAGCATGTCGCGGACCTAGCAATATAATGTTGGTTATGAAGGCAGTTGTGCATTCAAGTAGAGTAAGTGACGGCAGATTAAATTTCTTCATCTTGGAATTTCAAGTAAGATCTCGCGTGATTATGGTTAGAGATGAATGAAAGGTGACCTGGCATGACGGCAAACGGGATATTATTAAATATAGGTGTATCGCCAAAGAAAACATGCAAAAACAACACATCAAGCGTGTAATTTTAATTAGTTTGAATATGTAACGAACTTTGGGTCAATGCCCGGGAATCGGGAACTAAGATATCGCATTCAAACAACACATTATTATTAAACTTAATGTTCTCCTCATCCAAACATACATGACCTTAGACGATTGTGAATATCGTATTTAGGTCCATTCTTTTTTTGCTCCTAGAAGCTTTTAAGTTATTTGGCATTCCAATCGATTGATTTTGAGGGTATTTAAGTATTTAATGAAGATTATTCCACTAAAAACGCACCGTCGCGGCAAACCAATTCGTGCACACTATTCAGACTTTACACTAAATGTTTTTTTTAACCACTGAATTGATTTGTGCACGTGATATTATGAATCTCCTTGCACCTTACAAGTAAAGGAGTTTCTGTCCAAATGGCGTTCATGATCCCATGACAGGTTCAATATCAGTCTCAGAGACACATCCAATAAAAAAGCATAGTATTTCGAAACTATATTTCGTGAATGCCGTGTGAATGAATCCCTGACTTGTGAGGATGGCTTTTTTGATTAAGCACATTTTTATCTCGCCTTTCCCAAATGGTCAGGTGAGCTTTTGACATCACATAGCGTCCGTCTGTCGTCTGTCTCGCCGTCGTATGCCTTTCAAGAATAATTCCCTTGTGAAACCACTAATTATATTTAAACCAAAGTTGAACTGAATCATCCTTAGGAATCCTATATCCAAAAAGATTGTCTATTATCCTCACAACATCGCCAGATTTACTATAAATAAATCACATGGATAAAAGACGTTACCGAATATGAATATGTTTTAATAAATGCTCTAGCCATTCTCTATTCAGAGTTGTCGTTCCTGCTATGCTACACAACATACATCTCTGTCAACGCTCATTTACAAGATTTTTGTAAAATTTAGAAACAGTAAAAAAATGT
>MJUT01014918.1:203327-218490 GCA_002080005.1 Gigantidas platifrons | reverse complement strand
AACGGTAATCTGGATAAACACAAAAATTACAATAGTATATGCCACAACCATCTTAAACGGTAATCTGGATAAACACAATAATTACAATAGTATTTGTCACGACCATCTTAAACGGTAATTTATATATGACACGACCATCTTAAACGGTAATCTGGATAAACACAAAAATTGCAATAGTATACACCGTGTCCAATGCCACATTCGGGGACGAAGATGAACATAGTCCGGGGACAGAGATCCGAAGCGGCGAAAACGAGGTTAGTTTGTATAATATTGCAAATTTCTTGAGTTCTGTAATTAGGTACATGTAAGTGTAAAATTATACCCAGCGAAACACTGTGATCATCCACGAAGATATTGAACCCATTTTTGCATGCGCAAGTTGTCCTGGAAATAGTAAAACACTCAAACACAATGTTGTGACGGTCCTCAAAATCGGAATTCACCGGTGTTTTCTGTACGATTACGCCTTACATGCAGCATTACACAGTGGTCACTGTTGTCATATAGTGTGTCCAAAACGGGGGCTATAATGATTTATTGTCATTACGGCAGCATAACGTGCCAATAATCTTTTTCGCACAAAATTACGATGTGACGTATGGGGGCAGAGAAGTCCATGTAGCCAGGGGACAGTGATCAGCTTTGCAAAAACGGTTTATTGCAGCTGTTCTACCCTTTTAGCGTTCACAATGGTTTACATTTAGTATTTAATCTACATTCTGTTATGTGTATTCCCTTTCCAACACGATAAGACACACCTGGGACTAATATAATAATTTGTTTATTAGTCCCAGGACACATTGAGCATTTGTGTTGTTTCATTTACTACAACAACTTATATCACCGTAAAGATATCATGTTGTCTTCCATTTACATCGTTTTGATAGGGTGGAGTTGGGTTCGTTTTGCAATGGAGTAAGATAAGACACTGGCTCATACTTACATTTGACGTCAAATATGAAGTCCGCAATATCGATGCTGATTAAAGTCGCGTATGATACTAGATCCTTTTGAAATACTAAATTAAAGACTGAACACTGTTGCATACCTGACTTCAAACGCAAGTAATAGGCAGTGACTGAACTAGCCCCATGGCTCAAATCCACCCTCAAATGACTTTTTTTGTGTATATAGTTTTGTCTTTTTTTCAGTCATTGGATGTATATAGTTTTACAGTGAATTATATTCATTTTAATGTGTAAATATGTAAGAAAATATCAACTGTTTTAAGAGACCACAATTTCGACTGCAAGGAAAGAAACCAGAGGCTCTCAAGAGCCTGAATCGCTCACCTGGTTATAAAAAGAATCAATTGGTAGTCATCTTGGAATTCCGAACAACATAAAAAACACAAAGTTTGTAAAGGACCTTCCAATGATTGATGCACAGTTTAGGTTCGATCAGTGCAATAGCTTCAGAGAAGAAAATATTTCTGTATTTTCCCATATGGTCGGTCCTGTGTTAATACTATGACATGTGGTGGCAGCCATCTTCGATTTCGGATCGGCATAAAAAAAACTTTTTAGAGGACCTTCAAATGATTATTCCTGGGCAGTTTGGTTTGAATTGTCCAAGTGGATTCAGAGAAGAAGCGTTTTGAAACATTTTTCACATAGGGTCCAATGTTAAACTAAGTCCTGCTGTAGCCGCCATCTTCCATTTTATATCGGAACAAAAAAGCTGAAGTTTGTAGAGGACCATCCAACGAACATGCCTGTCTAATTTGGATTCAGTCTGATTTGTAGTTTCTCAGAAGAAGGCATTTGAACATTTTCCCATAGGGTCCAATGTTAATCTTATGTTTAGCAGTGGCGGCCATCTTGGATTTCGGATCTGCATAAAAAGCAGAAACTTTGTAGAGGACCTTCAAATGATCATTCCTAGGCAGTTTGGTTTCAATTGTCCAAGTGGTTTCAGAGAAGCAGCATTTTGAAACATTTTTCCCATAGGGTCCAATGTTAAGGTAAGTCCTGCCGTAGCCGCCATTTTGAATTTCCTATCAAAACAAAAAACCTTAAAGTTTGTAGTGGACCATCCAATGAACATTCATGTACAATTTGGCTTTAATCATATTTGTAGTTTCTGAGAAGAAGGCATTTGAACATTTTCCCATAGGGTCCAATGTTAATCTATGTCCTGCGGTGGCGGCCAGCATGGATTTTCGATCGGCATAAAAAGCATAAACTTTGTAGAGGACCTTCCAATGATCATTCCTAGGCAGTTTAGTTTCAATTCTCCAAGTGGTTTCAGAGTAGAAGCGTTTTGAAACATTTTCCCCATAGGGTCCAATGTTAAAGTAAGTCCTGCCGTAGCCGCCATTTTGAATTTCATATCGGAACAAAAAACCTAAAGTTTGTAAAAGACCATCCAGTGAACATTCATGTACAGTTTGGCTATAATCATATTTGTAGTTTCTGAGAAGAAGGCATTTGAACATTTTCCCATAGGTCCAATGTTAATCTGTGTCCTGCGGTAGCGGCCATCTTGGATTTCCGATCAGCATAAAAAACAGAAACTTTGTAGAGGACCTTCCAATGATCATTCATTTACAGTTTGGGTTCAGTCAGTTCATTAGTTTCAGAGAAGAAGATCTTTGAAATTTCAGCCAATCAGATCTTTGAAATTTCAGCCAATCAGAGCATATTATTGGCCCTGACAGCCATGTTGAATATTCGAATGGAACGGAAAACAGAAACTTTGTAGAGGACCATCCAAGGAACATTCCTGCTAAGTTTGGTTCCAATTGGCCTAGTGGTTTCGGAGAAGAAGCTTGAAATATGAAAAGTTTACAGACGACGGACGCCAAGTGATGGCAATAGTTCACATGGACCTTTGGTCTAAGTGAACTAAAAAGGTGAGCCGTAAAATAACTTTCGGAAGCATTGCGGAACAATGTTCAATTTCGATTAATCTACCTGAAAGATGAATCTATACGGTATCGGGTCCGTTCGCCCTAACTACACGTTCGCCCTGGGTCCATTCGCCCTACAAGTGGGTCCGTTCGCCCTGATTATTAAAACGTATTTTAATGAACATAATGGATATTTCAATTTTAAATATAGAAGTAATGGTATGAAAAAAATATGGAAATTAATTAAAGTTATTTTAAAGCAATTATTACGTATATTGTTTGAAATGCTTAATTGAAATTTATAGATAGATAGATAGATTTATTCGATAAAATCATCATATATTGAATTATTTCAACAAGTAAAAAGATGACTCTCTGACCGGCGATAATGGAAACGACCTACAATGTAGCTCTGTGTTTGAGGCTATATTACTTGCGATTTTTTTAATCCCCAAAATGATTTTTAGTATGATTTTTTTCATGTGAGGTTTTTGTAACTTACATAACATTATTCTTGAAAATGCATCAAATAACAAAACTTATTGGAAAATTATGAAAATGCTTTTAAAGTCAAACAAAGGATCTGGTAATTTCCCCCTCTTCAAAACATAATTAATTATCAAAATTTAGAAGAGTTTGCTTATGATGACGAGGAAAAATGTGATTTTCTAAACAAGTACTTTAGTTTTATATCCAAACTGCATGAAGGAAACACGCCCCTCCCCGATATAGAATTGAAAACCAATAATAATATAACTGATCAAAAGAAATTTCTGACATAATTCAAATTTTTCATCCAAATAAGGCATCGGAACCGGATGTCATCAGCCATAAAATGTTAAAACTATGTCCAAATAAAATAGCATTGCTTTTGCAAATAATATTCAACAAATCTCTCCAACAAAGTAAATATACGACGAACTGGAAACTAGCTCATGTTATTACAGTATTTAAAATTGGGGATTCTTCATTGCCGTCTAATTAGAGACCTATATCATTTATAATTTTGTTGTTGGGAAAATAATGGAGAGAGCTATATACACGTGCATACCTGTTTATAACTATCTCCACCAAAGCAGACTTATATATGAATATCAATCCAGTTTTTTTCCCAGGCATTCAACAGTACATCATGATCAGTTATTAGAAATTTATAATAGCATTTTAAATTAATTGGAGAATATTAATAAAGGAAGCAAATTGTTTTGTATTTCTATTTCGATAAAGCTTGACATCGACGTCTTTTACATAAAATGAAAGCATATGGGATAACTGGAAATTTGATCGATTGGTTTACTAGTTACGGTATTTAAAAGGTAGACGACATAAAGTTGTTATTAAAAATAATTCTTCAGCATATTGTGAAATATCTGCAGGAGTCCCACAAGGTTCAGTCCTTTATCCTCTCTTATTTATTATCTATATAAATGATATTGCTGACAAACTTGTCTCACTCAGCAGACTATTTGCAGATGACTCTTCGTTCGGTTATTCAAATCAGGATACAATGCAGTTGAAAAATGTTATTGATCATGATTTGAATGAAAAGGACATATGGTAAAAAAAGTGGCTTATGTCATTTAATCCTGACAAAACAGAAATCATGATTTTCTCTAATCGTAGCATTCCAGAAAATCTTGATTTCTCTTTTAATGGAAAATCAGTGCCCATTACTACTTCTCATAAACAATTAGGTGTTACATTTAGTAAAGATGCTAAGTGGAATACCCATGTTGATGATATTCAGAGTAGTGTATCTAAACATTTGAATATTCTACGTAGATTGAAGTACCGTCTTAGTCGCACTAATTTAGACAAACTATATCTTGTGTTTATTAGACCACTTTTTGAATATGCCTGTGAACTATGTGATAACTGTGGAATTGGAAATTCACAAAAACTGGAACAACTTCAACTGTAGACTCTTTTATACCCTCCACAAAATAAAAATGTGGATACCATATCAAAATTTAAATCAGAATTAAAGAAAAGTGATGAAATTGAAAATCATGCTGTTCCTAAACATTATATTTATGGTCCTCTGAAATTGAATATTATTTTAATACAGCTAAGAGAAGTTCAGCTTCGTTTTTAAATTATGATTTATTTCGAGTAGGAATTGTATCTGACCCATCTTGTCGATGAAAATTTAAAACATTTCTTTTTGGATTGTCCAATATACTTACAAACCAGAACTACACTGATAGATACTAGTAATCTCAACATGTTTACAACTTGCTATACTCTAGATATCAAATTTCTGACATGTGGCAATGTAAATTTAATTTATTAACATAGTTGTATTATATTTAAATATGTTTTTGATTATATTAAATGTTCAAAAAGATTTCTTATCGTATAACTGGAATTAAATTGAGTGAACATGCACATCATATGAATCCATCTTAATTTTATTTTTCCTTCTGTTTGTGAATATTCATCATGAATGTCTTTTCTGTACTTATTCAATGTAACAAATTGTAATTTGGAGAAGACTTCATAAGTTTGTTTTACTTGTGTCTAATCCATTTTGTCCATTTGATTGGCAAATAAAATATGTTTAATCTAAGCTACTGTATTAAAGGGTATATATATATATGTTATGGCTTAAATTACGCGTTGATTGAAAAATAAACATTGTATATATATTTTAAGTACGCGATGGCACTGATTACAAGTGGTGTTTATTGAAAACTTGCAGTTTCTACAGATATTTGCCCTTTAAGTATCA
Source organism: Gigantidas platifrons (assembly GCA_002080005.1). NCBI lineage: Eukaryota > Metazoa > Mollusca > Bivalvia > Mytilida > Modiolidae > Gigantidas > Gigantidas platifrons. The sequence continues at coordinate 212,905 of MJUT01014918.1, read as the reverse complement.
TATTGCTTTGAGAACAGTATTTTGTGCTAACATTAAAATTACGAGTTTGTTGAAATACAATTCTACAGATATTTCTCTCTGAAGTAGCCTGCTACTTTGATAACAAGAGAAATGTGTTTAAGATAATATTATGCTTTATTGTCAAATTATTCTTATTCAAATTTGCGCAATTAAAATTTAAAATTTAGTTGATTTTGGCTATCCTGTTTCGGCCCTTTGGTTTTTTTACCCGCAAAGACTTAAGACTAAAGTATTATATCTCTAAATTATCCTTTATACAGACTTATGTATTAAACAAGTCATATTTGGTTTTTAGCGCTTACATGACATTTTAATATTAAAGTGCATTACTTTCTTTAGATTTTTTTAATGAAATGTTTATATTACGTGGATATCTAGAATATCTGTTGTCACTTAATTTGACGATTTAATAATAAAAAAAAAGTACTTTCTACAGATTTCTTGTTATAAAAAGTGTCATATTTCTTCGATTCTGTCGTAAGTTTCTAAAGTTATAAATATAGACGAGACAATAAAAAAGCAGTGTTTTAATATAAACAATATGTAAACAGATACAGAACTGTGATAACAAATGAACTGACATAGGGTTTCTTTCCGTAACAGAACAGTCAATGACATTAATGCTTGTCCCGATCACACTTGTCCCCGAGATGGTATCAAAAAGTTTAATTTCCAGATTATAATTTAAAAACATGTTTTGAAATTGAGCCATATTTAATCTTTGGCACCCGTGAACAGAAGCATACACTGTCGCAAGTACGTTTAAGTGCACACGATTAAAAAAATTGCAAAAAGGTCAGATAAACATCAATGGGAGCATTCGTAATCTTCGTGATAACAGGTATATTTCCTATTGGATTGTCCAGTCCGTCACACCTTTAGACAACCAATTATTAATATTATTTTTGATTTAGGTATACAAAGTGTAACACACTATGCTAAGAAAATAAAAGTACATGTTTCATGATCAATGAAGATCCAGATGTTATTTATATGTAATTGGTTGTAAAAATATCCGCGATCAAATAAATTTTTTCCCATTGTGAAATCTTCATTAACAATGCTGTAAAATTCCAGCTGCCCTTACACATGAAGTATTTATCAGTTTATTTTTTTTTTACTTTAAACATATTTAATGTCAAGTAAATACAGACAATGGATCAGACGCAAGTTATAAACATACGAGGTCTTCTCCGTTACAAAGAAATCATTAAGTAGACAATATATTACAAAAACATAGCATTATTTCGTTCATAATTATTTGAGAAAAATGCCATAGTATTGCAAGATATATTGTGATTAATGTTGAGTCGTTGCCGTCAGATGAGTTAGACTGAGTACATAAACATTAGACAAATCTTTTAGTGTCTAGTATGTATCTGTGAACAACTGCAAAAAGTGAGCAGTTAACATCATATGCAAAATCTGAATTTCCATACAATATATTGTTAATGGATATATCTAACCAGAGATCTCTTATATTGTTCAAAATTGCATTTCTCTGATTTACAAACAATTTACAGTGTAAGAAGTAGTGTTCATTGTTTTCCACATAATTATCACAGTTACAATAACAAGAATCTATCAGATCTAAAAAGGTCACATTTTAAGCTACTACAATTTTGCCTTAAACGAGTATGTAGAATACTTGCCAGACGTGAACCAAACGAGAAATATTTAGGAGGTTTTACTGGATTGTTGTAGTAAGTCTTTAATCTAGATTTTTATGCAATTACTAGGTGAATATCTGATATTTTGGGGTAAATTATTCCAGAGATGAATAGTGGCTGGGAAAAAAAATTTGATATAAGGTTAAAGGACACAGTGGAATAGTGAAATTATTTGTATTTCGTAAGTTGCAGTTATTTGCCTGGTTGACAGTCCGCGGCAGCAAGTCACTTGAATAATCGGGGGTATCATCCTTAACTATATTATAAAAAAGTGACAACTTTCTGACTTTGCATCTGGTATTAAGTTTCTCCAAAACTTGCATAAGCTGTCAGACCTGTGACGATTCCAGCAGCTTCAAGTTGAAGTTGCTAAAATCTGTCAGTATCGGTAACTGTACAACTGTCGCAAACATCGCAAGGGTATTCAAGAAGTGGCCTAATGAAGGTCATGTAAATATTTTCTAAAAAGTTTCTAGACACCTTAAATTTGATCTGACGCAGAACTGCTGTCTGGATGCTCTGACAACAACATTATGTAAGTTTAGACCATTTACCATCAGCACTGAGAGTAACACCAAGATGCTTGTGAGCATCAACAGGTTTAATTTTAATATTATATGTGGAGAAGTATAAATCATCAAGAGAGGGCCTGGTACTGAAGCACACTACATGCGTATTTCTGTTTTTTTCGGGATTTAGTTTGACTAGACAATTTCGCCCAATGCGTAATATTATTTAAATCAAAACATTAATTGAGTTACTTCCTAATCAGGACATTTAAGTCAACAACTATCTTGCAGAAAAAATGATAACTTGGCTTTTCTAGTATCTTCAATTGAAGCTTTCATGATTCCTTAGCTACACATATCCATTTATGTTCTTCAAAAATACGGGGTTTTGTAATTATATCTAATATTGAGAAAATTGATTTGCCATTTTGCATAAGAGTTTCATTCTGTCTTTTATACCGTATGGTATTTTTTTTTACCTTCGTAATAATAAATCGTGTAATTTGATGTTGAATGTGACGTGTTGTAAATTGAATCCCAGCATTCATATCAATTTCTGTGTAATAATATTTTTGTTTCATTAAAAAAGTCAAAACATTTATTTTAGATGACTTGACAACTTAGAGATTTTTTTATGGTTTGACGACGACAGATTTAAGAATATATATCTTTTGTATTTGACTTAATAACAACAATCCGTAATTTATCCCAAATTGATATAAATGTTATTCTTTTATGGTTTCCTGGAGGAGGATATTGATGTTTTGCTTCTTATTTAACCTTTATGTTATTAAAGTACACAACCACCTCGACGGTGTGATGGTTAGCGTGCTTTACTCTGGTTTGGTAGTCGGTAGGTTGTGGGTTCGAGCAGTGTTGGATTGATGACAAATGAGGCTCTGTGTTAGTTAAGTTATGAGGCCCCTTACTTGGGCCCTGAAGGAAGTAGACCGGTAGGCCTACACATACAGTCAGGCATACATGCTCAGGAAATTGTAAAATTTAAAATTGCACCACATAATTATGCAAAAATCCATCGTAAAAATAAATTGGCAGGAAGATGGAACCCCCCCCCCCTGGCCAATGGGGCCCTGTACTTAAGCACACATAAGCACAATGGTAAACCCAGCACTGACTACACCAACACTGGGTTCAAGTCTTCATCGGGTCAAACCAAAGACTATAAAATTGATATATATATATTGTTGCTCCTTTAAATACACTACAAGAGGAGGAAGATCAAAGAAGTTGGGTTGGTAGTACTATAAATATAAAACTTAACGTGTTGCTCTAATACAAAGCAGACATCATCTGGTCGCAATGTAACTTGTTCCAGCCATGACGCAGCTGACAAATTACTTACTTAGCGTTAAACAGCAATACTCACTCACTCACTCACTCACTCACTCACTCACTCACTTGTTGTTTCAGTTGATTGATATGATTTTATACCACTTTCTTTGATAAAATAAAATTATTGTAGGATCACTTCTGATCAAATCATTAATTATAATTCTTTCAAATCTTAAAACCCTAAAAGGAACAAACTTGGCTCCCACAAACCTATGACAGTTGGGTTTACGTATACCTGTGCTATCAATACCTATACCTAATAGAGTTTGTGAGTTCAATTCCCGCTATCGGAGAGGTGTACTTGATACAACTTTATTTGATAGGTCTGACACGTCTATAAGTTCTAGTGGGTACACCAAGATTTTTTTTCTTCAACCAACAAAATTGATAAACCGGATAAATTGTTACAATTGGCTTATCACCTATAATCTTATTAAGATTATAAAGAACCGATCTCCTCACCAATTACTGTCTTTCGTCGTTTCGCTGCATCCATATGCGACGTTTAGCATGCTCTTTACTTCAAGATGCCACATTTAATATAAAAAAAAAATGGCCAGAACTGTATTATAATCTCCCGCACAAATGTCATTAGCAAAAGTCCATTAAGAAAGGATTGAAGATACCAAAGGGGTAATCAGAAGCCGTAAATCGAAGGACAGATAATACAATGTCTAAAAGAGAAGGAGACGGATTAGTATAAGCTTAGCTTGTTTCCGAATCCTGTCATGTTAAACAAAATTTGTATGTATTATAACATAACAGTTTATCATGAATAAATATGTTTATACCAAAAGAGAAAGGACAAACAATGATCTACAAAACGTTACACAGAAAACTAAAGATCGAGCAACACGATACATTCTTTATTTTTTTTTTAAATAGAAAACAATAAATGATCAAACCGGAATTAATTTTCCAGGAGGTACAGCTTATTTTCTAAACGCTTAAAATTACTTTAAAATCTGCGAAAAACTATTTTGAAATTGACCAACGTCTTTTGTCAGTTTTAATGGTTGGGTCTACTTTTTGCATTGGTAGCATATCTGATTTATTTAAGACTGTAAGCGAGGACAAAACAGTTCCTTTGCCACTACTTACATATATGATAAAGAAATGCATGGTCTTACTTACCATCACAGACAGAGAGACTGTGGGCTAATATCTGAAATTAAATACAAAATGTAGAATTGTTATATCTGAATAAAATTAATGGAAAGATATCATATACATGCCTACCCTTAGTAAGACTAAAGGTAAATATTTTCGAACCTATCCATTGTATCGTTTTTGTGCTGTAGCAATTTAACCATTCGTCTATTAACCTATCTACTGGTCACCTACATGATCTAATTTTTGAATATTGCTGAAATAATTGACGTTAAACAACAATCAAACAATCACTAGTACATTGAAAAATCACGCGAACACGGACGACAAATACAAATATATAGTTGGCCATATGGTAGGGTTATGGTGTTTAACGCCACTTTTAACAATATTTCAGTTATATTGTGGGGGTCAGTTTTATTGGTGGAGGAAAATCGGAGTAACCGGAGAAAACCACCGACCTGTCACAAGTCACTGATAAACCACTGAACTCTAGCCCTAGGAAGTGCGAGGTGAGACTTCAAAAAATTATTTGTTTTTATTTTTTTTACCTAATATTAAATCAAAATTCCAACACGACGCCCTTCATTGGCTATATAAATAATACAATGATAAAACTCACGATATATTCTAATTCGCACATGCGTATTGACAAAGAAATTACAAACATCATTCCTTACTGAATCCATGTATTCATACAGGACCGTGGTGCGTACAAACATAACGTATATTTTTATTCCGGAAAAATACTTACATTCAGACAACCATCTATCGACTTGGACTATTTTAATTGTCGTCTTTCGATGACGTAGTTTACAAGGAACGCTAGTGACATTGGCACAAGCTGGTTACTAATTTATTTCATAATTTTGTAAGCATTATACTTGTCCAAATTCAAAATACTATCAAATTGGAAAATATCAGGAACTTAATTGCATCACAGTCTAGTTATACATAAAAGAAAAACAAAGTTCTGTAATCATGAAGGTTAAATGAAATAAGCTAACATTTTCCTACTAAACTCGAAATCATTCATGGAAGTCATAGTTTGCATTACGTTTAGCATGGATAACATTATCTTCGTTGCATTTTATCCCTCGCTATCACTCGGCATAAAATCTTTACGAAAATAATGTTACCCATGTTAAAACTGGATAAAAACTATGGCTTCCAAGAATTATTTCTTGATTATCATTTCATTAAATAGCTTACCAAGATGAAGAAAACACGAGAATATATCATGACAAATATACCATCTGTACAAGAACATCTGTAATTGATATGTAACTTGTATATATACAGAGCAAGGTTACATAGAATAATGGTCTATTTGTTACATGAATTGATTTAAACAAAACTGTAAGCGGAAAGTGTCATTTAAACGGATTGAAAGCGATCTGAAGTTAGTCGAGAACAATTGTAAACAGTGTGTGTTTTATTATAGAGTACATCATGGTATCCGATACATCTGTCAATAGTTAACGTATCAATACAAAGATGATTAGTTGAAAGTTCCTTTGTTTTTACATCTTTATAATCCAACGTCATCGATGACTACTAAAAGCTTTATTTCTTAAATTTAAAATGCATCATACTTTGATTTAAACACTTATTGATAAAAATGTACATTAGGATAATTACCATAATAATTATGTATTTGAATTATCATTTGGAGATGACACAATAGAGTTTGCAAGCAAAACAAAATCAATTTGAGTTGAGAAACGTTGGAAGATATCAAAGGGGTAATTCCAGAAGCTGTCTGAATTCAATGAACGTTTTTTATCTATTGTTTTGTAGGTCCCAACCATTCAGCGAAATATCAAAAATATATTTCAATACAATAAATGATTTAAAATCTATATAAGGAATAGCACAATGAGTTATTGGACCATCCAGGGCATTGTTCGTCTCCTTGTACAAGATTGTTCTTGTAGATACCTATGTGACTAAGAATCCTGATATAAATAATATCCTTCCTAAATAGCCACAGGGTCTTTGTAAATGTCGGAAATTTTCAATGTGAAAGTGTTTTGACATTTGCCACTTTAAATTGATAAGAGACGGGAATGAGAACATGAATCTATCACACTTTAGATTTATCAGATGAAGAAACACCTATCAGAACAAGCATCATGCCTTTGGCCTCTGCAGAAAAAAAATGAAACCTGAAGAAAAAGACAACAAGCCCATTCATATCATGTAGGATTTGTTTGGCGAAACTTTAACGAAATACGATGGATCGCTTCCACGACGGTCCTTCTTATCTTATGTCATTCTGGAATGTCTATAAATAACAGTTATAGATTTAATGCTTTACAATTATATCTTTATTGTTACGGCTGGTGCCGTAAAAGCGCACGTTGATGAATCATCGTCTGCTTACATAACATGGAGAACGACACACCTCTTACATCCTTTGAAATAGGATTAAAAGTAAAACAAAAAGGTTTCCACTACAAATATAAACGTTAGAGAAAACCGAAGGGACAATGAAGAATGGACAGTCCAGAGAAACTGGCAACACAAAACACCAGACAAAAAAATAAAACAAAACACACACACACACAAAACCACAAATGGGAGTGAACCCCGGTAATCGCGTAGGGCAAGAAGCAGCTCATAAAAAAATCAACTAACTATGCCAGACAATACATAATCAACTCTATAAACAATGGCAACATAAAAATGTGATCTCACATGAAATTCTTGTAGTAGATATAGCACATCAAGTTTCAACTGTAAATATTATACCGACTGTATATCACCAAGCTAATAATGAATTCAATAATAGTAACACATTTCTAGAAGAAGTTTCTCAATCGGAAAATGATATATTAGAACTCTGTCTTGAAAAATTCTCAAACAAATTATCCAGCTCCAGACAAAAATAATACCATTACCACGCCACGACCATCATGTACTACTTCCCGCTACAATGTTAGTGCAAAAGGACTTAGGCACCATAGAAGAGGTCAGAACATAAAACAAACCAACCAATGAAGCAATAAACAGATATCATGGGGTGTAAAACTGTTTCGAAATACTGAAATAAAACTACTAAATATATCCTGTCAACCTTCATGTATTACTTCCCGCTTCAATGTTACTAGAAAAAAGAAAGCATTACAGACATTATCCATCCTCAAACCTGTTTTGGAAAAGCAGAACTCTACGGACATCCACCAAAATCAGTATTTTCAACAGCAACGTCAAATCTGTTCTTCTACATGGTTCCGAAACTTGGAGAGAAACTTCCTCCACCATCAAGTCCCTCCAAGTCTTTGTAAATAAATGCCTGAGAAACATCATCGGCAATTTTTTTAGATGGCCAAACACAATAAGCAACAAAGAACTGTGGACAAAACCAAACAACAACCAATAGAAACTGTCAGAACAAGGAAATGGAAGTGGATTACGAAAAAAAGACAACAATGTTACAAAACAAGCTGTAGACTGGAACCCACAAGGTCAGCGAAGAAGAGGAAGGCCCAAAAACACCTGGCGAAGAGGTCTAAATACAGAGCTACAGAAAATTGTAATGACCTGGAATGAAGCAAAGACAATGGCTAAAGACAAGAAGAGGATGGAAGGCAAATGTATTCGCCCTATGTCCACCTATGGACGAAATGGATTAAGTCAAAAGTAAGTCAATGTTACTCCATCTGAAAAGGAAGTAGATGCTATAGCAGAGGTAAGAACAGAACAAGACCCACTAATAAACTAATAAACAGACAGCATGGATAATAAAAGTGTTCCGAAATACTAATATAAAACCATTAAAACATAAGCTCTTACCCTATCGAGCATGTGTCTATTATTTTTTAGGATATTTTGATCAAACTTTTGCTATTCCCCTCATTTTTGAGCGAAAAAGAATGTATCGCTAGGGATAAAATATTAATGTCCAGTCAACCTTTATGGACTATCATCAAAAAGGAACGAGATACCATAGCAGAGGTCAGAACAGAAAATAACATCAAATAAGTCAATAAACAGATAGCATGGGGAGTAAAACTGTACCGAGGTACTAAAATAAAACTATTAAAACATAGGCTGATACCCTATTGGGCATGTGTCTATGTTTAGGCTATTTTAGCCAAACGTTTCCAAACCAATACCGCCCCCTACCGATTTTTATTTCATTTGGAAATATCAGTATTTTACGGGCATCTGTTAATTCATACCCATCTAATGAGGCCAGATTTCAAATGCAATGTGATGGGTGGTGACCTCTCTTGAGGAGGATCATTAATTAGTATTTTACTATCTCAGTGCATTTGAAATCTTGCCTCATAAGATGGGTGGTCTCTCTTGAGGGGGATAATTCATTAATATTTTACTATCTCAGTGCATTTGAAATCTAGCCTCATCAGATGGGTGGTCTCTCTTGAGGGGGGTAATTAATTAGTATTTTATCTCAGTGCATTTGAAATCTGGTCTTATGAGATGGGTGGCCTCTGCTGAGGGGAATAATTAATTAGTATGAATAATAATATATTGAGGGAATAATATGATATGTTGTGGGAACAAAATAATATATTGGGGGAACAAGGTAATATGTTATGGGAACAAAATAATATGTTGTGGGAACATTTCCCCTACCTGTAATAATAATACACATGAAAATGGCAAATGAAAGCCATAACATTATAACATTAAAGGAATATCCATAATATTAGCTATAGTAATATCTGTTTGTTTGTTTACTCCTAAAATAAAACATCGTCTTTGTAAATACATCATTGGTAGAGTGGAGGATGTACAAGTAAAGCAGCTACTGTAGTCTTTGTAGATACATCATTGGTAGAGTGGAGGATGTACAAGTAAAGCAGCTACTGTAGTCTTTGTAGATACATCATTGGTAGAGTGGAGGATGTACAAGTAAAGCAGCTACTGTAGTCTTTGTAGATAC
>MJUT01014918.1:189093-203225 GCA_002080005.1 Gigantidas platifrons | reverse complement strand
ATACATCATTGGTAGAGTGGAGGATGTACAAGTAAAGCAGCTACTGTAGTCTTTGTAAATACATCATTGGTAGAGTGGAGGATGTACAAGTAAAGCAGCTACTGTAGTCTTTGTAAATACATCATTGGTAGAGTGGAGGATGTACAAGTAAAGCAGCTACTGTAGTCTTTGTTAATACATCATTGGTAGAGTGGAGGATGTACAAGTAAAGCAGCTACTGTAGTCTTTGTTAATACATCATTGGTAGAGTGGAGGATGTACAAGTAAAGCAGCTACTGTAGTCTTTGTNCAGTGGTCATGGTTTTCGCATTATAACTTGAAACTTTCTATAATTCTTTAGTTAATTGTTTGATTTATTCAAAACAATAAACGCCTAGTGAATAATTTTGCAGATAATTTTGCTCAAAGGTGTATTAATTAATTTTGAAAACATTTATATTGATAATGTCGCAAACATTTACAATATAAAAGAGTGAGTTATTCTTGTTTAACGCCAATTCAGCTATTTTCCAGCAATATCATGACGAGAACAAGTTGATTTTTAATGAGATGATGATGAGGTCAGCTTTGATATAAAGTAAGAACATGATAAGAATATATTTTTTATATTGTGATGTGCAGTAAAGATTGATTGATTGATTGGTGTTTAACGCCAACTTTAGCAGTATTTCAGCTATATCGTGGCGCGTGCAGTAAAGACACTTCGATAAAATAAAATTAGCATTTAAACCTCCGTGACCACCTGCATATTTAGAAACAACTTTTTTGTGTTTAAATGCAATGAGTATTAGCAATATGATGGATCGGATTTGATTTGATTTATTGTGTTTATCGCCACTTTCAGCAATATGGCAGCTATATCATAGCAACCAGTTTTAGTGGTGGAAGAAGCCAGAGTACCCGGAGAGAACCGTATTGGTGATAGGCTTGTATGATTTGTTAGGTAATCCAACTACCTAACTCATTGAGCCTCTTGGGACCTAGTTGATAGGAAGACACCAAGATTTTATATACAAAATACAGGAACGAATCTACAAAGCCATGTCTGAAGGAAAACTCAATGAAATTACAAGCAACAAACAAGCAAAACAGACAAACCAAGAAATACGTAACACATATTTCCTTAAATAAACTGGTGAGTGCATGGGCACCGAAAGGGTGAATAAGATTTCCCTTACATTTGTTGGCAAGTTCCACAATTTCAGGTTGATTAAAGTCAGATTCTTATTGAAAAATTCTTAATAATGTTCATGATGTTTTTTTTGTCATTCCTGTGTACATTTGGTATTTTTTTCTATGGTGACTCTGGTGATTTATTCTAGCACGACACTAATGATTTACTCTCCCATGACATCGGTGATTCATTCAACTATGCCATTGATGATTTGTCTTATCATGAGAGCGGTTGTTGTTTTCTTCAATGACTCTTGGTGATTTTATCATATTATTCCTGTTTGGTTTTTTTTGTACTCATGTGTTGTATTTAAAAAAAATGTCGATATCAAATTCAGTCCACATGACGCCTTTCTGGAATAACCTTCATACGCACAAAGCCATAATATTTGAAAGCCAAATAATTTTAAAACCTTTGAGAGCAAGAACACCAAAGGGCCTCAACATAAAAACCAAAATCGACTAAAATTGGTAAAGAGACGCGTCGAACCCAATAAAATTAAATATCTACGGGTTTTTTTTAACAAATATATACAGTGTGTTTCACACTGTGAACATACAATCGTATATTGCTATAATTCCCTTTTAGCTCCTTGTATTGATTCATACAATATTTTCTGTTAGAAAACATATTATTGACCCAAGGGAGACAACACAGACAGTTTTGATACGAATATTTACGCTTTCCAACTTTTTGAATTGATATGCGCAAGTTACTTCTCTGAGGAAGATTGACAGTGAAATAATTAAACAATGTCAATAAGCATTATATATGACTCATTTATTCAGAAAAATTTTTGTAAATCACTTTGAACAAACCACACAAGTTAGTGGATAGTCATTCTTATAGGGTGGACACTGAAGTGATCCACATTTAGCTAGTACGGGAAAAAATAGTTTCCCATTACTGTTGACTCCACCACCGGTTATAAACTCTGGTTGTATATCTATGCAGACGAATGTACCAGCCGCTTTGTAGGCGTAATAGTTTGACCCTAAATATCCATGATACTCTTTTGTCCAACCAGAATTACATGTGCGTTTACCTGGTATCATGATTACACTTGATGCCAGTTTAACTCTACAAACAGCACACGGGACGTCTTCACCAGCACCATTTGGATGAAAAAAGTTCTCATCGAATTCTGCACCATACATTCGTCCCCTATCATTACTGCTTGATCTGCCAAATTCAGGATCAGGTGGAAGACATACTGGCTCTGCGGAAGCACCTGAGTCACCATACCAGCCTCCTCCAGCATATCCTGAAATGTCTCATTCGAATTAGCATAATGTGTATTATATATAAAAGCACCATATTCCGTGGGCATAAAACGCTTTTATAATTACTGTGCGTAGCGCTTTAAATCATAACCCCCCAGTCATTAAATATCAAACATTATTGATAAATATAGTTTTATTTACTTACAAATATAGCTGGGATTTGCTGTTTTTAAAATCTTTTGTTAAATACACCAGGCTCAAGCTAGCGACCAATTTCTAGCGACCACTAAGCTATCGACCAATAAGGTGACATGTCTCAAAACCAAAAAAGCTAATAAGAGTCAAATGTACTTTTAAAGATTTCTAGCGACCAATAACAAATATATTACTGTAAATGCACAGTCAAGACAATAAATCGATATCGGGGCATACGGTAAATATTTCTAGAGCCCCCTCCCCCTCCCCCGCCCACACGATACAAAATAACGATGATATAACTATTTTTCGGATTGCGGGCTTAAAAAAATACTTTAAATAAACACAGATTAAAAAATAATTTACTTTATTGTTTTAAACCGGTAGATAATTTGGACAGTGTTTTGTCAAGCAATATAAAGTCATAAGATTCCGGTCCACGTAAAGACATCTCATCAATCTAAAAATAGTGTTATTATAGAACATTAGAAAAATATAGCAGTAAGTTTTATGAAAAACAAAATCAAAATCTCGCATGTGCGTATCACATGTTTTATCAACATGTATTCATTTTTTTTTTTTAAAAGTTCCTTTTGACCTGTTGTATTTTGAAAAAAAATGGAATGGAAAGGTATAAACAACGGTAGTTGCAGGTAAATATGTAAGGATTATTCGGAATCCAAATCAATCTATGCCAAAAGAACTTTGCCGCCCTTCATATATTTTCAAGGGATATTTATAGAGACCCCCCCTTCTCCACAAAAAAATTCAAATATCAAAGTTGATATTTGACACCCTGCTGTGGGCTTGAGGTGCAGAAACCCACCTAGGCATTTAAGTCAGCTAAGGACACGGTCAATACCTTTATCTATGCCAAAAGTGGGCAAGAACTTTGCCGTCCTTCATATATTTTTCGTGGGATATTTATAGAGACCACCCCCCCCCTTCCATAATTTTTTTTTCAAATATCGAAGATGATATTTGAAACCCTGCTGTGGGCTTGAGGTGAAGAAACCCACATAGACATTTAAGTCAGTTAAGGACCTGGGAAATACCTTTATCCATGCCAAATGTGGGCAAGAACTTTGCCGTCCTTCATATATTTTTTATGGAATATTTGTAGAGACCCCCTTCACAAAAAAATTTCAAATATCGAAGTTGATATTTGACTCCCTGCTGTGGGCTTGAGGTGGAGAAACCCACCTAGGCATTTAAGTCAGCTAAGGACCCGGTCAATACCTTTATCTATGCCAAAAGTGGGAAAGAACTTTGCCGTCCTTCATATATTTTTTCGGGATATTTATAGAGACCCCCCCTTCAACAAAACAAATTTCGAATATCAAAGTTGATATTTGACACACTGCTGTGGGCTTGAGGTGCTGAAACCCACCTAGGCATTTAAGTCAGATAAGGAGCAGGGCAATACCTTTATCTATGCCAAAAGTGGGCAAGAACTTTACCGTCTTTCATATATTTTTCATGGGATATTCATAGAGACCCCCCTCCACAAAAAAACTTTCAAATATCAAAGTTTATATTTGACACCCTGCTGTGGGCTTGAGGTGCAGAAACCCACCTCGGCATTTAAGTCAATTAAGGACCTTGGCAATACCTTTATCTATGCCAAAAGTGGGCAAGAACTTTGCCGTTCTTCATATATTTTTCATGGGATATTTATAGAGACCCCCTTCCACAAAAACAATTTCAAAGATCAAAGTTGATATTTGACACACTGCTGTGGGCTTGAGGTGCAGAAAACCACCTAGGCATTTAAGTCAGTTAAGGAGCCGGGCAATACTTTTATCTCTGCCAAAAGTGGGCAATAACTTTGACGTCCTTCATATATTTTTCATGGGATATTCATAGGGACATCCCTTCACAAAAATAATTTCAAATATCGACGTTGATATTTGACACCCTGCTGTGGGCTTCAGATACAGATACCCACATAGGCATTTAAGTCAGTTAAGAACCCGGGAAATACCTTTATCTATGCCAAAAGTGGGCAAGAACTTTGCCGTCCTTCATATATTTTTTGGAATATTTATAGAGACCCCCCTCCACAAAAAAACATTCAAATATCAAAGTTGATATTTGACACCCTGCTATGGGCTTGAGGTGCAGAAACCCACCTAGGCATTTAAGTCAGTTAAGAACCCGGGAAATACCTTTATCCTGCTATGGGCTTGAGGTGCAGAAACCCACCTAGGCATTTAAGTCAGTTAAGAACCCGGGAAATACCTTTATCTATGCCAAGAGTGGGCAAGAACTTTGCCGTCCTTCATATATTTTTTATGGAATATTTATAGATACCCCCCTCCACAAAAAACATTCAAATATCAAAGTTTATATTTGACACCCTGCTGTGGGCTTGAGGTGCAGAAACCCACCTAGGCATTGAAGTCAGTTAAGGACCCGGTCAATACCTTTATCTATGCCAAAAGTGGGCAAGAACTTTGCCGTCCTTCATATAATTTTTACGGGATATTTATAGAGACCCCCCCTTCCACAAAAAAATTTCAAATATCAAAGTTGATATTTGACACACTGCTGTGGGCTTGAGGTGCAGAAACCCACATAGGCATTTAAGTCAGTTAAGGAGCTGGGCAATACCTTTATCTCTGTCAAATGTGGGCAAAAACTTTGCAGTCCTTCATATATTTTTCATGGGATATTCATAGAGACCCCCCTTCACAAAAAAATTTCAAATATCGACGTTGATATTTGACACACTGCTGTGGGCTTGAGGTGCAGAAACCGACCTAGGCAATTAAGCCAGTTAATGACCCGGGAAATACCTTTATCTATGCCAAAAGTGGGCAAGAACTTTGCCGTTATTCATATATTTTTTATGGAATATTTATAGAGACCCCCCTCCACAAAAAAAACATTCAAATATCAAAGTTGATATTTGACACCCTGCTGTGAGCTTGAGGTGCAGAAACCCACCTAGGCATTTAAGTCAGTTAAGGACCTGGGCAATACCTTTATCTATGCCAAAAGTGGGGAAGAACTTTGCCGTCCTTCATATATTGTTTATGGAATATTTATAGAGACCCCCCCTCCACAAAAAAACTTTCAAATATCAAAGTTTATATTTGACACCCTGCTGTGGGCTTGAGGTGCAGAAACCCACCTAGGCATTTAAGTCAGTTAATGACCCGGACAATACCTTTATCTATGTCAAGAGTGGGCAAGAACTTTGCCGTTCTTCGTATATTTTTCATGGGATATTCATAGAGAGACCCCTTCACAAAAAGAATTTCAAATATCGACCTTGATATATGACACCCTGCTGTGGGCTTGAGATGCAGAAACCCACCTAGGCATTTAAGTCAGTTAAGGACCCGGAAAATACCTTTATCTATGTCAAAAGTGGGCAAGAACTTTGCCGCCTTTCATATATTGTTTATGGAATATTTATAGAGACCCCCCTCCACAAAAAAACATTCAAACATCAAAGTTGTTATTTGACACCCTGCTGTGGGCTTGAGGTGCTGAAACCCACCTAGGCATTTAAGTCAGTTAAGGAGCCGGTCAATATCTTCATCTATGCCAAAATTAGGCTAGAATTTTGCCGTCCTTCATATATTTTTCGCGGGATATTAATAGAGACCCCCCTTCACAAAATAAATTTCAAATATCGAAGTTGATATTTGACACCCTGCTGTGGGCTTGAGGTGCAGAAACCCACCTAGGTATTTAAGTCAGTTAAAGGCCCGGACAATACCTTTATCTATGTCAAAAGTGGGCTAGAACTTTGCAGTCCTTCATATATTTTTATGGAATATTTATAGAGACCCCCTTCCACAAATTTTTTTTTTAAATATCAAAGTTGATATTTGACTCCCTGCTGTGGGCTTGAGATGCAGAAACCCACCTAGGCATTTAAATCATTTAAAGATCCGGGCAATATCTTTGACTTAAGCCCCAAGTCGGAAAGAATTTTGCCGTCCTTCTCTATTTTTTTATGTGTTATTTATAGGGTCCCCCTCGAAATCTAAATATCAAAGTAGTATATCGGGACAGCTCAAGGCATATTTCTGGGGAAGCAAAGGGGCGGGCCATTGCGCATGCGTGACTGGAAGTGACGTCACCGGAAGCAGCCCTGACCGGAAATGACGTGACATGATCGGAGGTGACGTCATAACTGGAAGAATGTTCTGCACATGCCCGGAAGTGCATTCCGCGCTTTTTTCTTACGATAGTAGTAGTTACAAAATGTACCATTGCGCATGACCGGAAGTAGCATGGCTACTGAATGTGACGTGACCGGAAGTGATGTCACAGGAAGTGACGTCATTTCCCCCCGCGCTTTTTTCTTACAATTGTAGTAGTACAAAATGTATCATTGCGCATGACCGGTACTAGCATGTCTACCGAATATCACGTGACCGAAAGTGACGTCACGGGAAGTGACGTCATCAGACCGAAAGTGGGTGTTTCCCCTTGGAGTGTGAACTTATTTGTTGTAGGTGTTGTGTAGTACTCCAAGGGTGGTTTCTATCACGTTAGCCTTCTCATTGTGATATTTCTACTAAATAACCTAAGAGTCAAAAGAATGAAATGGTACATTTGATCCCATAAGTCACCCAATAGAAGGTCACTCTGCGTTTATCCAGGCTTGTCACTGGCTCTATATAGAGGTTGCATTAACCTTTTTTTTCTTTTCTTGGTTTTTTTCTTGTTTTTTTTTAACTTTTTTTTCTTTTTCTTTTCTTGTCTTTTTTTTCATAACACATGTTTAACAAGTAACAACACAAATTTCTGTACAATGTCTGTCGCTTCCACGGGATTTTCTAAGAGCCTGGTGACGTATTTCATGCTATGTCCTGCACATCGATGAACGAGGTAAAAAAATGCAATGATGTCCGCACATGGTAGATCCTTCTTCTTGTACTCGAATGGTATTGTAAGTCCAATGAAGGCAATGTTTGCTCATGAAATTGACATAAGCGGATTCGTGCGGTGGACGTCCGGTTGGATCGTAGTATTCCCCTCATGAGTTGGCATCGATGTATATAGCGATTCATTGTTGTCCCATTCGATGGTCTGGATCCGTATTTCCCACAAGGGCCGAAGGTACGTTTAATAGTCTGGGTAATCTGTTTCTGGCATAGACCCCCTTAAACACCGGTCTGGAGTGGGGATGTTTTCACAATAGAGTGTTAATATCTAGGGTATTCATTATGCACTGTAGTCAAACAAGACTTGTCTGTTTCTATCGATTTCGATCACGTTGTCAAATTCTGCATACAGGACGACGTTGGTGATCCCTGCGTTCTAGGGTCTTTGCTCTCTTTTTCAACAAAGGCATGGCTGCTTTAAAGAGTCCTCCAAAGATAATGTCCACCTTGATATCGTCTTCCCGCAAATACCGGATATCCTTTTCCGGCTTGGTGTATGCAATAATCGTGGTAAGCTTTCGTATCGTAACGATTAGTTGGTTTCATACTAGAGAGAATTATTTTCGTTTTCTACAGTGAAGTGTCACCAACACTCGTCCTCTTTCGAATGGCACAATAGAGCCGTGTCGTCCCTTATATCTATTTCAACGGTCTGAAATCGTCGTTGTAACAGGGGACAGTACTGTATCGGATCAAACACTCGGATGATCATTTCTCCGTCTCTTCATTCCACCGGTACGATTCTCAATGACGGTACTTTGGCATCTCCCACCATTCTTGGTTCCACCAAGGGACAATACACGTACAGAGAATGTAATCCTTTTTTTACGTCCGCTACCCAATCTGAAACATACTCACCCGCCGGGAATATAGTTTGTCTGAATCCTAACATGAATTGTAATAAAGGACTGATGATGACTTGACAATCTTTTTTCACTTTCATATCGATTTTATGATTGATTTCGTTGAAACCCATGTCGAATTTATTCTTGAGTTCCTTCCTGTGCTTTTTCCCCTCAATGGGGAATCCTTTTGGCCGAGGAATAGTACCCATCCGGTAACAAGACCAAATGCTTTTGTAGTTCTGACTCCTTGTAAAAGTGAACCTTCAACCAGGCCTCGTTGTTCTTGACGTTATGCCAACTGTGAGGATACTGTATCTCTACCAATTCGATTTCCCATGCTCCGTCCAGATCCGTTATTTTCGGAAATTACGTCGTGTAATGAGTCAACGTATTGTTCGAAAAGTAATTCACGGAACTGTTACTAAGCAGAGTCAGGTAAACATGCTTCGTCTTGATCGTAGGGTTAGGTAACATGTATCCCAGACAACTGCTCAACAAGGCCGTCCACAAGGTACTGTTCTCCGATTCGACCGTCAAGTTGTAAATGCTGACTGCGATAACCGTGTACAGGATGAGTACCTGATACAAAAATAAGACCTCCGAACGTGGAGTCTTCTTTCCACAAGTCACCCAAGACGATACACTGTCCGTGTCACTCGGTGCCATTCGCAAGACTGACACTTCAAACCGCGATGCCTCGCTTTTGTAGGTCATGTTTAAAGATCCAGCTGTTGAAGGACTCTGGATATCCGAGCCACTTGATTAAATACTGAACTGTTCGTCCCTTTTTTCTCTTTTTCAAAATGGTTTCAATCTTGTATACGTCGTCTGTCTTAATGACTTTCTGTAATTCTTCGGCATAGAATGTTCCTTCCAGAATTTCACCGTGGTCGTCTTTGACTAAGTATACTGGGGGTCTGGTTTCGATACATTTCACTACCGTAAACAATTCTTCAACCCAGTTGGGTAACTATCCTTTCTTGAACGTACGCTTGGCTTTGCTGAGTCGCACTTTATTCCAGGGAGAAAATTTGCACGATTTTTTGGGTCCCTTTCTTCCATATAGCCTCTTGGACACCGTTGTTTGGTAAGCCCACGCGACTTCTGCAGGTGGTATGCCTATGGTTCTGTGAACGGTGTGGTTATAAGATGCGACCATCTCGGATAGAACGTCTACGTAGGTTAAGGTTTCTCTGTGTGTGAAATACTTCCACATATTGGTTTCAATGTTCTGTTAAAACGTTCAACGATACTGGCTTTGGTCTCCTCGTTGTAAGTGGTAAAGAAGTGCACGTCGTGTTCTTTGAGACACTTTTGAAATACTCGGTTGGTAAATTCAGTTCCTGTGTTTGTCTGTAAACGTATCGAACGCCGCCCCGATTTGAAAATGACCTGAAACGCATCTTTTAAAGTCTTCCCCGTCTTGTCTTTCAATGGAGCGACCCATGCATATCGGGATAACACTCTATACATGTCAACAAGTACTTGAATCCTTTGTTGCAAGAAGACAATTTTGCCAGATCCACTAAATCCGCCTGCCACTGGTGGTCAGTTTCATAGACTATAACGCGTCTCCTGGGAAATCGTCGTCTAGTTGGTTTATGCAAAGTGTCCGTGTCCTGAAACTGTAACCATTCTCTGACTTTTTTCTTCGTATAACCTTTCGGCTTAAATTTACTCAATTCTCCATACCTGGCGTGAGCTAAAAGGTTGTAAAAGGTCGACTCCATGTTTACAACTGCTTCTTCGTAGTCCCAACCTCCGTTTTAAAAGTCGACCCAGTTCTGGACTTCTTTCCTTCTGTTTCTTGGTGTTTTTGGGGAGTACGGTCTAATAGGGGAGGGACTCTGTTGTCGTTTGCGAGATCTCGGTGTTCTTTTGGTCTGAGTGATGTATCTCCAGCGGTCCTCGTGACCAATCATATATTGTGGAACATTTGCTTCTCGAAAGGCTTCTCCGAATGTTTCCCATCGTGGGTTGAAATATTACCTTTTGCTCAGCACGTCGTTGACTAAATCCACCACGTTGCTTCAATGAATGGTTTCTCCCTTGTATTTCAGTTCCCCTTTATCGTTCCAGCTAATGTCGGGACTGCTCTTCATTTTTATCAACAAGAGTTGTGCCTTGGCCTTCATTGTTTTTGGTACGCTTTCCAAAATTTCGTTGTCGATCAGGTCCTGCTTCACGGATTCAGGTGCGACTGCCACGGGTCTGGATTTGTAATGGTCGTAGACGTTCAAATATCGAGTGAACGATTGGTCGTATAGCTTGAGACGTTCGTCTGTCGACAGGTCTTCTCTTTCTAGTATGGTTTGCATCTTCTTATCCAAGGTGTCCATGACTATCACGCGTAGTTCCACTGGAGGTTTTGGGCGTTCTTGCGTCTGATGGTATTTATTTATTAAGGTTAGCTCTTTCATTGAAATAATGTAGAGAGCAACGGTGCTACTACAGATGAAATCGGTGCTAGTAGGATTCCAAAAATCCACCTTTCTGTAAGATCGCTTTCTTCTTTTTGAGAGAGACAGACTTTTTCGTCAGTTCTCTCAATCCGGCCTTATTTCTCTTGAGTTTTTCCTTCTGCAGTTTAGTTTACGGGACTTTGCCTCTTTAGAATATTATCGGCACACTTACACAGACAGTCGACGAGACTGCGATCGGCTTTGGTTATGAGGTGTTTACGAATACACGGTTTCGTCTTTTGTAAGTATACTATATCACTGCCGTGCCTTTTCAAGCGCTGAAAGACCATGTTATTCCCTCAGCGTCTGATGCAAGAGTGACAAGAAACGGAATGCAACATCCTTTTTATGACTCGACATACGCTTTCTGTTCCTCATGGGGAAAGATGAAGGTTCTTAATCTCAGGATATCCGGCGTGTTTTGTTTCATATCGATCACCATGTAGCCGTGAAATCTGGCCGTAGCTCGGGCAAAGGCTTCCAGGAAAAATTGCGTTCTCCTGGGATACATTTGGTGTGCTAACGCCATGATCTGCGATACGTCTGTCGGGTTTTTTAATAGAGCCATATAATGGGTATTGAGACTTATGGTTTTATGGTGTTTTCCTCGATGAAACAGATTCTGAACGATGTACATGACGCTGATGTTTCTGTGGTGACTCTTTTTCGTAAACAGTGAAGGCACCCTTTGATCCGTTTCGTCCATGAGATCGTCCAAAAATGATCAAATGTTTTTCTCTTCGATCTAAATTATCCAGATCCGATTAACCTTGTTGAAATTCTATCCCTTCTACGGTTCCATACAACGTCTGATATTCACCATAACACCATAAGATCCGATTTGACTTGGGAGTCATCATGTGTTTGATATTGTGAAAGAACCTTCGGACAAACATCAATTGTCCACTGCCTGTAGGTCCGGCAATCACACTGGTAAACGGATGTACCAATGGCATGAAATGATCTCGATCGTTTCCGTCTGGAACCCAAAACAAAAACGGATTATTGGTTTTTAAAATATAATAGGGATCTTCTTCATTACTATGTGAGTATTGCTGCTGATGCGGCGATGGCGGCATATATCCCCCTGTCAGCGGCCGGGGCGCCGGTGTATATCCCTCTGTCAGCGGCGGCGATGGCATACATCCCTCTGTCAGCGGCGGAGGCGTATACCCTTTGGTCAGCGGCTGCGACGACATCGGCGGCGGTGTATATCCCTCTGTCTGTGGGACTGCATCTCTTCTATTTAGACTTGTGAATCCGTGTTTGTTTCTATGATGTCACTACTTGACGTATTTTCTCGAACATCTCAGTTTACATACGGAACAACTTGTATCATCCATTTGCTCTGTTGGACGGATATTCGTAAAATGATCTTCATCTCAAGTATCTCCATATATATAAATGTGTCTATAAGTGGGATTTGGGGGAACTTATATCAACTTTTATATTTGGATTTGGGGGGGGGGCTATGAATAACCCATAAAAAATATCGACGGACGGCAAAGTTCTTGTCCACTTGCGGTTTAAATCAAAGATATTGCCAGGGCCTTTAATTGACTTAAGTGTCTGGGTGGGATTATGCACCTCAAGCCCTGAATTTTTTTTTGTGGAGGGGGTCTCTATAAATATTCCATAAAAAATATATGAAGGACGGCAAAGTTCTTGCCCACATTTGACATAGATACAGGTATTGCCCGCGTCCTTAAATGACTTAAATGCTTAGGTGAGTTTCTGCACCTCAAGCCCACAGCAGGGAGTCAAATATCAACTTTGATATTTGATTTTTTTTGTCAAGGTGGGGTCTCTATAAATATTCCATAAAAAATATATGAAGGACGGCAAAGTTCTTGCCCATATTTGACATAGATACAGGTATTGCCCGGATCCTTAACTAACTTAAATGCCTAGGTGGGTTTCTGTACCTCAAGCCCACAGCAGGGTGTCAAATATCAACTTTGATATTTAAATTTTTTTTGTGGAAGGGGGGTCTCTATAAATATCCCGCAAAAAATATATGAAGGACGGCAAAGTTCTTGCCCACATTTGGCAGAGATAAAGGTATTTCCCGGCTCCTTTACTGACTTAAATGCCTAGGTGGGTTTCTGCACCTCAAGCCCACAGCAGGGAGTCAAATATCAACTTTGATATTTGATTTTTTTTTTTCAAGGTGGGGTCTCTATAAATATTCCATAAAAAATATATGAAGGACGTCAAAGTTCTTGCCCACATTTGACATAGATAAAGGTATTGTCCAGACCTTAAATTGCCTTAAATGCCTAGGTGGGTTTCCGCACCTCAAGCCCACAGCAGTGTGTCAAATATCAACTTTGATATTTAAATGTTCTTCTTTGTGGAAGGGGGTCTCTATAAATATCCCATAACAAATATATGAAGGACGGCAAAGTTCTTGCCCACATTTGACATAGATAAAGGTATTGCCCGCATCCTTAACTGACTTAAATGCCTAGGTGGGTTTTTGCACCTCAAGCCCACAGCAGGGTGTCAAATATCAACTTTGATGTTTACATTTTTTTTTGTGGAAGGGGGGTCTCTATAAATATCCCGCAAAAATATATGAAGGACGGCAAAGTTCTTGCCCACATTTGGCAGAGATAAAGGTATTGCACGGTCCTTAGCTGACTTAAATGCCTAGGTGGGTTTCTGCACCTCAAGCCCACAGCAGGGAGTCAAATATCAACTTTGATATTTGAATTTTTTTTTGTGGAGGGGGTCTCTATAAATATTCCATAAAAAAATATATGAAGGACGTCAAAGTTCTTGCCCACTTTTGACATAGATAAAGGTATTGTCCGGGTCCTTAACTGACTTAAATGCCTAGGTGGGTTTCTGCACCTCAAGCCCACAACAGGGTGTCAAATATCAACTTTGATTTTTGAATGTTTTTTGGTGGAAAGGGAGGTCTCTATAAATATCCCGCGAAAAATATATGAAGGACGGCAAAGTTCTTGCCCACATTTGGCAGAGATAAAGGTATTGCCCGGCTCCTTAACTGACTTAAATGCCTAGGTGGGTTTCTGCACCTCAAGCCCACAGCAGGGAGTCAAATATCAACTTTGATATTTGATTTTTTTTGTCAAGGTGGGGACTCTATAAATATTCCATAAAAAATATATGAAGGACGACAAAGTTCTTGCCCACATTTGACATAGATACAGGTATTGCCCGCGTCCTTAAATGACTTAAATGCTTAGGTGAGTTTCTGCACCTCAAGCCCACAGCAGGGAGTCAAATATCAACTTTGATATTTGATTTTTTTTGTCAAGGTGGGGACTCTATAAATATTCCATAAAAAATATATGAAG
>MJUT01014918.1:174193-184965 GCA_002080005.1 Gigantidas platifrons | reverse complement strand
TGTTGAGGTTGAGGTGAGCCATATGAGTATTGTTCAGTTTTTCATGAGTCAGAGTAGAGTTGTTGAGGTTGAGGTGAGCCATATGAGTATTGTTCAGTTTTTCATGAGTCAGAGTAGAGTTGTTAAATTTGTCATGATTGAAGAATTTTGCTAAGTTTGAGATTAATTGGGTGTTGCTAATCTTGCGATTAGTCAGAAGTGTTGATAAGTTGACATGAATCAGAAGAGTGGCAACATTTGAGTGTGTAAGATGAATAGTTGTTTGTCTTTTTGTCGCTTTTCTTTTGGCCATTGTCTTGTCTGTCCTTCTTTGATTTAAGGATTCTGATTACCCCTTTGCTATCTTGAAACTCTTCTTAAGTTGGCAAGAGCGAGAAGAGCTTAGAGTGAGTCAGATGATAATTGCTCGGTTGGAGTGTGTTAGTGGAGTCTTAAGCGTAGAATGAATCAGGATTGCTTAGAGTGATACAGAGGAGTGTAGTTATGCTTATGGCCAGTCAGAGATATGTAGTTAGCTTGTGGTGTGTCTGATAAGTGTTGTGTCTTTTGTAGTGTCATAGAAGTGTAACTAAGTTTGTGGTGTATCTCGGGAGTGTATTCATATTTGTTGTATGGCAGATGAGTGTTGTCAAGTTTGTGGTGTGTCAGAGGAGTGTATTTAAGTGTGCGGTATGTCAGATAAGTATTGTTAAGCTTGTGGTGGGACAGAGGAGTGTACTTACATTTGCGGTATGTTATAGGAGTGTTGTCAAGTTTTTTGTGTATCAGAGAAATGTCGGTAAGCTTGTGATACGTCAGATGAGTGTTTTTAGGTTTGTGGTTTGTCAGAGAAAAGTTAGGTTTGTGGTATTGTGATGTAAATTTAATCAATTCAATGTATTATTTAGTTCATGGAGAATATTTTTGTTAAGATAATGATGAGATTGCATCATCAGTAAAAATAAGTGACTAAATATAGAAAAGTTATTTACATTTTTTTTATTATTTGACCTTGTATTTTATTGGGTAATTATAAAAAAAAAATATGCATAAATGGTTTATATATTTATGCATAATATATAAGTGTCAGCAACCTTGAGAGCAAGCAGTCAGAAATTTAGTATTTATAAAACAGCTGAAATTTACAGCATTATATTTGGATGCATTTACTTCAGTGAAGTCAATTGATTTGAACTATAAACAATTGCAATGAACAATATAAGGAACCTTTGTAGATTAGATATTTTTATTCAACAGCAATTCAATTTCATTGAAAAGGAATGTAACTATTATACCGAAACATTTAGGCCAGTTGTAAACTTTATAAATTTGATTTTGTGATTATATATTATCATTTAAATTTTGCTATTTTATTAAATGTTAGAATGCGATTTTGTGTTGAGGTATGTGCTTTTTTCGACCTACACTGCTTAATTTTATTTTATCACTATGCAAGTTTCCATCTAAAAATGTATTTATACAAATAATGTTGTAGGTTTTGGTGCTAAAATCTAAAATGCACTCCTAAGAACTGGACATAAGAAACTGAGGATAAATAGAGATCTAAGACGAGATAGAAATCATTCTAAACAAAACCAGTAAGTTAATATCAAGTTATATGAAGGAATATTTATCCTGTAATAATTACAGTTCCTGTACAATAAAGATATGCGAATACATTTGGTTTTTGTCTGGTATGCAAATAACAATACCGCGCTATTTGATTGATGAAGAACAAAAACGGAAACAGCGAAGCGCGGACGTGAAAGAGAACACCAATAAAAGACTTGTTTCTGCTCGTTGCAGCACAATATATAGACATTGCAGGGTATACTTGTATTGTAAAACTAAAATGTATTTGCACTTGCTGTGAAACAAACTGAAAGGCTGACCAAAGAGTCGCTTTTCTTCCTGTTTCTAAAGCTCGTGGAAATAAATTATATATTTACCGACAATGTACATAGATAAAGGCATCCGTAGTGAAACCCTAATTACAGAGTATAATTAAGAATATAACAGTCGACATGTTTTCACAGAAAGTATAACTACGTTAATTAATAACAGAGTAGTACTTTATACACCTACCTGAGTATACAAGTTCAGTATAATTATATGGGCACTGTTTTCTAGCCCATCTGATATACGTTGTACCAATATCTACAAAAATGTAGAAGTAGCCGGCGTGAGATATAAATAGTAATATTTAGTAGATCTAGCATGTACTTAGCAACTAAAACTTAGATATAATGTTATGTACACGACACGATTCAGATATGATCAAAGCCAAAATATTTGAAAGTCAAATAATTTAAAGGTCTTTGAGAAGAAGAAAACCAAATTGTCTAAAATGCAATGAAAACGTACTTCCATCTTTATGGCACAAGCACATTTATTTTGTAAAACACGTGTCCGAAATCATAATATTAAATATTTGTGTTTATCTATTTAAGTTTTTGTCATTCTATTGGTGTTCCATATTTTATTGGGAAGAATTTATTTTCATATTATCAGTCTTATTCTCTCATTGGTAAAAGAAAAAACAAGATTTTAAAGGAATATAAAAACACAGATTTGACAATAATATAGATTAACATAGATAAATTATACATGTGTGCACTAATGTATTCGCTATTCTAATGATCTAAAACAGTTAAATGGTTTTTCGTTTTTTATCATATCGGACTGCAGATCAGCTTCACGTTAATGATATATCTTATTTTACTTCAACCCTGTCATTGTTGTAAAGACGTCACATGTATACATCAAATCACATTCTGCTTCACATCTTATAGACTAAAACAGTTCTGTTCAAAACAAATGCAACTTAACAAGAACATTCTTTTGACAATACATGGCTTATGCAGCACTCTGTTTTCAAGCTCGTCCAATATCTATTTTCTGTCTTCCTTAAAGCTTCATATGGATTACATCACATATGATATTGTATTATATAATTTGCCTAACTAATAAAGGATGCCACTAGTGGAGCAGGAACTACGTACCCTTCCGGAACATCTAAACTGACTCCTGGTTTTTAATTTTAGTGTTAGTGTTAGATCTTTAGTGTTATGTGTAATATTTTGTAGATCGTTGTTTGTTCTATCGTCTTTTTTCTGTTGGCCATTGTATTGTTTGTTCTTTTCCGATTTACGGATTATGATTACACTTTTGGTATCTTCAAACTCTGCTTATATCGTGACTTAGTTGTAGTTGGTAAATTAACTTTTGTTTCAATATTGCTTGATAAACTCAGTAAATTACTTCAGTTGGTGATTAAGTATCACTTTACTGTTTTGTATTTCGATTGTATGGTATACATATAGTTCCTGTGACGTCCATTACGATTTCCGCATAAAAAAGATGTTCAGTTCGTCTGCATCCACAGTTGTTTGTAGGAGGACTGATGCCTAATTTTTGTTATTTGTGTTATTGCGTTTAGTTGTGTCCAACACGTCTTCACTATACGAGTAACATGACGGGTATCTTAAAGGAGGCAGAAACTGCTTAACCTTCTCTAACACTTGTGCTCACCTCGTTTTTGGTGGGGTCCGTGTTGCTCATAATGTTAGCTTTATGTGTTGAGAAGTGTTTTATTTGTCTTCGTCCTGTCTCTTGTGTGCTCAATTCTTGATTGTTCTTTAAGTTTTCTATTTATTTAAAGTATGATGAGTGTGCACTTACCGTGTTGGCTCACTGTTGCTCTAAGCTTTTGTATTTCGATTGCTTGGTTTTGATATCCGTTATGCATCTGTTGTATGGTGGCATCTTGCTTTTGCTTTTCTGACGTAAGTTGTTGTATTTTGCTCTCAAGTTTGGCGAGTCGATCAGCTAAAACGGAGGGATCGTTTAATAACAATCGCTTCGAATTTTCTGTATTCAAAACTCCTGAAATTAAAAGAATATATATGACAAAACTGTACATATTTCCTTTTAACATTACAACAGACCCACTAAGATACGTGTAATCTACGTAATACATGTACTAGTTTTAAGATATCTTGCGAAAGAGATTGACAATGATCGTTATCACATTGACACTTTCCTTATTCATACATTCCGTGGTCTTTCTTATTTTCAATGATTTTTGGTGAGAGGTGGTTGTTTGTTTTATTGGTATTGGTGGAATTGGTGCCCGACCATCACTGTTTAAATTTTCATTTCATAATTATGGAATAGTAATTATGGCTTTATGCATTAAGTTGAACTGAATTCATTATATGTCAATTAATCTTTTCTTAACTCATGAGTTCTTTGTCAGCTCTGTATTACGCGTATTCTTTGTTTTTAAGTTGCATCGACAATAACATTTCGTGTTGCTCAATCTTTAGTTTTCTGTGTAGTGCTATAATGTGAATCTTTTTTTTTTGTTGTCCTTTTTCTTTCCGCCAATTGTATTTTCTATCCTTCTCAGATTTACGGTTTCTTATCACTCCTTTGGTATCTTCAAATTTTGTTTTATTCTACATGCGTTCAGGTAATACATGAAAGAAATTGGGTTAATGTTAGATAAGTGTCCTAATTTATTAAGTATGTACCAAGCCAGAAAATCACGTGGTCATGTATGTGTTAGAGGTATCCATTTTTGCCTCCCTCTAAGATGTTGATATTTGATTTTGGAATTGTTCCGACACTGTTTTTTATTTATATTTTATTACACCTGTTTACGTTATGCATCGTAAGGACTACTGTTATATATATCTATAATTCTATTCTTACTAGACTTACTAGAATTTATCAATAATTCGTAATCCGATTGGATATCGTCACTTATTCTACGTCATTCGAAAAGAATTTATAAATCAATATTTCCGTTTGCCAGACTACTTTTTCCCCGGTCATTCCACGCGTATAAATCTACCAGCAATGATACTAAGGGGTGCTACTGGAAGGATCTGCCATCTTGAAAAACAGTGTTTAATCCTATAATCATAAGAAGAGTACATTTGATTTAATTGCTGTTGATGCTTACTTCGAACCTACGACGTGGATATTGGATATCCTGGTAGCGAAACAATTGTATGATTCACTTGCATACTAGTACATTTAAAGGGGGAAAAAACTATCAAAATAATATATTTTATATTAGAAATACCGTATGAGTTTACTAGAAAAAAAAACACAACGAAAGACTACACAAATCAGTAAAAAAAGATTTATATAGGGGAACGATTAGGACACAATGCAACATACAAGTCTAATAGAAATAAATAAATAAAAAAAACCACAAAGGAATAGACACCGACAACCTGAAACTCAAATAAATTATGAATGAAATTTCTCCGTATTTATTCTTCTATTTATGGCTCATCATTGTCCTTTTCGCATCTTCAAACCTTTCTTAAGGGAACAGTGCAATAAATCAGTATCGAGATACAAAACATCAATTAATGAGAACGGTTCAAACAATCATAATCCAGATAGAAACAGAGGGTACAAAACAAAAAAGATCAAGCTTCAAGCAAAAATGTTTTCCAGGGTCAGGATAATATGTAAAACGATGCGCTTACTTGTGAACTGTTGTCTCATTGAGCTGGCAATATAAAGAACCAACAAATCGTGTTGATCGAAAATATAATACAAACCAACTCAACAAAGCGTAATTAATGAGATAGTCGGCCAGTTGCTCAATTACCGCTATTGCTAGCCCGACCCTTAACTAAAAGTAATTAGCTCCTGTCATGACATAGCTGATCAGTTGCTCACGCACCGCTATTGCTAGTCCGATCCTTTAACTTCGCGTTCCACTATACAGGTGATGCCCTTTCCCTAAATAATTCTAAGTTACGTGATTTCGTTGATCGCATCTATCCCATTAAGCTTGAATAAAGGATACCACTGATTCAGCTATGTCTGCTTCATACTTTGACAGACACCTCGAAATTGACCATGAGGGCCGATTAAACGAAGCTCTGCGACAAAAAGGATAATTTCAATTTCCCCATTCTGAACTCTCCATTTATATGTAGCAACATTCCAGCAACATCTGCATATTGAGTATATATTTCTCAGTTGATCCGATATTCCAGAGATTGTGGTTTCTATCAAGATGTCCTTGACAGAAGGTAACTGTTAATAAAGAAGATACTGAACTAAAGGTTCCTAGTGGTTAAGTTGAAGTCATAACTTCGAAAGATTTACGGTCGCAAATGACGATGGATATGTTCCGTTTGTTGTAACCACAAGCCGATCCTTTCATCATTCATGACGTATCTCATTGTTTTCTCTATCGTTTATTTATCACCGGCTGTATGTGCAAAAAGAGTAACACGACGAGTCTCAGGAACTGCCTATCCTTCCGGAGAACCCGATATTTAGTGGGATTCGTGTTTCTGTGTAGTCGTTTGCAGTGTTTGACCGTTAGTTCTTATTTCACTCATCCATTGTGTCGTCTGTCGACTTACGGCTTCTGATTACCTCTTTCGTATTAATGAAAATCCATGAAAACAAAAGAAAGAACAAGTAAAATAAAATACTGTGGCTAAAACTGTTTAAATAGTCTTTTACGAATCCTAACATTTATGTGTTAACAAATATAAACAATGTCGGCATGTATGGATGTAATATATTGAATTCATATGCGATGTATGTGGACTTCCATATACCATACTGGAAGGTCTACGGCAAATTTGTGACCAGCGAATTAGTTGCAAATTTACTTGTTCACCATAGGATAATTGAAATGTTCACAATTGTGTCCTTATAACAGCGAACTTTCGTCGAACTTTGTGAGTGTTTATCAAGTGTTGAGAAAAAAGTATAAATTTCGAAATGTTCGTCAAATGTTCCCCAGAAACGTCAGTACTATAACCAATTAGTGCTAGAAACATCTTATAGGTATGCTTACTATTTCGTGTTTATGTGATTCTGCAAGTTGTTGGGAGCAATATTTTTGTGTAGTTTGTGGCATTAATAAATAAAAAATGTACACTGTAATGCATTGTACCATCCTGGATTGGAATGAATTGTTTATTAACATTTCATAATGATCATTTGTAAGAAATATTAGTTTCTTCATCTCAAGAGCTCTTACCAAGAATTAGATGAATTAGATCTAACTGTTTTGGGATGCTGTTGGTACCTATAAGGTAACTGTTTAGAAA
Organism: Gigantidas platifrons; assembly: GCA_002080005.1. Taxonomy (NCBI): domain Eukaryota; kingdom Metazoa; phylum Mollusca; class Bivalvia; order Mytilida; family Modiolidae; genus Gigantidas; species Gigantidas platifrons. The sequence goes on along the minus strand of MJUT01014918.1, from coordinate 177,886 downwards.
AACAAATGTCTTTCATCTTTCCCTTTATACAATTTAGTTTAGACACATTGTGAACTTTTCATTTATATGTTGTAACATCCCAGCAGCTCCTGCATATGGAGTATATACCTCTCAGTTGATATGATATTCCAGAGCTTGTGGTTCCTATCAGGATGTCCTTCATAGAATGTTGCTGCTAACAACGAAGCTACCGAACCAAGGGTTCCTCTTGGTTAAGTTGAAGTAATCACTTCGAAAGTTTTACGGTCGCCACCATGACTTGGTTGACCATTATGGAATATCTGTAGTACAAATGACAACGGATATGTTCCACTTGTCATAAACACTTCCCGGTCATTTTCTCATTCATAATTTAGCACCGGGTTTGTTACTAGATTATCACGACGAGTGCCACTAGTGGAGCAGGAACTGTTTATCCTTTCGGAGTACCTGAGTTCACCCCGGGTCTTAGTGGGTTCATGTTACTTGATCTTTAGTTTATGTTTTGTAGATTGTTGTTTGTCTTTTTGTACTTTTTCTTTTGTCCTTCTACGACCTACGGCTTCTAATCACTCTTTGGTATCTTCAAGCATTTCTTCCTTGAGTTAATTGGTTTTTGTTCGAGTTAACTACCGTTTCAGACTCTTTGCATAATGTTGCTGGAAAACCCATAGAGACCATTGTTAAATATATGTTTGATTTTAATAAATAAAGTAAATAAAGATTGGAAATGGTATCATAATGCCAATGCATGACCCTTTAAACTTTGTACAAATATTCTAGTATTCTACATTAACTGTCGTGTTTATACAATAGTAACAGGCCCGTACATATGTTTTAAGGGGGTGCAAAATAATTAGGCCGGGGGTCTGGGGGCCGCCTAGGTGCCCAGCCAGTTCCAGGGCGGAGCTCTGGTAGGGGGTCCAGGGGGGCGAAGCCCCCACCCGGAAGAAAACGAAAATGAAGAAATTACAGTGCCTTAAAATGATTGTAGATGACAGGGAACATGTGGTTATAATATTATGTAAATAGACCTTTATAACAGTTATATAATTTAAAAGATGTAATTTATTTTACATTCCTTTTATAATAGATGTGCAAATAAAAGCAAGTCTGAACATATTTACTAACAAATCTACATGTATATAACAATGAAATGTCCATAACTTCTAATAACATATCCCTTCATTTTCTATCAGTGTTACTCTGTATATGACAATAAATCATGGGATGGAATATAATATACAAAATATATTGTGATATGAACATAATGAAACTTCTGTGATAACAGGCTGTATTGCAATAATGAGAATTTAATATGAACTATATATTCCTAACTTAAAAGTTAACTAGTATTACTGTGAGCACAGCTCACTAAGATATACCCCCCTCTCCCCACATCTGTCCAACCTATTTCCATAACCAAAACATTACTGATTGTTCCTACCAAAAATGAAAGGGACCCTCCTCTATTACCCAGCCAATGATTATTTAGTAAAGTTTGACCAGATTCCATCATACATTACTACAAATTTTCCTATGACATTGTATAAAATGTAAGGCCCCTAACTCTGAAACAATAAAAGTGAATATCATCAAAAATGAAAGAGACCCTTCTCTCTTCATGAGTAAACTACTGCTAAAATTTCAAAATATTCTGAGAAACACTACTCAAGTTATCATACGACATAGGGTAAAAATCCTATTTTCCGTCATATCAAGTCCAATAACTCTGGAACGGCAAGAGTGAACATCGTCAAAAATGAAAGGAATCATCCTCTCTTCACCAGTAAACAGCTGATAAAATTTTAAAAGATTCTAAGAAACACAACTCAAGTCGTACGACATAGACGGATGGACAGACGGACGAACATGGTGAAACCAGTATACCCCCCCACCCCCTACAACTTCGTTGCGGGGGATATAATAAATTGATGGAGAAGGTATTTTCAAAATATAAGAAAAAATTATATTTAAAATGTTAAGTTAGACATATGATTGAAATGAATTGATTAGCAATCAAAAATCAGGTTTTTAAGTTCCATTTTCCTTGGATTTCTTTTTGCAAAATTATCTACCACTAGTTCTAGGTCAACCTTTAAATCATAATGTATGTGCATCAATGCTAATCCTGTAAGTCTTTGTTCAGTCATTGATGCAAGCTGCAGAAATTGTGTACATGAAAAAGAACATCAAAATACAATGCTTTATAATTTGTTTGTAATTTTTTTTTTNTACGGGCCTGAGTAATAAAAATGGCATTCCAGTGGCCATGGTTTTGCGCATTATAACTTGAAACTTTCTATAATTCTTTAGTTCATTGTTTGATTTATTCAGAAAAATAAACGCCTCGTGAATAATTTTGCAATTCTTTTTGTAGATAATTTTGCTCAAAGGTGTATTATCTGATTTTGAAAACATTTATATTGATAATGTCGCAAACATCTACAATATAACAGAGTGAGTTATTGTTGTTTAACGCCAATTCAGCCATTTTCCAGCTATATCATGGCGAGAACAAGTTAATTTTTAATGAGATGGTGATGAGGTCCGCTTTGTTCTAGACCAACACGCTGAATTGGATTTTTATATTTTAAACATATTTTATTGTTCAAAACAAATGGATTAGACACAAGTTTTTCAACTTAGAATGTCTTCTCCAATACATACATATATATATACAAAATTCTGAACAATTAGCAATTACCGGTACATATACAAATTAAATAATAAATGTAATATGAAGGCATGAAATAAGTATGAATTAAGATAAAAAATAAATAAATAAATAAATAAATAAATGACGTGAAACGCATCAATGGATTTACGTGTCTTATTATATAAACACGAATCGAACATTCCTCTCCGTATTGTTATCGAACACTCCCGATAACTTGGCAATTCGGTTGTTTCGAATCATTTCCATTCCGTCAAAATTTTGTTATTTTCGTCTGCCAAATCACGTGATTTCGATGGAACTGCTGGTCCTGAGCTTCCGGTGTCAATGTACACAACAAAAACTCCAATCGATATGTGCCGTTTTAACGTTCGATTCTCAAGTTAAAAATATCTTAGCATTTTCTGTAAAAGACAGATATCAATTAAATTATTTTATTTGTATCAAAGACTTCAACGCAGAGACAAATAATTCTTTGAAATTAAATTTGTTTTCTTTCTTTATTTGCGGCTGTCAGCATCATGAAAGGAAATCGATTTGCCTTTATGTGTATATTTCTTATATAAGACAGATATTGGGGTACCGAACACCAGTATTTATTCAGCGGTTTCCTTGGCGTCTCCATATTACAATCACAGGCGCTCGGGTACACTCTGTGATTTTCATTATTTCATTAAAACTAAATATTTTTCCTTTTAGTGCCTCTATTATAACCCTCTCCACGCAGAATCACCTAATTTTGACGTATTTTACACATTTTGATACAACCCATTTTTTTTTTCTACAAATACTATAATATCAACAAGGCCGGCAACTCGCCGCCATTTTTTTGGGTTACTGGACATCATGAAATTTCACCTACCTCGGTTCAATAGTAAATTTCTCCTTGGAAAGTAACTTTCTCGCGTAACAGCCGCGGTCGTCGTTTTCTAATATATTATTCCGTTCATTCAATACGTTAAAAGTCCATCGGATCACAATTTATTATTAAATAGTCACAATTTAGCACTGAACGTTGTGTTTTTAAATTTACAGCA
>MJUT01014918.1:138014-154345 GCA_002080005.1 Gigantidas platifrons | reverse complement strand
AGTCACAATTCAATTGGCATAGTGGTTTCTAACAATAAGATTTTAAAAATGTTGACCAATCAGAACACATTATGAGCTCTGGCAGCCATGTTGGATTTCCGATCAGCGCCAAAAACAAAAATCTTGTATATGACCATCTAATGAACATTTCTGCCAAGATTGGTTCAAATCTGTTGCGTGGTTTCAGAAAAAAAGATGAAAATGTGAAATTCCCTTAGGGTCCAATGTTAAACTAAGTGGAGTCATGGCGGCCATCTTGGATATGCGATCGGCACAAAAATAACAAATTTAGTAGAGGACCATCCAGTCATCATTTCTGTAATGTTACAATTCCATCGGCTAAGTAGTTTCTGACAAGAAGATTTTCAAAGTTTTAACCAATCAGAAACCATTATTGGCACTGGCGGCCATGTTGGATTTCCGATCGCACCAAAATAACAAATTTAGTAGAGGACCTCCCAGTGAACATTTCTGCCAAATTTGGTCCAAATCAGTTCAGTGGTTTCAAAGAAGAAGAAGAAAGTATGAAAAGTTTACAGACGCGGACGACGACGACGACGACGACTGACGCAAAGTGATGACAAAATCCCACATGACCCTTTGGGTCAGGTGAGCTAAAAAACCAAGCCCCCCCTTTTCACTAAGACAATCGTTGGTGTCTAATAAAGAAAACAACAGTCTGCGAGAGAAGACACGTCGCTCCACTTGTTCACATTAATGAATATCCTGATTCCTAGCAGTCCAGTCTTTGTTCTTACTGGTACTCCTTAGTGCTGCATTCGTATCAGAGAAACAACAAATACCAATTATATATATACATAGTCTTTAGTTTGACCAGACTGGGGCTCTATTCCATGGTCCTAACACTCAAGGGGAGCATGTTAACCATTACACCACATATGAGATAGGAAACAATTTTGTCTACACACTGATGACGACAGACCCATAACATAATACCACAACAAAATTTCTGTGGTCATAAAAATCACACTGAAAAAGGAGCAGAACTTCTTTCAAAACTTGCATTAAAGTAAGCTAGGGATGTATGCACAAGTTGCTTAATTTGAAGTTAGTTAATACAGTCAATAAATATTGGTTACTGTAACGCAGAGCGTTACAAATGTCCCCCAAACGAACAATACACAAGATATGATTTGATCTGAAGGATCATAATATAGCTCCCAAACCATGGATATCAATTCCCAACATCAAAATCTACTTGGAAACCAAATTTCGCCCAAATCGGAGGATTTTGCCTTTTGGCGGCCATTTTGGATTCAAAATGGCCACCATAGCAAACCAACGATGGATATCAATTCGCAACATCATAATCTACTTGGAATCCAAATTTTGCCCAAATCGGAGGATTTTTGTATTTGGTGGTCATTGTGTATCTTGGTTGCCATGGCAACGGCCGCCATTTTGAATTTTTTCAACCCCCTCCCAAAAGCTGCAAACACACTACAGTGGATATTCCTACAAAGCTTCATGAAGTTTGATGAAAGGAATCCAAAATGTTTTTAAATCCCCCTTTTTTGTTTTCATGGCAACTGCAGCAAAGTTTGTCCAACCGATTCCGATTTTTTTGGCTTACCTCGTTCCACTAGATGTGGATGTTGTTCCTTTCAAGTTTCATCAATTTCTGTTCAGCGAGTAACCTGCTATGATCATTTTTGTGTTTTTCAATTTTTTAGCATTTTGGCCGTTTCCATGGCAATGGCAGCCATTTTGAAAAAATCAACCCTTAAAAGCATAACTTCACATGGCATATGATATTCCTACAAGGTTTCATAAAGTTTGATCAAGGTATCTCCGAGAAATCGAGCGGTCAAAAATGTGTGAAAGAATAATAATAGTGAAAAAGAAACGTAGAATAGCAATACGTCACCCGACAGCAGTCGGGATGACGTAATAATAATAGTGAAAAAGAAACGTAGAATAGCAATACGTCACCCGACAGCAGTCGGGGTGACGTAATAATAAGAATAATAATAGGGAAAAAGAAACGTAGAATAGCAATACGTCATCAGACAGCAGTCGGGGTAACGTAATAATAAGAAAGGGAGCAAACACAATATGTCTCCCAAACTTTGTTTGGAGGACATAATAAAATGACAATATGATCAAGCACACATTAAGCTCATAGATTAGCTTCCAGCCAGATTTGAACTGACATCTTTTCAACTTTATTGAAATGTACTACCTTGTACTATAGAAGCCATAATGATTGTAATGTTACACAAAGTACACATACAGATAAATAAAACATTCAAACAAGTACTTCAAAACATCTTGTACAAAGGATTGTACTTAAAACATATTATTTACAGATGTACATGTATTTTAATCTTCAACATAGGATGGTTAAATGTTTAAATTGTGTATTTATTGACAATGATTACATTTTGTATATCAGGTAATAATATTCATTAAAAAGTTGTTAATGTTTCCGGGATTCATGAAACTTTTTTTAGAACTACTGTTAGTAACGAATGGCCACTCTGCTTAAATAGTCTTAAAGGGTCAATATATTACTTCAGTAACAATATTATATTTATATACATAACAAAAACAACAAATATGTAATGGCTGATAAAAAATTACGAATACCAAAATAACTGAAGATTGAGCAACACAAACACAACTAAATAAATCAGTACAGACATGACCTCGGATCCTCCATATGAGTCTGCAGTTCGAACTTCACTAATACCAACCACTTCATTGACAAAAGAGCTGGGGGCAATTGTCCTCCCCACTTTGAAAAGTTGAAAGGGGGGGGGGGGGCAAAATAGTCTTGCTGTGACGGAACAGAAGTTCCTCTATAAATATTTATTCCTAAGAAAATTTATTATGTAATAAAAGTTCAAAAAAATGTATTTTATGTAATACATGTTCCACTGACATAATAAAAATACCAGTACAATGGAACATATATTACATAAAATTATATCCTTTTCGGAACTTTTATTATTTAATAAATTTTCTTAGATACAAATATTATAAGGAACAAATAAGTTTAAAATGGAACAAATATTACATAAAATATTTTACGATCCAGAAATAAATTTGTTATGTACAAGTATTATATAATATTTATTCTGGTATGTACAAGTAGTATATTAAAGTAACTTTTATTATATCATTTACCTATAATAAATGTACCTCTCAAAGGTGGTCCAAATGTCATACATGTGGAATAAATATCCCATTAGACTTGTTTCATGGAATAAATTATATTCAATTATTTTTTCCTTTTGGAACAAATATATGGTTACATTGCTTGCATCCCTTTTTGGCATTAAATTTAAGAAAAAAAAAAACCTGTTTTACAAATACTTTAGTATGGAAGAATATATTTTCCAGTTATATCCAAGGTATCAGGATATTTCGACTACTAGGGTACATGCTTTGAATGATAGTGACTTTTTTTTTATTGCTGCAGCTTTCAAAATATACCAGAAAAATAAATGCAAGGAATACATTTTTGTACATATTTCTTTAAAAAAAATGATGTATATTGAATGTAACGAGCATCATTTAAATTATTATATTTATTGGGGTAATTACATATGATTGTGTATTTATATTTTAAATATAAAAAAAAAACAATATTGAAAATAGTGAAAAAAATAATGTTCTTTTTTTTTAATGTTACATTTTAGTGAAATTTTCATTAAAAAAAACATATGAGGGTACCCCTATTGAAAGCCCCATCATTTTGTGCTATTGAAAATTTGCCCTGTTTTTTCATATTCTGAATGATAACATGTATATGATGCTTCTATTCAGACAGTGTGTTGTATTTGAAAATGTAATCAAAAGAAAAAGTGTGGAACAAGCTGGGTCAGTTTAAGAAAAAAATAAAAATTAATTTATTCCTAACCTATGGCTATGGATATGAATCTCATATATTTTTATAAAGGCAGTTAACTTCAATTATAATGGGTAGCATCAATTAAGAATTCCAAATTCTCCTGGCCTTGTCTGAATCATTCAAACTGATTATGAAGTTTTATTTTCAGTCGGGGCCATTTGGACATTCAACAAATACAATAATATTGAGAAGAAACGAAAATAAATCGCATACTTGGGTTTAACGATGTAACATGTACCTTTCAATCAAGTCAGTTTTTCGACCGTTTGTGGATGCATTTCGGCGTAGTAGATAATTTTTGAGCTTCGGTACTGACCACAGCTGATCGTCGTCCGCCATCTTGGAAATCGAATAACTGATAGAACACATGCATCACCTTTCGGGAAAAGGGGTGGGTGAACCCCATTAAAAATCAAAGCGCGGATATACGGTTTTGCCTTGAAACTTTATATTAGCTGTGATTCCAAGAATGGATGATTTCCAAATAAGCAGACATTCCATACTAATATACATCACCAACTTTAATGCTGCAGAGAAGTGATAGTGTAGCTCTTTGTGCATCTCAGACATGCTTGGGCTTTTTATTTTGCAGTGTTACTTATATATGAGGAACATAATATGTCCGACATACTTCGTGATGAATCATTTGACCAATAATTGGTAACCAGTCTGTGTATTCAGGGTGTCAACTTAACTATGTCAATGAGGTCAAGGTTATATGTTATATTATGACTGGCATGTACTATACTAAATCAACCATCATAGCAAATATCTCAAACTTCTCAATAAAATGTTCACTCAAATGTGGAATGGTTTACGAGCCAGGTGACAGAGATCTTACTGACAAGATGAACCACTAAATGTCATTAACTTGGTATAAGCCATAACTCTGGTAAGTATGACATCACAGTATTTGACATCTTTTATTATGGCTATATCCAACATGTCCAAGTGCTTATGTGTTTACTATTGACCAATCAAATTAAAATTGCTCCTATATGTCACTGCATGCAGCTCCATTCTATTTTCTGTTTTTTATGACCTGCTTTCCAAATCAAGGTAGCTATAATTTAATTGGTCAATGTCATATGTGACTAGAACTTGAAAAGATGCTTTAATGTGTAATTGGTCTTCTTTTTTACAAGGAAACTTATGTCTTACTTGTATAGATTTTGACTCCTGATGTTGAAATGAAGCCCAATGCAATACTAGTACTGTGGCTACGCCACAAAAGAATACTTCTGTGGCCCAATTTGACAACATAATGCAGCAAAGTCTAATTATCCCTCCTTCATGCAATACCATAATTATGCACAGGTTGATTGGATTTACTTCCTTTGGTTAAAGTTTCATTGACATCTTACAACTGTGACCACAGAAGAGTAGATTTTCTTACAATGTCATCTACATAGGTCAACATGAAAGGATTCTCAAGTCCAATTAACTTGATTAAGCAGGTCCGTAATTATTTTTCTTCATGCACATTGTCATATGGTGTACTAGCTTTGGTTAAAGTTTCATTGAATCAAACAAACCATATAGGGAACCGATTATTTAATTTGCAAGAGGGGGGGGTAATGTTTTTTTTTTCGTTCAGAAATTTTTTTTCAGACAAGACGAGAGTTAGAATATTTATTTTTTTGTAGCGCAAAGCGCAAATTGTTTTCCAGAATTTAAAATTAGGTTATATGACAAACGCTCTGAATCAGATTATTTTTTTTCCTCCACCAAAATCAGAATATTTTTTTCAGCAACATTGGGAATCAGAATAGTTTTTGATGAAGAAACCATAACCCCCCCAATAAGTCCAATTATCTCCCCTTAATTATGCTAGATCTTACTTATATTTCATCATGCACTTTTCATATGGTGTTCTACCTTTGATTAATGTTGTTTGTCAACAAACCCACGCGAAAATAATAGAGTAAATTACTACGCCAGTAACTGTTCGAATCTTTGTAAAGGCTTAAAGAGCGTCCTACGTCAATGCCACGTTTTTCATTATTTCTGTTATGCTGATTCTGTTCTCAAAATTAAACTAATTAGAACCGATTCCATAAATTTTCGCACGATCACTGTGCCAACGCCCTAACCTTCTGAGCCAAAGAAGTACTTCTTTGGCTCAAAAGGTTAGAGCGTTGGCTGGAGGTCAACCTATCTGTCGAGGTATTCCCGGTCCCAGGTAGCAGGGCTACTACAATGGTACTGCGGGCAGGGGAAGAGTTTAGATGAGAATTCGACGAGATGTGACCTCCTGTGGCGGACCCACAAGATGTAACACCCTCCTAGAAGAAAAGGGGGGAGGGTGTTGTGGGACCGGAAGTGGCGAAGATATAAAGCCAGCTTAATCGGCTGAGCTAGGGAAGTACTTCTTTGGCTCAGAAGGTTAGAGCGTTGGCTGGAGGTCAACCTATCTGTCGAGGTATTCCCGGTCCCAGGTAGCAGGGCTACTACACATTTATTGTAAATGTGATTGTGCAAATAAAATATTGTCTATTGTAATATATGGCTCAGTGATAATCATAACTATTAATAGTGATAAATAGACCCCAATTGGCTGTAGTGCACCATCTTTAGCTCACCTCAAGGATTAACATGCATACATGTACAATGTTGATTGGGAAAAAGAGTTAAAATTCAGGAAATATTGAAGAACACCCCCCCAAACATGGCCTACTGAAATAACATGATAACCCAGCTTAAAAATTAAAATAGGAAATCTAGTTTTTGTTACTGCCAGTAGCAATAATGTACTGTAGTCAATAATATTCAAAAAGTAACATCCCAAAAATCGCCAGGATGCCGGATAGAACACATGGCATGCATGGTCAGTCAGAAAATGTCTCCGTGGAGGAGAAACCCAACACAATCCTCGTAAAGCAAGTTATACATTTGTTGATCTGAAAGTTATAAACAGAAAAATATTATACATTCACAATAAATTGTCTATTCCGTGTAGAAACTGAACTTACATACAGTGAACAGGTGATGTACAGGTGCTTGATCGTTCTGAATGAAAGAAAATTACAAGCTTCTTGGAGACCTAGTTTTCCAAATAAGGAAGACAAGCCCCGCCTATAGCTACAAAGCTAGAATGACAGTTGAAGAAAAATGTCTATAGCAAGTTTATCCAGTTAAAATAAAAAGATCTGTGGCAACCACACGCAGAAAATAACATATTTCTTCTTATTGAAACAGTAACAGCGTTTAAGCATTCAAATAATAGACACAATTTAACATTCACGGCAGCGAACTGCAAACGACGCAGGTTAACGACGCGTGCAGCTGCTTATAAATATTCATAATACCAGAAGAGTTATTTCCCCTTACGAAAGTCGATAAACGTTGCATTAACTTGCCTGCGCAGACCCAGCTCTTCCGGCAAATACAAAATCATCCAAGTAATGTTCTATAGATTTTTTAACGGATTTGGCTTTAACAACCCATTCGAGGAAAGAAGACAATTTTTCAAAAAGGGCACATGATGCCGAACACCCCATCGGTAGACACTTGTCAAAATAAAATTGATTTTTAAAACGGAAACCAAATATTTCAAATTCATCTGGGTGTAATATCAACAATCTAAAGGCGGCAATGATGTCCATGCGTGCCAACTCAGCCCCCTTTCCTAACTCGCTTATTGTAGAGAGAACTTTGTCAAAGGATGTATATTGTACAGTTGCTGAATTGGGGTCAATATGACTGTTTACACTATTTCCCAATGGAAAACTTAAATGGTGAATCATTCTCCAGCCATGTTCGTTTGATCCAGGGGAAGGATTTTTCGCTACGAGACCTAAAGGAGATAAACGGAGGTTTGGAAACGGCATTTCGTTGAAAGGCCCTGCAATTCGACCTGCCTCTATTTCTTTTGCAAGTTTTACTTGTAATTCCCCCTCATGTTGCTCCGCAGATATCAAATTTTTACAGTTCAAAGGTACACGGGGAACCTGATTAATTTACTTTAAACCCATTTGTAAATCCATCCATTAAAATCTTTGCATCACTTTGATTGGGATAAAACTGTAAATAATACTCTAGTCTATTGGCCTTGATTGCCGTTTTTCCTAATTCCAATATCTGAGGTTCTACGGGATGGTGATGACTTTCCTGTACGAAAACGAAACCCCCTATTATTTTGAAAGAACGTATCTTTCTGAAAATCGCCCATGGCTGCAGGGTCGGCTTTCACAGACCACTTGTCCGACTTGAGGTTAGAACCCGACTTCGTCAAAGTACAAAAAATAGCTGCATGCGGTCCTCCGAATGTTAGGCACCTGTGACGATAAGGGCAGGTTTGACGACCGCACCTGCCTTTGTTATTATACGTAAAACATTTGCCCAAAGTCGGCAAAGAAATTTGAGATTCTTTAGCCGGAGTTTGGCCCTGGGAAATATACAGTAGCCATAACCCCATATCAACTGCCCCCCAGTTCATCGAGAGATTTCTAGCTCTTTTTATTCTAAACTGTCTATCGTAGTTCAACCAGCCTTGCCCTGCAAATCTACTCGCACCTAGCTTAATGTTAAAAATATATTTCAGTAAGCCCTGTGTACTACTAGGATGAGCTGTTGTATAAATACTAGTATATGTCAGAAATGCGTCAATCCATGTGTTTATATCAACAATTCTCTTTCCAGACTTTTGTTTTAACCTAAGATTACCCTTGTTATCGACAACTATGTTTTTTGTGTGATCTTCATGTGCATTTTCCAAAAGGGATTCTAGCTCTATATATTCGCCATTTATAATTTTATCTCTTAGTTGTTGAGAAACATGCATTCTGAGATCATCATTAAAGCTAGTTACGGGTGAAACACTGCCCCCGTCATCATTTTCCATTAAATTCATATTTATTACATTATAATTTATACCTGACGAAGTGGCCTGCTGATCTGTACTTGGGATTGTGCTCACTCGTGGTGATCTATGAACAGCCTCTATCGCTTGCGCCATTTGGCTCTGCAATTCAGGAATCATGCGCTCGGTTACAGTGTTAGCAACTCGTTCTATGTCTGGACTGAGGGGAACTGGTAAGGAATCTTCATTCCTCCTTCTCTGGTACACAATGGTTGTATCCCCCGAAGTATCCCTGTGTGCTTTATTTCTCCTGTTTGCCGCTGCGTAGGGGCTCTTTGTTTCCCGCGCCGTCCGTCCTATGCTTCTAAAGATTAATCTGAAAAACTACAATTTTTATCAATTAAATGATGTCTAGGTATGAATAAATTCCTGAAAAAATTATATAATCAAAAAACAAAATTAAACTAGGTCACCTTGAAAAAATCTATCGTAACGCTGTTTTTTCGGCGTGGAAATAAAGTCTGTAAAACCAGCCATCGAATAAATGTTAAAATCAAGATCGCATTTATTTATCCATTTGTAGGTAAATCATGATATAGCGATTTTTTCGAAAGCAAATCGGTCTCAGACCACGTGCTATTGCAGTTCATGAGTTGCGATATTACTGAAATCGTCTCGTACCCGACATAGATCATTTTTTGTCTCTCATATCTCTTGCACAGGCGCTCGGGTACACTGTGATTTTCATTATTTCATTACAACTAAATACTTTTCCTTTTAGTGCCTCTATTATAACCCTCTCCACGCAGAATCACCTAATTTTGACGTATTTTACACATTTTGATACAACCCATTTTTTTTCTACAAATCAACAAGGCGAGCAACTCGCCGCAATTTTTTCGGTTACTGGACATCATGAAATTTCACCTACCTCGGTTCAATAGTAAATTTCTCCTTGGAAAGTCACTTTCTCACCGTAACAGCCGCGGTCGTCGTTTTCTAATATATTATTCCGTTTATTCAATACGTTAAAAGTCCATCGGATCACAATTTATTATTAAATAGTCACAATTTAGCACTGAACGTTGTGTTTTTAAATTTACAGCACCGGAAGTTTCAGAATTGTTTTAGGGGAGGTAATACTTTTTTCAAACTTTTCCGGATGACCTCAGCTTTTATTGTTGATACATACGAAGAAATCAAGGGCATCACAAAGGATCAGAAAAAAGCGCGAAATATAAACTGAGAGAAGGAATTTCCTCCAATAAAATGGAAATTTGAAGAAAAAAAGAAGAGATCAACAAATCAACAGAGAAAATAGATGTAGTTAATTAAAAGCTACATAACACAAATTATTCAAATCAGACAATGTCCGCTTTAATTTTTGTATAACCCCCCCTCCCACTTTCTTTTTCCCAAATTATATTCACTACCCAACAACAATTTACAAGAAGACATCAAAGAAATCATTTTTAATTTTAGACAAGAAACACATGAAATTACTTCAAATTTGATGTTTTGCTATTCAAATATATTTTTATGTTAGGCCCATTTCCTGCTTCCCTATCTACCCTATTCACTGGTGACAATCAGATTGTGGTAACTGAAATTACCACCATCCCAACATGGCGGGTGTAAAAACAGGTAAAATCAATTTTCCTTATTTTCTTATTTTTATAACAATAGAAGGCGAAAATCGCGCGACGATGGCGCAATGGTCGAGCGTCAGTCGCCGATGAAGTATAAATGTTGCAATTTACAAAACGTCATCTGTTTTCTATACGAACATTTTTATTATCTCATATTTAGACAAGGTATAGTACGAGTATTTTGTACTTCTTATTCGAAGTTTTATCACAGCATAACTGCCAGGTGAGAAAATATTTAATATAGTCATGCATGATCATGCATAACTCCAAAAGTCCCGTTTTAACTTTTAATACCTTATTTTGTCTGTTTGATCAAGGAAGTTTAAAAAAATGTAATATTCTCTATAGTGAATACAATTCAATTATATCATTCGAGGACAAATACATGCATTTGTAAATATATAATCAATACTTATTTTTGTAAGACGAGGGGCCCGGGTGGCTCAATGAGTTAGGTCATTAGACCTAACAGCTCATACAAGCCTATCACCAATATGGCGTGGGTTCGCGCCCAGCTTTGTTAATTACAAAAAAGGGTGCACTCAACTCGCAGCCGCAAGTGGTAATGTTTACCAGTTGCCTGCCCAGGGTCGGTGGATCTCTCCGGCTACTCTGGCTTCCTCCACCACTAAAAATGGTCGCCATGATATAGTTGAAATATGGCTGAAAGTGGCATTAAATACCAACTAGAGGCTCAGGTGAGCCTGTATCGCTCACCTGATATAAATAAGTCCTCTTAAGAATGTCTGCATGCCGAATACATCTAAGTTACTATTCAAATCCCATAGGGTTCTATGTTAAAACTATGTCTGCTCATGGCAGCCATCTTGGATGAAGGTTGTGGTCACTGGACACAATTTTGAAAGTATATACTACCCAAGGAACATCCATGCCATGTTTGCTTTAAATTGGCTGACTGGTTTCAGAGGAGAAGACTTTTAAACAATTTTCCCATTGGGTCCTATGTTAAAATTATGTCCGCTGAAGGTGGCCATTTTGGACCGAGATTGGGGTCACTGAACACAATTTTGGAAGTTGACCACCTAAGGACCATCGATGACATGTTTGCTATATTGGTTTACTGGTTTCAGAGGAGAAGATTTTAAATTTTTTTCCCATTGGGTCCTATGCTAAAACTATGTCCGCTGATGGTGGCCATCTTGGATGGAGGTCTGGGTTACTGGATAAAATTTTGAAAGTTGACCATTTAAGGACCATTCATGCCATGTTTGCTTTAAATTGGCATACTGGTTTCACAGGGAACAAAATTTAAACATTTTTCCAATAGGGTCCTATGTTAAAACTATGTTCACTGACGGTGGCCATCTTGGATGGAGATCGGGGTCACATGACATTATTTTGAAAGTTGACCACCTAAGGACCATTCATGCCATGTTTGCTTTAAATTGACTAACTGGTTTCAGAGGAAATTTTTTTTAAACATTTTCCCCATAGGGTCCTATGTTAAAACTATGTTCGCTGATGGTGGCCATCTTGGATGGAGGTCGGGGTCACATGACATTCTTTTGAAAGTTGACCACCTAAGGACCATTCATGCCATGTTTGCTTTAAACTGACTTGCTGGTTTCAGAGGAAAATTTTTTTAAACATTTTTCCCATAGGGTCCTATGTTAAAACTAAGTCGAGTCATGGCGGCCATCTTGGATATGCGTTCGGCACAAAAATAACAAATTTAGTAGAGGACCATCCAGTCATCATTTCTATAATGTTACAATTCCATCGGCTGAGTAGTTTCTGACAAGAAGATTTTCAAAGTTTCAACCAATCAGAACACATTATTGGCCCTGGCGGCCATGTTGGATTTCAGATCTAAACTAAAATAACAAATTTGGTAGAGGACATCCCAATGAACATTTCTGCCAAGTTTGGTCCAAATCTGTGCAGTAGTTTCAAAGAAGAAGATGAAAGTATGAAAAGTTTACAGACGCGGACGACGACGACGACGACGGACGCAAAGTGATGACAAAAGCTCACATGACCCTTTGGGTCAGGTGAGCTAAAAATTCAATTCAATTCAAAGACGACATGGCTGAAGCAGAAAGTGATATCTATATTGTTGTAAGTAAATCTTTAATATACTTATATAATTAGAATTTCATTCTTGGATAAAATGGCGTTTTAAATAAATTTTGAAAATATCTACATTCGATGGTGAACGACCTCTTAGGTCGCCTGTATTGAAGAGAAATAAATCTTAATTCTGCACCAAATCTCTTTTTTATAAAGGGAAATGCAATTAACGGAAAATGAGACGTTTTTAAAAAATTGGGAACACCACATCATACATTTTAATTGTTGCTTTTTATTTTATGTTAAACACATAATTTTTTTACAGATTTTCTAGATGTTTAATGATTTTATTGTTATCGCTGTTAAAAGTGTTTGTGTATAAATGAATGATTTATGCATAGTTTTTCACATCGTCAGAAGGGGGCATGGCGGCCGAGGAGTTAGAGCACTGGACTTAAAATCACGCGATCTGACCACTGTAGGTTCGAGCCAAGGAAGTGTCAAGGATTCCAGGGGAACTACCGTAGCTCGGGGGTTTCAAGGTGTGAGGCCTGAATTGCCAAACAAGGTCATTAAATAACCCCAGTAGCCCCTAGTAGTACTAGTTTTTCCCATTCCCTTTGTTTTAATGAATCAGGTTTTCAAAAGGAAATAAAATCTTTGATATGACTGTAACATATTATTATTTTTAGGATGTTTCCCTGAGAAGTTTGAATGGTAACTAGTGTTTTTTGTGAATTTTGTTATTTAATCATTTGAGTGCTAGCCTTTCTATTCAGTCTAAATATGAGATAATAAAAATGTGCGTATAGAAAACAGATGACGTTTCGAAAATTGCAACATTTATACTTCATCGGCGACTGATGTTCGACCATTGTGCCATCGTCGCGCGAATTTCGCCTTCTATTGTTATAAAAATATGAAAATGAGGAAAATTGATTTTACCTGTTTTTACACCCGCCATGTTGGGATGGTGGTAATTTCAGTTACCACAATCTGATTGTCACCAGTGAATAGGGTAAATAGGGAAGCAGGAAATGGGCCTAACATAAAATGTACTTGAATAGCAAAACATCAAATTTGAAGTAATTTCATGTGTTTCTTGTCTAAAATTAAAAATGATTTCGTTGATGTCTTCTTGTAAATTGTTGTTGGGTAGTGAATACACTTTGGGAAAAAGAAAGTGGGGGGTATACAAAAATTCAAGCGGACATTGTCTGATTTGAATAATTTGTGTTATGTAGCTTTTAATTAACTACATCTATTTTCTCTGTTGATTTGTTGATCTCTTCTTTTTTTTCAAATTTCCATTTTATTGGAGCATATTCCTTCTCTCAGTTTATATTTCGCGCCTTTTTCTGATCCTTTGTGATGCCCTTGATTTCTTCGTATGTATCAACGATAAAAGCCGAGGTCATCCGGAAAAGTTTGAAAAAAGTATTACCTCCCCTAAAACAATTCAGAAACTTCCGGTGCTGTAAATTTAAAAACACAACGTTCAGTGCTAAATTGTGACTATTTAATAATAAATTGTGATCCGATGGACTTTTAACGTATTGAATGAACGGAATAATATATTAGAAAACGACGACCGCGGCTGTTACGGCGAGAAAGTTACTTTCCAAGGAGAAATTTACTATTGAACCGAGGTAGGTGAAATTTCATGATGTCCAGTAACCCAAAAAAAATGGCGGCGAGTTGCCGGCCTTGTTGATATTATAGTATTTGTAGAAAAAAAAATGGGTTGTATCAAAATGTGTAAAATACGTCAAAATTAGGTGATTCTGCGTGGAGAGGGTTATAATAGAGGCACTAAAAGGAAAAATATTTAGTTTTAATGAAATAATGAAAATCACAGAGTGTACCCGAGCGCCTGTGATTACAATTACTTATAATCTACCGCATCTACGACTATGATATGCTGACGTTGTTACAGTTTACGAATAGTATGATCACTCGGTGCATTGTACTGTTAATTAAATACACATACACATATATATTTTATATTCATTATGGTTGACTAAACGAAAACAAGTGTTTTAATATACTTCTGTATTGATAAGAATATTTGACAATTATCTTCTATATTAATATTTTCATTTCCATATAATAATAATTCAGTAGTAATCGGTATACCGTTCAATTGTAACATGTTTACTTCCTGTAACAGTTGTATTCTCTGTATATTAAATCTATTACAGTTCATTAAATAATGTTCGGCATTTTCATTTATATATCCACATATACATTTTGAATTTTTAACCAGATTTGCCCTTAATAAGTCAAAATTTAGTGCACTGCAATTATTGCGTAAACGTGTATGTAAAACTCCTAATGCTCTATCTCCATAAAAATAATATCCAGGTGTATTTTTATTTATGTAATATTTTTGGTGCAACCTTAATTTGAATTTACAGGATGGAAAGTATGAATGTTGATAAAGTGTGTTAAGCGATTAGGTGGTACTATAATATTTTGTCCATGTCTTAGATTGTAGTTATTACTTTCTGATACATTTGGTGGAAGTAATTCGCTAAGATATTCTGGTGCCTGTTTATTAACTATTTTATACAAAAAACGAAATTTTTTTAACCTCCCTTCTTACACTTAATTTTTCCCAACCCGTTTCCTTATAAATATTCTGTATACTGGCATAAATAAGTAATCCCGTCACTATACGCGCCGCCTCGGTCTGTATTTTTTCTATTCGATCTGAATTAACCTGCCCACAGTTGTCCCAGACTTCAGATGTGTATTCCAAAATTGGTCTAATAAAAGTAAAGGAGATTTTCTCCAAATATTCCCTTTTTAATCTAAATTTTAATTTCCGTATAACATTCAACTGTTTAGAAGATCTCTCTATTATTATATCTATATGTTTAGTCCACTTACAATCGCTACTGAAAGTAACGCCAAGATGTTTGTGTGAGCTTTGTGGAACTAATGTTGTATCTCCAAAATCAAAAGATAAAGTACTCTGTATGTTCCAAACATTAAAAATCATATCTGTTTTGTTAGGATTAAACTTTACCAACCATTTTTCAGACCAAAGTTTTAGATAATCTAAATCAATATTAATCAATACTTTCAAACTATTTTCTTCATTTGAAGTATGACCTATAGAGGTAGCATCTGCAAATAATCTACCAAGACCAACCATGTCATCTGCTATATCATTGATAGATAGTAAAAACAGCAAGGGTCCCAATACTGATCCCTGAGGCACACCAGCTTTTAAGTTACCTATATCTGATAGTGAATCTTTCAAAACGACTCTCTGTGATCGATCAGTTAAGTAACTTTTCAACCAACAAAGAAGGTCTCCCCTTATACCGTATTTTTTAAAATTTATATAGTAACGCTTTTATCCATACTGTATCAAAAGCTTTACTAATATCCGCAAAGGTGATACTAGTAATTTGTCTGTTGTTCAATGCTAACAATATTTTATTATAGAGTTCTATCAATTGATGAGAAGTTGAATATCCAGGTATAAAACCAGACTGATATTTGTATAATAATTTGTTGACATGTAGATGATTAAAAATATTTTTGTAAACTATTTTTTCTAGGATTTTACTAACACATGATAATAACGAGACGGGTCTGTAGTTAGACGGTAGTGATTTGTCTCCATTAAAAAAAAAGGAATTACATGCGCAATCTTCCACTGATCTGGAAAAATATTTTCCTGTAAAGATTTATTAAAAAGTAAACAAAGTGGTTTAGAAACTTGGTCTTTTACCGCTAGTAGCATTCTGTTACTTATAATATCAGGACCTACTGCTTTATTTGCATTAAGGTTGGAAATCATATCGCATGCTTCCTGTTCGCAAACAACAATCTGAGAAAGAAAGTTCTGACACCGATTCTTAAATTCCGATAAATGCTTACCGACATGTTCTAAATTTGAGATAGAACAAAAATATTTATTCAGTATTTCTGATTTTTCAATAGCTTCATACGACAAGTT
>MJUT01014918.1:93042-112978 GCA_002080005.1 Gigantidas platifrons | reverse complement strand
TGGTGAAGTGATGGATCTTTGGCTTGTGCTTCCGACCAGTTGATATCGGTTGATACATCCATATGCATATCGAGCTCGCTAGAGTTGACCGCATCCGGTGATATGTCATGTGCCTCTACTAATGGGGTCTGCATACTTCCACATATAGCCTTAATGGACTTCTGGTCAACGGTTGCCAATCTGGATAAACTATCTGCATCTGCATTTGACTTTCCCGGTCTGTAATGGATCTCAAAATCATAAGTAGCCAAGTCAGCAAGCCAAAGATATCCGGTGGCATCCAGTTTCGCTGTGGTTAGGACATATGTAAGTGGATTATTATCCGTCAGCACCTTGAATGTGTGTCCATACAGGTAGTCATGGAATTTGTCTGTAATTGACCACTTGAGGGCAAGAAATTCCATTTCGTGTGCCGGATAGTTCTGTTCTGCCTTTGTTAATCCTCTGCTGGCGTATGCAATTACGCGAGGTGTTCCTGCTTGTTCTTGCTAAAGAACTGCTCCGAGACCTTGACCACTAGCATCCGATGATCGGTATGCAGCTCAAATGGCTTAGCATAATCTGCGTATCTTAGAATAGGTGCAGATACAAGTCGTTGTCTCAGTGTTGCGAATGTTGTTTCCTGTTTGTCGCTCCACTCCCAAGGTCTCTGTTCATGTTTCTTCCTTTTCTTCCCTTTCTTGGTAGTTGGCGATGGCATAAGCGATGTCAAAGGTTTCGCAATCTGACTAAAGTTGTCGATAAATCTTCTGTAGTATCCAACAAAGCCGATGAACTTCCTCACATCCTCTGGTGTTTTCGTTGTGGGCCAATTGGATACTTTGTCAACTTTCTCTGGGTCGGTCTCTACTCCAGCTTCGGATACTATATGTCCAACAAACTTGACTCTGGGTTTGAAGAAAGAGCATTTCGATGGCGAAAGCTTCAAGTTTGCTTCTCGTATTCTGTCGAAGACCATCTTTAAGCGTTCCATGTGTTCCTCATAAGTACGACCAAAGATAATGATGTCATCTATGAAGACGCAACAAATACTCATATGGAGGTCCGCTAGGCAGTCTTGCATCAGTCGTTGATACGTGGCGGGAGCGCAAGCAAGTCCGAAAGGCATCCTGTTGTATTCGAACAGTCCTAAAGGGCCTACGGTAAATGCTGTCCGTTCCTTGTGCTCCTCCAATATGTCCACTTGATGAAATCCGGATCGCATATCAACTGTCGAAAAATATTTGTTCCCTGCAATACAATCTAGCATATCCTCAGTCCTGGGGAGAGCATAAGCATCATTCTTGGTCTTCAAGTTTAGTTGTCTGTAGTCAACACAGATTCTAAGGGATCCATTCTTCTTCTTTACCAATACAATATTGGATGCATATGGGCTATGCGACTTCCTGATGACTCCGCCTCTCAGCATTTGATGTAGATGACTCTTGACGTCTTCATACATAGCTGGAGGTATATGTCGATAGCGCTGCTGGAATGGTCTCTCATCTTCCAATTCAATTCTGTGTTTGACTGAAGTAGCATGTCCTATATCATAGCCATCCTTAGAAAATATGTCTTGGTATGACATGATAGTCTTTTCCTAGTTGAAGTTCTGTTGATGATAAGTTGCCAGTGGATATCTCTATTTTTTCCAGTAATGGTGGTGAAAATTCTTCATCCTTGTCAATAGGTGAGTCTTGAATAAGTACAGGTTGAAACTCACAAATAATGACATTAGGTGGAATAGTCACTGTTCTTGTGGTAATATTGTTGACTTTGACATGAAATAGTCCATTCTGTTGATATCTGTAATCTATAATAGATGGTTCTATATTGTTACGATTTAGGGATAGGATAATTGTTTGTATGTGTATTTATTAGATTTTCTATGTATACTATGTGCTACTCATGATTTACTTTTTCTTGTTCGGTTGTTATTTCATTCGTGTATCGTGTACAGCCACAGGGGTTTGAATCGCTTTCATAGAGGTCGCCTATATACCCTATATACTAACAAGGGATGTAACGACCAACGTAGCCAAGCCACTACCAGTTCTGTTTCAGTCTTGAAAAAAATATTAAAAAATCACACATTCAAACAATCTTTGTTGACATTCGCTAGCATATTGATTTATCTTTCCGACGAGACATAATTTTTCACAACTGCTTCACTCTAGAAGTCAGAGCACCCCTGCAAACTTGAAACTTTGCTCCAAAATAGGTCACCAACGTTTTGCTATGGACACAGTCAACGGTAAAACTCCAAGAGTAAAGAGCACAATTGCGGACAATATCCGCATAAATCCTGACTGTCGTAAATACCTATGAACGCCTTCGACTCAACTATCACCAGAACAGTTCACATAGTGAAGACGAAAAGCAGTAACTCACGTTTTACAGTCCGGTATAAATCCTTTCAAATGTTGGAAACCATTGTTAAAATACACAGCAGCAAATGAAATCTGTCATCTGATTGTTTAATATTTCTCACGGCAGGGTAAGTGTTTTTACTTATTCGTAACATATAAGAAATATTGTAAATGATTTTTAGGTATATTATAATCGTATAAAATTACTTCTAAAAGTAATTCTCACTGAATTTTTTTTAAAGCATATATTTCAAGCGTTATCAGAATGTGGGCGTGTCGTGAGAAATATTAACCAATCAGATGACAGATCATTTTCATTTGCTGCTGTGTATTTTTAACAATGGCTTCCAACATTTGAAAGGATTTATACCGGACTGTAAAACGTGAGTTACTGCTTTTCGTCTGCACTATGTGAACTGTTCTGGTGATAGTTGAGTCGAAGGCATTCATAGGTATTTACGACAGTCAGGATTTATACGGATATTGTCTGCAATTGTGCTCTTTACTCTTGGAGTTTTACCGTTGACTGTGTCCATTTCAAAACGTTGGTGACCTATTTTGGAGCAAAGTTTCAAGTTTGCAGGGATGCTCTGACTTCTAGAGTGAAGCAGTTGTGAAAAAAGTATGTCTCCTCGGAAAGAAAAATCAATATGCTAGCGAATGTCAACAAAGATTGTTTGAATGTGTGATTTTTTAATATTTTGTTCAAGCCTGAAACAGAACTGGTAGTGGCTTGGCTACGTTGGTCGTTACATCCCTTGTTAGTATATAGGGTATATAGGCCGCGTGACCTCTATGAAAGCGATTCAAGACCCTGTGTGTACAGCCGTCTGAGTAGCACAGCGCGTATGTGTGTATGAATGGACTATTATTTATATTTCAGGCATCGTGATCACGAATATTTATTGTATGTATATTGTTATTTTATATGGGAAAGTTTGCATGGTTAAGATAAAGTTCGTCCTCATTGTTTGACCAAAAGGGGGGGGGGGGTCCTACGACAGTCCCATCTTTATTTCTCCTTCTTGTGTCACATTTTCTTACCTATTTCATTTATTCACGCTAGGTTTATATATTGTACTTGGGTTTGTCTTCCCTAAGGGTAAGCTTTATTAAGCCCGTTTTCCCTTCCTGTTGACATGACATTATTGACAAACAACGTGTTTATTCTTTCCGCCATATCCTGTGTGTAATTTACATGTGTGTTACCTCACACTATGTGGCCCGGTTTGCGGCGCCGTTAACGGTTATAATTACCGTGGGAACTTCCGGAGTATCCAACCAATCGGTGTCGTTTGACCCACATCCAGATGTGGGCCCTGAGTTTATAAAAGACGTCTGCAACTGAGAGAGACACTTTTAACCCGAGACCAGGGCAGCTGCACCTTTTAAGCACCTTATCATATTAACCTGAGCGCTACCAGCTACGATTTAAATTACTTACTTCTCCAGTCTCTGTTATTTAGATTGGTACGTTCCCTTTAAGATAGAATATTCCGACCTGTGACCTATATATTTTTACTACGTCCGTACGACTTTACGCTAATATTGACATTTGTCCAAAAAGGGGGTCCCGGTACTTTTATAGCGCTCAGTAGGATTATATATTGTATTTGTTAAATGATCAATTGTTATAATAATAAACTTTAATGATAATCTATTCCATATCTTTGTTATTTGTTGTACAAGTATAAAACATTGAGTTTTACCAGTGCCTTGAGCTTATGCAAATTACGCTACTAGTAATAGAAATAACCCACTACCAGGTTGATTATACAACCAGTTTTATACCTATATAGTTACCACCCCACTGGTGCAACAATATCTAGGTCTGTAGGGATAACAGATTATTCTGTTGGATGAGTCATAGCAGGTGTAAGATGATAAGGTATCTCCTTAGTTGTCATAGCCTTGATGGTAACATTGGTGTTTGGTGGTACAATAGTCTTAAGATGTTCTGCTGATTTCACCAAAGATAGTCTGTTGTTGGTCTTGCAGAGTTCTTTTTCACGTAGTTGGATGCAACGAAACGATGAATACCATGTGCCATGGTGTTGTTAAATCTGCTGTTTGAAGAAAGCGAGTTCCAAATCGATCTTTGTAGTTTTCCATAATGACTGATAATATGCTGGTGCCTAATAATACTGGTACAGTGGAATGGTATTGACTATCTGGAATTATCAAGAAAATACATGGAAAAGTACTGTCTGTTTCTTTAAGTTGAATGGCTGTTTCAATATATCCATGGTAAAGTAATGAATTCCCATCTACACATTCTATGTTGATGATCTTTTCCTAAGGTTCTAATGGTATGTGCTTCAAGTGTTGATCATAAAATGTCCAAGATACTGTTGAGACTGTAGATCCAGTGTCTAAAAGAGCAGTTGTTTTCACTCCATCGATGAAAATTACACTTTCAGTTGGTCTTCCACAAAGTCCTGGTGGTATAGTTTTGTCCAAGTTCTGATTAGGGCAATGTATATTCATGTCAGTCGGCTGCCCTGTGTCGCTGACATCCTTCCGTTTAACGATTTCCCATTTACATCGGTGTTACTTCGGGATCCTTTCGCAATATGTCCTTCCTGATGACAACGGTTGCATATGACTTCCGGAAACTTGAAGTTACTAGGCTACTGTTGTTGTTGTTGCTGACCATAGCCTCTGTATCCTCTACCTCTAAACCTACCTTCTTTTGCTCGTCCTCTGTCTCTCTTGGCATCATATCTCTGCTGGTACTGATATGGTTGTTGTTGTAAACATGGTTGTTGTTGTTGATATGGTTGTTGTGGACTTGGCTGTTGTTGTT
The DNA here is from genome assembly GCA_002080005.1 of Gigantidas platifrons. Lineage (NCBI taxonomy): Eukaryota > Metazoa > Mollusca > Bivalvia > Mytilida > Modiolidae > Gigantidas > Gigantidas platifrons. Next base: position 107,824 of record MJUT01014918.1, on the reverse strand, counting down.
GATATGGTTGACGATGTTGGTACCTGTCCTGTTGCTGGGATTCTAAATTCTGAAGACGGGCGTTGATCTGTTTCAGGACACCTGATAATTCAGACTGATCTATCTCACCTGTCACTACTGCCTGCTTGAATGTAGCTTTTATCTTCAAAGGGTGGTGACGTTCCTTCTCTATTCGTCTGAGTGCTGTTCTCAATTTGTCAAAAGTGCTGTAACGCTCCTTTTCATAGTGAGTGACATCCTTGAGTGCTGGTTTCAAACCTTTCCACAGCATGTCATGTAACATGGAACCTGCCTGGTCTCTACTAACATTACATGCATTGACAGCTCTATCAAGGATTCCCTCCAAACGACAACTCCATTCTGAGACATCCTCATCTTCCTGTTGTCTTGCATTATAAAACTCGCCCATGATGGTTTCAGTTTCATCCACATTTCCATAAACGCTTTCCATCTTGGTAAGTATCTCGGTTAAGGATGCTTCAGGTCATAATCGCATGGCGACAAGTCCAGCGTCTCCTTTGACTGACCTTCTAATAGCCTGCATGATGGCTTCTTCAGTATGGCTCTTATCTCGTAGAAGTCCCATTATTTCATATCGCCATAGCTCATATGATGTTTCTTTTCCCTTCTTATCTTTATTGCCAGAGAAGTTGTTCAATCTTATTGGTTGACTACTGCTTGCTACAGCATGTGGCTCCTGTTTTACTTCTGGCTTTAATCTCTCCATTGCAAATTCATGAATCCAACTTTCAAATTCCTTTGGGTTATCTGCCTTTGGTTTAATTTTCATTTGCTGTAGTGTGGCAATAAGATGTTTGTATTCCTCTGGAATTGGATCCGCAATGTTGTTATATATATTGAAAATAATCAGGAAATATATCAAAGGGCAAATCTAAATAAAGACAAAATGTTCCTAGGTGGAGAAAAAAATAAATTCCTAAATAGAAACAAACACCTGGGAAAAAAATTATATAAAGAAATAATCTACAAGGTATAAACAAATACCTGTGAATAAGTACAAATACATATAAAGTACCTGTAAATACAAATGTGTATGAATGTGAACAATCTACAACATAATAATAATATTATTACCTCATATGTAAGTACAAATAATATTCTGTTTATCGGTAATTTATAATTAACTTTCAAAAAAATAATCAAATGAATTCTTTAAAACGATAGTTTGATGGGATTTTTTTTTTTGCGGATGGATCTTGTTTTTTAAATGTGATTCGGTTCTGGCGCGCAAGGTTCATTCAAAAACTAGTTAACAAGGCGGCAAGATGTGTTTTTTTAACTATTTGACGTGTGTTATACATTATGATGGTTTTGTTGGATTGAAGTGTGTTTTGGAAATTATAATGTTCGAATATGCTACCGGTAAGTAATTTTTGTCACAAAAACGTGTGCTAAAACCGTATCGAATACGTTTCATTGAAATATTCTGAATGTAGGTCAAATCAATAAACATCCATAACAATCCCACTCGGAAGGCATTTATATTTTATGTTATTAATTTTAGAAAGTTAATTACAGACACCGACACAAAGTCTGTCTTTTTACTAAGAATAGCAGATGTGCATGTATAAATATATATATAGACGAATTTAGATGTATCGACGATATGATTGGGGGAGGGTGTTATGAAATTATGTACAACAAATGTATATATTTGTATATCCAGTATACAGAAGTTTTAGTTGAGTCTCCCTCTTACTGATCAGTGCTATGTTGTATTAAATTTTAGCTCTTTTCTGTAATTGGATTGATTTCAATTTTAAATCATCATTAGATATTGCAGTGTGTTTATATAACAAACAAACAAACAAAACAATATGTATCGTATAAGCCTAAGGATGTTCAATCTTTACAAAGTAGTTATTTCTTGGTTTTGACTGAGGGATGTTGATTATTCAAATAATATGGCCAAACGTCATATGTTTTTTTTAAGATAGTAACGAAAATGACGTTGACCTTTCCCCGTATTATTGATTTTGATGACGCAACCAATCTTGTTTTTTTTTAAATAAGTATATTCATGCGCGGTTGTTGACGCATACCTAATTGTGGACTGACCTAATAATTTTGATATCAAGTCCAGTACGTTGAGATAAGCTTTATCAATCGACACACTTCAAAGGAAAACTACACAAATTACCGATAAATAAGTCTCACATCTGTAAACAAAAGTAATAATCTCAAAACTGAAATCAAAAACCTAAAATACAAGATATGTGTTAATTAATATCAAAAGAAAAATACAAGTTAATCTGTCTGAGATTTTTTTTATCAAAATGGCATAATCCAAATCTGAAATGTCAAAGTAAATCAGTATGAAATACAAACTAGGCAAAACATTTTTTTTTTTTTCTGAAATAAATAAAGTAAGTATTAATCAAAATACAAATATAAATTTATCAAAATGTGTCAGAGTTATCTCCCCTGAAATACATTAAGTCAACATTAGTAATGTATATACACAATTAATTAATCAAAGAAAGATAAGTCAATGAATATCAAGAGAATATATTAATTATCTCCCTTGAAAATAAATTATTAAGTCAGTAAATATTTACAAAAACAATAAGAATTATCTCCCCTGAAAACAAATTCAGTCAGTAAATATATATACACAATTAATTCAAAATCACAAGACAAAGCATTAAGTAAATGAGTTCATCTTAATCAAGTATAGTAAAGCACTAAGTCAAGTAAAGCAGCAAAGTAAACTCAATAGACAAAGTATAACACACAAAGAGTTTAGAATACAGTTGAGACACAGCTCAATCACAGCGCAAACAACTACAAGTAGACATTTCACAACACAATCACAGTACAAAGTCAATAAATATATGTGTATAAGCCTAAGTGTATGCGAGTTTTTCTGTATATGGGCTGGGAATACTCACCTAAGTAGCATTACCCGTCGTCTCCTAACGACTATCTATACATGTACTATTAAGTACACCTGGATCCGCAAAGTTGCGGGATTAAGTCTATATCTGGCTTAAAGTGATAAAGTTAAATTATAACTGCACATCTGGCTTCAATGAGATGATCTACAAATAATATTCTTGTCTCAGGTATGTACTAGTTTTCAAATGTGTATGTGAATGTGTTAGTTAATATGCACTGTAGTGCGTAAAGTAGGGTATGTGTGGGTATGTACTAAGAAGGGCAAAGTTTATTAAAAGGTGAAAGGTCAAGGTGTCTTACAAGCAAACACAATGACATACACAGTTACATACAAATAAAACAAATATATACCCTTTACACAAAGTATTAACACAAATTTAAATAAATGGATATATACCAACACACCAAGTGTAACTAGTTCACTAAGTACACATGTACTTAAAGGAAAAGGCCATGGTCTTGACAAGTTAGAGTGAAAATTTAAATGACAGTAAAAAAAAGACATTTGTGTTCATGAATGTTAAAGATAGTATACGATAAGGTAGAATTTGGTCATTGAAGTTGCCTGTTGCACCAAATAATGGGGATCGCCATTTTTCAAAACTCTCCAATATGGAGGAGACAAAAGCCTGAAAAGGGGCGTATCCATTCTCGGATTATACCTTCCCGTTACGTCACGCAATCAGTATCGTATATTATATTAGCATTGATCAGTTGCAATTTTTTCATTAAAAATTATGTAAATCGTAAAATAACGTGGTATATATTTATCTTTTGATATTTACAAAATCATTATGACTTATGTTAAGCATTTTATTGTACTAAGTAACGAAGGGAAAGAGTGAGAAGATTTTTTTGTGTGTAATTACCGATCCGGACAGGACTACCTGTCAACACAATGATCATCGATCAGTGACCTCGGAAAACACGGGAAAGTATGACAGCATTGGGGACAAAAAAGAAAAAACATGTGTAAGCACAAAACGAGTTAAAAATGACAGTTATTTAACCAACGGCCAATCACGTAAAAGATGAAATTATACGTAGAATCCCCCTCCCCCGATACAAATAAACTCCTTTGTTTTATGAAAATGTAACATGGGATGGGAATATTAAGAACAAAATTAGAACGATATACATTTATAAACATTGTATTGCAGTTGATCTGATATTAAAACATAACCAAACGGGCACGATGTTGGAAAGAGTCAGATACAGATTATTTATTCAACTAACATGATACGACTGAGTGACGTCACATGAAGAGGTGTCATGGCCGCTTACACTACGACAGGAAATTCCAAATATTCATATTTTTAATTGGGTACATTAATGTTAATAAAGGTGTTTTTTTAAATAATAAGTTATTTACGAATAACAAGTTATAATTAATTGAATTAAAACAACTTTTCAACTGACTGGTCTTTTCCTTTAAATAAAGTGCAAAATGAAAGCACAAAATTCTAAAGTTCTTATTGACCTGTATATGGTTACTTAAATTCTAAGTTCACTTGTTCATATATAACACCAACACTATACAAATATCTCTAAGTATTCATAAAGACATGTGTCAACAGTATGTAAGTTAATGCAAAGATCAATTACCTTCAAGTGTATAACACTGACCAGTCAAAAGTGAAAGAAAAAAATAAATGACTAAGCCTAAATAAAATAAAGTATGAACAAAAAGAAAAAAATGCTCAAGTGTTAACTGAATGTGTCATAAATTAAGTACTAAGTGTGTGTAACGCGTGAAAAAAAAAAAAATTACCAAAACAAAATTCAAAAAGTCAAATGTGTACCGAAGAAACAAATTTGTCAAAACATTTTATCAAAGTTCTATTCGTGTACTCTTTACTTTAATGTGAATTTACTGAATTAAACCTAAAACCGAGTACACTTATACTCAAACAAAATTAAAGTATAAACATATACATGTTTGACTGATGTACCCAAGACAAGTCACAATATGTAAAAAAACAAATTCTCAATCAGTGAGAAAAATAATATGTATCTCTTTATAGACATAGATACATTTCACTACAAATATACACAATAATATATCTTTCGAGTACTCGTATGTAAGTAATAAGTAATAAATACCAGCTGGACTTTATAACGCTTGATGTAAAAATAAATAATCAATGTAAACAAAATATAAATTGGCCATTTTTGTTTTGCATGTTTTCAAACTCAGTCAAAGACAATGTACAAACTGTCGAAGGTTTATATCAACCAGTTCAGTGTACGCAATATCTGCACATACAATGCGTTAAATGTAAGCAAGGTGTATGTTCTCACCATATACTATCATATAAATAAATATAAACAGAAACGTAGTTTTTCCACAGCAAGTCTTTCGGTTCCGACGTCCTAGATAATGACATCCGGTGTGAGGCTCTCGTGGAGAAAATCACTGTCACTCGTTGAAAAACATCAAGTACGTGGGCGCCATTTGTAGCCGGGTCGATAGAGCACTCAACTCAGGTTTAAAGTTCTAGATGTTTTAATATTCAATTGAGTAATAAATATAAATAACCCTGCAAGTACACAATAACAATAACGTAAATATAATGATTTGACAGTGTACAAAGGGCAATAACTCAAATATTCTAATCATACAATTTCTGTGATAAAATACAATAAATACGGTTCTTTCTATGTGAATTAACCAAGATAAAAAATAAAGGTCTCATGTACATTTACAAAGATATAGCTGCTCAAACTTGATTCTCTACCAAGACAGTATTCTAATAGATATAATTAACTGTACATATACATATAATAAATGAATAAATGACGCAACGTCCGTATAATTGACAGACGAATATTTACGCATGATTTACAATAAACATAAACACACGACATAAGTAAAACATAAGTAACAAGACACAAACAGTACATGACTGAACTAAAAATAAACAGATAATACAATTAATATAAAATACATTGATCTTACCATATATGTGGTATACAGGTTAGACAATGATCTACATAAGTGCCTGAAGTGGTCTAAATCACACCATCTCAATACATAATCTACATTATTCTGGTCCTGTACAAAATATAAAAATAGCTTTCATAAATCTAATGAATAGATCCAAAACACGTAGTTTACAAGTAATGCACAAATTTGGATCATGTATGAAATAATACTCTGTATAACCACAATAAACAAGCAATGGAACTATAATAGTAATTCTGTTTTCATGAACACATGAAAATAACTGTCTTCAATAAAACTTGTTTGATTTTCATAAACATTCATTCTGATTCTATCAAAAATACATTACTCCCGGATTCATACTAAAGGAAAACTGTGCAAAATATTAAAGAGTAGAAATGTTAATAACTGACCTGGATAGTATTGAATTTGTGCCCAGAATATATGTAATTGTCTGATAAGTAAAATCTATTGTTCAAGATTCAAGATTCAAGATTCTTTATTTCTTAAACACCATAGTAAGTACAGTGGTACAAAGAATTTGTTCAATATGATAACATAAATAATAATAACACACATGACAAGATGAAATAAGTAAAATGATTAACAAATACAGTACAGCAACAACAGAGGATTAACCTGCAAGAACCACTTGAGAATTTATAACCCTTATAAATTTGCAAAGATTTTTTAGTTTACTTTTTTGTTTAGATTGAAACAATTTTCGGACTTTAATATATTAATTATGTGTATAGAATAAGGATTTAAAAATTGTTTTCTGATATCTACTAGAGATTGACACTGAAGTATATAATGAAATTCGTCACCAAGTTCTTGGCATTGACATAAATTACAGTGTCTATTTTGTCGTTCAATTCTATGCCATCTGCCCGTTTCTATTGGTAACCTATGGTTTCCGGTTCTAAATCTACACGGGCAAGTTATAATCCAACTAGTTTTACCTCGTCACTTTTTACTGAACATACATGTGACAGAGTTGCTATGCCACAACTGGAGATTTGCTAATTTTTGGCTGGAGATTTGGTCTCATAACTGGAGATTTTTTATCGACATTTTTATAGACGAATTTTATGCGTATAGTTTTCCTTTAACCCACTGCATACAATTTTTATGTGTATTGTTTGAATTTCTTCTTACAGTAGTAATTTTCAGACGATGAACTGCATTTATACTTTATTCATCATCATAAAGTCATAATAAAAGCATTTCGGAACAATAAAAGTCATTAAGAAGTCACTATGGTATAATCAAATAATATTAAAGAATTGAAAAGTCATTGACTTAATGCTCAAGTCTCGGAATTTGACATAAGCTGAAATAAGTGTGATATATATTGTAATAAAGATGTAACCTACTAAACATCGTGTATATTTAATTTATGTTTGTATAGCAGATAAAGACTATAAGTTTTAAGTTCACTTACTAGTTATTTAATCGCAATAAATAATTCCAAATGATCTCCTATGTTAATTTTTAATATTTGTCTGTCAATTCTTTTGATTAAACATGAAAGTCCATTGAAAAACGATGCATCATAATTGTTGTTCTATCTTTGATAAATTCGGAAAGGGAGGTAATTAAAGCTTTTAAAAAAAAAAATACGAAAACAAGTTGTTATTTACATTTATATATGCCGGAAATAAAAAAAACAAACAATGTGACAAGGGAAACAGATTAACCCCAAATGTATTGAAAATATATTACAAATACTATAAAGTTTCAAAAACTTCGTAATTTCTTCAAAAAATCAAATCCTTTTGGTGTGAAATTGCCTTGGGCATTTCTGGTCCCACGCCATTCAAAGCTCCTGACAGGTAATTAATAGATTATAAAGGTGTTATTAGCTGATAATTTTACCTGTAATTATGACTAGTAATGATAAAATCAATAATCAATTGTAATGTCAACTATCTGAACTGAAACCGGATAGTGCAGATATATTACGCAAATTGACACTCATTGATAAAAACGTATGTCATTTTTTTTTGTGGTTGACATTTCTGATTGGCGGAAGATTCTGAAAGTTGACGGGAGGGACGGAAGTGACCCTCAAAATCGAGAGAATGTTCCTCCCGCCGGAAGAATCACATGTATGACTGAAGTATTGTTGATTCAGGCTAACTTGGCAGGGCGTGGCAATCGGTCGGTCGTAGTTCAATACGTCGGTTCCGGGATACTGGTATTCAGATAATACCGTCATGTGACTTCCATCACCACGTGACTAAAATCTAGGCATCTGTAGTTCAAAATGGCCTGTGGTTTTTCAACTTTGTCGGAAATGGGATAAATGCTACATATTTTTCCAGATTGGGTTTCTTCCTGCTGTCAGATGTACACCCCGGAACCACGCACCAATATTTGTTGGATGACTTTTGAGATCGTTTTCCCTGATGCATTTCTACATGCAGTGTCTACTGCTAAAAATGACTAGATTTTTTTATGAAGTCACGTGATAGGTGGTACGAATTCTTCCTCCAAGTCAGGAGAACGTCTTATCTCGGAATCGTCGTATTGGAACCTTCATTTTTAATTTAGAGTGGACAGGATAAATACTTTACATCTGAATTCACTGATCCATTTAATTAGAGTCAATTGACAATGATTATACCTTTTATATTCTATACTATGCAAACAACAATACTATGAATAGCCGATTGTTGTTATTTGTACGAGAACCTGGTGTTACATATTGCACGGTCATAGTTTGAAGTTCAAACAGGCCGGCCAGGTTACTTTATAACATCAATACCTGTACTAAGTCAGGAAAGTGAGCAGTCATATATATGTGTGTTAGGGATATCGAATTTGCCTATTTCTACGATTTTCCTATTGAATTTTTGGAACTTTTCCGACGATATGGTACTTTTTTTTATTTTATTATAGGTTGAGAAAAAGAATTATGACGATGTACCTGCAACAGGGCCTCCAAGAGAAATTTTGCAAGGAGGAACAATACTGCTTTGGGGTATGAGAACAGGCTGAAACCTCTCTCAAAACTGTGGATTTGAGTTGAAAATACCAAAAAATAATGAAAAAAATAAAATAAAACGTCAATGGCTAAGGCTGTGGGGCCCCTCAGAGATTCACGGGCCCTTTCGTGGATTTCCGGACCCCGTACCGATGTACCGGCCGAACCCTCCTCTCATATGCCCTGCTTTTAACCATCCTAGATTCTGTAAATCCAGTTCTCTATCCTTCTATGGATACAATGTTATGTGTTTTGTTAAGCATGCCAGTGGCAAGCGCTACTGCTGAGATGTCACTTAGTGTACCGAGACGTTTGAAAACTTGTGTTAGTTCGACTATGAAGAATGACAGGCTATCTTCCATAGGATTGATGCATATTCACCGAGATTTTGAAGTGGACTTGTACAAAGCAATGGAGGTGTTCGTATCTGTTAAGACACGAAGGGCAGATCGTTGACAATTTTAGGATATTTTTGTCTATCAAAGTAATTAAAATTGTACTTGATTCTATGTTATATGAAACCCTGGAATGGCCCCAGATCTCACCATTTTGCATCTCGTCGAAAGTAATTATGGCGTGCACACTATTAAGCCTCAGCTACGTCCCTGTATTGAGTAAATGAACGTGTTGTAGTAGTATACGAAATTATATACAGATATGTAGTAAATGTACTTGTTACGATTTGATTTGATTTTTGGTGTTTAACGCCACTTTCATCAATATTTCAGCTATATCATGGCGGCCAGTTTTAGTGGTGGAGGAAGTCGCAGTACCCGGAGAGAACCACCGACCATGGGAAAGCAGCTGGTAAACTTTATCACTTGCAGCTGCGAGTCGAGTGCACTTTTTTTGTAATTTACAAAGCCGGGCGCGAACCCACGCCGTATTGGTGATAGGCTTGTATGAGTTGTTAGATCCAGCGACCTAACTCCTTGAGCCACCCGGGTCCCTACTTGTTACGTATGTGGGGGGAAATTACATGGATATATGGTAAATGTACTTGACAATATAACGTATGCAATACAGGAACAAAACAAGCAATGGAAGAATTCTTTTATTGTTCTGGTTCATCTTGGGTTCATTCACTTAACTTTGTATTTTCCGACATTGGTTCATCAATTGGTCAATAATTAGTCACAAACATTTTTTTCCCTGGGAAAGATATGAATTACGTAACCCCGCCCTTTTCGGCGGAATTTATCTGACTATGATCTTTTACCTCTTCACTATATGTATTTTTAGAATTCAGGTGTTTTCTAAATGTCACTATTGTGAACGGAACAAGAGACAACTTGAGTAAAACGAAAATTGGCGAAAATTCAAATTACAGTTAAAAATTATGTTTTGGTAGCAGCCTGAGTTCTGAAAATATAAATAGTAAAGATGAAAAAAATTAGTCCTGAAAATCCCGACAGGTGACAAAGGGTACATGTTGCATTTGGTTTAATTGCAATTGGTTGGAAACAATCAACGAAATATTGTTTTGGTTCAAATTCAACTTTATTGCCAGGCATATAATATATACTAATTATTACATGTTACAAACAATTAATTACACAAACCGTATGTTCAAAAAGTAGAGTTCTCTGTCATTATACCCCCCGCAAACAAAGTTTGGAGGGGGTAAATAGGAATCAGCTTGTCTGTCTGTCTGTCTGTCTGTCCGTCCGTCTGTATGTCCACACTATCTTTTTTATCGCTTCTCCTCCTTCATGGTTTGCAGGAACTCTTTCAATCTTGGTATACTATTAGATCATAATGAGTAGATGTGCATGTGGGTAGGGTGTGCCAGTTTATTGAGGAATAATTGTACAGTAGCATGTTGGACTTAACATTTTTATGCAATATCGCAACTCCTCATACATGGTTTTTCATCCCTTCTCCTACATGGTTTGACGGATCTCTACAGACTTGGTAGACTATTAAATCATAATGAGCATTGGCTAAGCAAAGAGGGAGCGAAGGGTATTACTTTGTGGTCCAGCAGGTCACAGTTCCATCAAGTTAGCATTATGTTTATCACGACATCCGCAATTAAGACATCTATGCAGAGTAAAATACGCTTTTCATCTCGCATTCGATGACAAATAACAGATATACATATTACATTATAAGAACAGTAAAGAACTATTAAGCGCTATCAGGGGCATACTAATGTTTCTGGCAAGATACAAAAGCTACTACAAACATAGAGACAAATATAAAATATTGTCAATAGGCAACAATAAGGAACTAAAACAGTAGTAATATGAACTCCAGCAAAAATGATAATGGTGTGAGTTTGCGTTCACACTCAATGCGCATGAAATAATTTTTCAGTGTGAGTCAGAAATTTTATTGGTCGTCCGACTTAAAATCAACTGCTAAAAGACTGTCCGACTCAAGATCAAAAAGTGTCCGACTCACGATCAAATATAGACATCGGTAGTTTTCCTTAATTGCATTATCTGCAATAAAAAACACCGATAGGCTCAAAAAGATTGATTGCTAATCACTTCGTGCTCTTTCAGATGGTATCCATATTGCCAACATATATTGTTAAGGGAAGCAATCAGGGCCCCCGGAAAGCAGGAAGTGTCCTACTCACGATCAATTTACCCTACATACCCTATATACTTTTAAGATAAATGTATATACTTATTTGCTGCATTTGGGTAATACCTTTAGACAACTATATTTATATACTGTAGAAGCTGTTATGAGAAAATCTTTGACTGTTTTACTCATCTTACATATTTTATATACTATTTATAAGAAGAGATGCCCATCATTTCTGATCTTCCCCAAAAGTTTAATATATACATGTTGTATTAATAATATTAGTCCTACTCCTACTTCATTATTTTTATCTTAACTTCATTTGGAGCATACCTTTTGAAAAGCATATTTCAAAATTGTACAAGCTTCTATGACGAAAACCTTGACTGTTTTACTCATCTTATATATTTTATGTACTATTTGGAACAAAAAATGCCCAGCTTTACTGATATTTCAGGAAAACATAACTATTATATACTTGTAATACATATAATATTTGCTGCATTTGGGTAATACCTTTAGAAGACTATATTTCTAAACTGTAGAAGCTTGTATGAGAAAAATTTTGACTAATTTACTCATCTTATATATTTTATGCACTATTTGGAACAAAAAATCCTCGGCTTTCCAGATATTTTCCAAACAATTGAGTATTATATACTTGTAAGATTCATACAATCATTCTATATATCTTAGTCACAGTTATGGCATACCAATATAAAACTATATTTACAAATTATGGATGCTTCTATGAGGAAATATATATCTGTTCTACTCATCTTACATATTTTATGTACTTTTTGTAACAAGAAATGTCCAGCTTTACTGATATTTCAGGAAAATATAACTATTAAAATATATAATACTTGTCGCATTTGGATAATACCTTTAGAAAACAATATTTTTAAACTGTAGAAGCTTTTATGAGAAAAACTTTGATTATTTTACTAATATTTCATATTTTATATACTATTTATAACAAGAGATGCCCATCATTCCTAATATTTTCCACAAAAAAATTAGTTTTGAGAAAATGTAAGAGTGGCACATTATTTTTTTATATTATACCAAATGCCACATCTGGGGGATACCTTTAGATTTCAAAATTCTAGAAGCTTCTATGAGGAAAACAGTTAAACTTTAACCACCAATTCTAATGCCCAGCATGCAGGTATACAAAATAAGGATGTCCTTTTGATTTATTTTTAAGGGGAGGGGGGGAGGAGGGGTAACCACTTTTTTTTTCGCATGAGGTAAGTGGGACGTAAACTTTTTTTTTAGCTCACCTGGACAATGGGACGGGAACTGTATTTTAACCCCAAAAAGTATTTCCACCGGTCCCTAAAGACCAGGAAGGGACTAGGCAACATTTATTGTTGGGGAGGGGGGGGTATTTACTGATATTTAATTGGCTATTTGACCTTGCTTATGCTTCATCAGCAGCCACCCACCCATCTTTTCTTTAAACAAAATTACACACAAAACTTACCTTATAACATGAGTTGTTAGATATAATGCACATTTTATAGTTTTTGTTGTTTTTTGTTTTTTTTTATCAATCCAGGATGTCATAGAATTGAAAAATTATAGTATGGTTTCAAAATATATTTTGCTTTACTATTTTCCAAGTTGAATAATAAAAACATTGATGTTTTAATCATATAATTGATTCATCACGACATGTATTAATTGTATGTGAAAAGGAATTATTCAAGCTTAAAAAAAAACAAATAGAGGGAAAAATAGATTTGAAACTTCTATCAGACTTTATTTGGTGTGGCATTCAAGTAGTATTTATGCATTAAACATACCTTTTGTTTTAAATAAATTGGATACTTAATATCTCTGGCAAAGACAAAATAATTAGTTTAAATTACATGAACAAATAAAAGTTTTCCTTGATTTGTTTGTTTATCATTAATAAAGTGAAATTATTAGTCTTTAATTAAATGTTCAAAAGGAAATGAGTGATTGCAAAAACAACATATTTGGACATTTTTGATCATGCTTACATCGTTTTGGAATTGGCTAATTAAGAAACACCTGGGAGGTGTGAAATGTTTATTACATAATTGGCATTAAACAATTCCCAGAAAACACACGACGTAACGCTGACGTCGGGATTCGTCGTCTGAACGTAACATCGGGGAAAAACGTTGTCACAACGTTGTGTTTACGTAATTTCACAACGTTATATCACGACGTTTATACAACGTTACAAAATTACGTCTACACAACGTAAAACTATTACCACCATACAACGTAACATTGTATTACGTCTACACAACGTAAAAATATTACCACCATACAACGTAACATTTTATTACGTTGTAGCGACGTAATATAAACGTCCTTATTTATTTCGTTTTTGGTCGTGCGTCTAAGTCAATGTTTACATAATACTAAACTGAGACTGTGGATATGTGTAAATGGTATATTTATGTAACAGAAAAACTATCTTGAAATTACAAGGCTAATTTGTTAAGAAACCGAATCTTTGAATAATTTACACTATAAAATATCTTAAGTAACAAAAACTGTTGTAAAAAACTTATTTGTTTTAATTCTCATGCAAAGTTTGAAATTATCGCCATATAATCTCTATTCGTACACTTCGGATTTTATCGGCAAACTCTAAGTAAAAATCAGCGCGTGCGTATTGATACCACGCGCAGCATCCCGCATCTTTCAAAAATTGTTCAGATACAACAGATGAAATTCCGCTTTTAATTCTCGACTAAGACAAAGAAAATTCAAAGAAAGAAGATATCGTTAATCATCATTAGTACAGTTATCAGAAGATTACACTTAAGGTAGGTACACATTTTTTACGCAAAATCAACATCAACTGGTCAATATAGAAAAAAGGGGGCACGTACAGTAGTTCAAGTGGTTCGGTTTTTACACTGATATGACTGTAAAAAAAGAATTTCGACTATTAATTAATAGAAATGACACTGTAATACGTAAGACCGAGTTTTCACTCATTTATCACTTGAACTTTTTTTTAGATTTATTTGTCTTAGAAAAGGGGGTATGCATGATAGTTGTGCACTGATACACGTACTTTTTCAATGCCAATGGAGAATGCCACCAACATTCTTACACTACAGGGGCATATATGTACATTGTATATGTCTGTCAATCTCATTTCATTTGAATGATGGTTTCTATTGACTGTTTTCATCACATACACGTGAGAATGCATTCATGGGTCATGATCTTAATAAAGCGGTATAAATGTTTTCATCCATTTGCATGTTTTATCAGTTGCCAAATATTATCCCACCTTAGGCAAAATCCTGATATATACATATGTAACAAGTAGTCAAAGTACATGTACTTGAATAAGGTTTGGCAATCATTTAATGACTAGGAGCTTAACTGTTTAA
>MJUT01014918.1:69952-92799 GCA_002080005.1 Gigantidas platifrons | reverse complement strand
CATGTTTAATAAGAAAAAAAGCAATTTAAATCATGTACTGTAAGTGGTATTTATTTTTGTTACATTCATGATCACCTGATCTTTTCCTTTTACACTTTTAGTACAATTTACCAGCAAAAAATGTTAGGCCTTCATCTTAAAATGTATAATGTTCCCCAAAGTAGAACACTTCACTTTATTTTAATTTATGTCTTTTTTTTTTAATTATTTGTTTAATCTTGATATTTTTGTTATAATTATTCAAGCGAAAAAGTTGATAAGTTGATGATTGTCAAGTAGCATTTAAATACACTACATATACATGTACAAATGTAGCTGTGTTTGAGTTTGTTCAAAACACTTTTTACAGTGGTGGAAATTGGGGTTTGGAATTTTTTTTTCTGTAGATTGGCTACAACAAAAATCATCAAAATTTACAGGACTGAAGGACATGGGCTGTCCCATGCTAATTTCCATGAGTGTTTTTAGGAAATTTTTAAATTGTCAAAAATAGCCTAAAGCTTTTTATGGTGTAAGAAATGAATTGCTTACAATATTATTGTCTACAGTAATTAATGTTTAAGCAAATACAATATATTATATGCATTGATAATTTTCTGTAAATACTTACATATTTTTGCAAATTTCCTTACAAAGTGTGTAATAACTGCATGCTATTGGCTAGTTTCAGTATGGACAGCTTGCTTTATAAAATTTTATGAATTTATATTTGTTAGGTTACATTGTTGAGCAGGTTAGGAGGGACGAAAGTGGGGGACAGTGTCAGAAAGATGCTGAGAGTGCTTGGCACCAACAACAGGTTATAGCTTGAAAGGAAAAAGGACCAAAAAAGCATTTAACACTCTGCCCATTTGTGGCATAATCAAAAGTAAGTTTTTACAGAATAAGTGTAGTATACCTTATAATTGCAATAAATCAAGGCATTATGGAAATATGATCAGCAGTTTTTAAGGAGAGAATTCTTTAGTAGAAAAATTATTTGTGATTTATTCATTTAACTTATGTATCAGTAAAAAGTTGTTATTAAAACACCAGAAAGGTATTTAGGGGTTTAGAATTTTAATATCTTGCCTGAAAAATATAAGTATCATTGTTAGTATGAATGACAATGTGATTACTTATTGAGTAAAAATATATTTTAATCTTTGTCAGGAGCTTGTATGAAAATACATAAAATGTAAAGGTTGAGGAGCAGATTGCTGATACATTAAAGCATGCTCCAGCTCAAAAGGATGGTCCAAATTACAAGCCCGTAATATATTTTATAATAAGTCTATCTTCATTTACCTTGTATTCAGTTTAACCATTAGTTTTTGTTTAATCTTTTTCCTGCTGAATTTATTTTGCCACTCAATATTTGAGACTTTTACAGAAAATGATGCTTAAATCATGCATTATGTTATATTTAAAAAAGTCTGCAATGAAATGTTAAGAAAACCATAAAGACAATTACAATGTTGATATTTCAGTAAATTAATGTAGCCGGTAATTTTGGAAGTGATACTTTAAAGTGAAAAAAGGTATTTTAAAGATTTAATTTATTATGTTTTAGAGACCTGAAGAAAGACCCCAAGAACCTGGCCCACAGGCAGAAGATAATTAGGACCTTTAATCTTATTGTGGCAACTTCTCCTACTGAACAATGATCTTGTGATGTAAATACATGCAGTATTAGCATATGATTGTACCAGATCCATACTGTGCTGTGATTGTAGGGTATTAATTCCCTTTACTTGTACTTTTGTTATATATATAATATAGAGAGGACTTCTAAATATTATACATTGTATGTTATTCAGGATCTTCACAGGGGATATGGGCTCATATTCCCTGAGCTGCAAGAACTTTAAGTTCCCCTCCTTTGAAAACATTCAAGAGTATCGTAATTACATATGCGTGTAAATATGATTCAATCCAGCACTTGAATATTAAAGTATGTATACATTGCATGATGTTGTTGGTAAGCGTTTTTTTTATAATTATTATACACATAGGTATGTATAACCTATATTATTTTAAGTAGAAAAGGGTTAAAGTAGAGAAAAATATCCCTATAAATTATTGAATTTTCTTTATTATACCCTATTTTTCAAGATATTTGGCCCTATTAAAAGCTCTACATGTATTTTTTGGACCTAAACCCACTTGAAGGCCTGCCTTGTATGAAAATAAAACATTATTTTTTTTAATTTCACGATTTATTATTCGAAATACATGTTGGCTTACTATATAGATAAGATTAGTTATTTATATTAATTCTATTTTGAGAAAGCAACACGCAATCCGCTTCATATCCCCAGTCTATCATGGGAATATTATATGATATCCCCGTCTTGATTAACCAATCAGATTGTAGGAATACATTGGATACTTTACTTTAACAGAATATATCACCTGTCAAGCTGACCATTCATTGTAGGATTAGACTGCATATTTCACTCCAGTAAAGTATTGACTTATATTTGTTAATTATTGCTTTATATTCTCATTGTTTACTGTCACAAACATGAATTGTTTAATGACTTTATAAATAAAGTTGTATTTAATTTATCATTCTTTTAGTTCATGTCTAAGTTGTGCCATACATTGTTAAGACTCTTTTAGGCTTTCAACATATCTTCACAGTGCAATAAAGTTAACTAACTTTTAAAATGCTTATAATTGTACCTATGGCTTTTGTTGTCTAAAATTTAATTCTGAAAAGCACACTCATTGATTTGATTTGATTTTTGGTGCTTAACGCCACTTTCAACAATATTTCAGTTATATCATGGCGACCAGTTTTAGTGGTGGAGGAAGCCGGAGTACCCGGAGAAAACCACCGACCATGAGCAAGCAACTGGTAAACTTTATCACTTGCGGCTGCGAGTCGAGTGCACCCTTTTTTGTAATTTACAAAGCCGAGCGCGAACCCATGCCGTATTGGTGATAGGCTTGTATGAGTTATTAGATCCAACGACCTAACTCATTGAGCCACCTGGGCCCACACTCACTGAAATAATATTTCACAGATCAAGGTATGCAGTACTAAATAATGCAGTGATATGCTTTACATTATGTAAACTAGGATGACAATGTTTCTAGAAATGCTTAGGCATATATAATTGACATTGGCTAGATTAGTATGAGGGAAAACATGTGGTATTAAGTGGTACATTGCTTCCCTAACTGAAGGATTAAGCATCTGACAATGAGTTTCTCGCCAATAAAACAAGAGTTTAGTCGCAATATGACCATACCACAACATTATGACAACGTCGTAATATTACGTTGTGACAACGTTGTGTGGATGGTCGTATTTACGTGCTGAGGAGTCTACAAAAGTACGTTGTGACGACGTAACAATATTACGTTGTGACTACGTAAAGTATAACGTTGTGACAACGTTTTCCCGACGTCGGATTGTTTGCTGGGTTCTTCCTGTATCTTGGACACCATGTAGTTTTCACACCTTTAAACACGATGTTGATTGAGTCCACCCAGCAGGCACAACAACGTTGAATCAACGTTGAAATTTGGTTGTTACGTTGAACAACCAAAATTCAACGTTGTTTCAACGTTACAATTTCTACGTTGAATTTGCAACGTTGAATCTACGTTGATATTACGTAGTGGGAACACCGTTGAAAACAGCAACGTTGTTTCAACGTTGAACATCCAACCTTCTCAGTTCAAAGGAGATGCAATATTAAAGGGGGATGGCTTATTTGAAACTCTTGGGTTAGGCCCTTTTTCGGTAGAGAATTCTGGATTTATTTGTTTTTGGTGACTACGATTATTATTTTCATATATCAGATGGAAACTAGTTGCAATAGTACTTCTCACAGATTGAAAGATAGGCTAAAATAGTTTTTAGGAGTCAGCAAATAATGAAGTTGGTGCAAAAAGAGCAAAATGCCTATTTCACGTTAAGGCCAACCCCTTTCTAATTTTATTTTCATGCACCCCCCTTTTTTTCCTAAGACGAATCCCTTAATTTAAATCATAGCCAAATATGTCTCTGTTTCAATTTAATATAAGTCTCTTACTGGGACTTCCTTCCTACTAGAAACCACCATGTATGCGTTGAACTGTTAATCGAATCTGTAGGTAAAATTTCGTTTTATCATTTTTAAATTTTCGCGGGCTAGAAACAGGAAGTAACAAAATTCGCACATGCGCATTACCGAGCAGTTCAAATATCGAGAGCGCATATCAACACACTGACAGAGACACGAAGAAGCAGAAGATTTTTAGTATCCTGAAGGTGTTGTTTTTGGTGAAAACTGTGTTGGAGAGGTAATTTGCATATCACTAAACACCATCACCAAGATTTTCGTTTTAAACTCTGGTTAAAGAACAGTGCTCGTGTTGTTTGATTTACGTTGTTGCAACTTGCACTGTTCATGGTTAGTAAATTTTTTGTTTGACTCCCCAGTTTTTGTTACAGCGAATAATATTACTTAGAAAATGGAAACATCTTTATTCAAACATATTCATAAAGGAATGTACTAAATTTTAAGCACGGACTGTGACTTTTGTGGAATTTAATAAAAAGGGGGGGGGGCAAAACAGGCTGAACAAAAAAACTACTTTGATGTGTCATATATTATAGGTTTGTGACTTCCTACTTACTGTCTGTTAAGGTGACTCATGAATATGAAAAAACAGCAGATTATAAATGTTAAAACACTGTTTCTGCAAGTATATACTATCGATAGGGACACCATATTTTGGGGTAGTTATTCGTTGTCGTTCAACCGTGGATACATTGCTTTGTTTGCATTTACTTTTATTCTAGTTGACCAATTTTGCATTATGTTTTACCCTTGTTTGGCTGTCTTTCCCTCTGTCATGTTTTGGTTTCCCTTCAATAACTTGAGTTTGCCTTGGATTTGGTCAAATGTTGTGAAATTTGGCTGTGTTAAGAATCGCAAAAGGTCTGTCAACTTTGATTTTGACAAGAGTATATGTGTCCCATGTTTACCTTCTTTTTTTTTCGTTTTATTATATTTTTTGCTGGTAAAATACAGAATTAAAATACATGTGTAAATTTGCTGACCAGGCTGACCTGTAAGCCATAATATTGTCCTGTGAAAATGTGTCCGATTGTATCTTTTTCAAATGAAAAATCCCCAGCAGACCAAAAGAAGTCACCTCTGCGCTTTATTCCGTCCTCAGACTTTATCATAGAAAACAATTGTAACAGAGGACAATACTTCACGGCAGACACTATTTAATCATACAGACCGACTGACTCACTTACAGTATGTATGGGTCAACAACTGCCATACAAATTTGTTTTAATTAAACCGAAATTAAGGTGTTTCCTGATTTTTGAGCCACTTTTTCAACAATTGTAGAGTGTTGGAATAAGTTACAAAATGTACAACAAATACCGAAGTTGGAGAAAAAAGATGGCTTATAAGATCTATTACAAAAAGTTGACCATAATATAGGTCCTAGACACAAAATTTCATATGTGAAAAGTGCAAACTGGAAATTATACAGACTTCTAAGAAATTAACAAAATTGTTGTAGTTGTGACAAACAGTAATCTGCAGAAAGGCATTTTTTCCCCCTAGTCAAGTTTGCTAAAGGTGCAGAATAATACATACATTTTTCAATATCATTCCAAGGGAATGGGAGTTACATTGTACAATAACCATTATACAAATGTAGCTATTAGTTAAATCCTGTCCATTTTGTGTTTGCAGTCAGTACTATACCAATCCAATTTTAACGCATAATTCCATGAAATGGTTTTGATAATACATTTTGTATTTGATTTTCTTTCTTCAGATGTATGAGTAATGGACTGATGGCCGGGATGAACATGAAGGGCTAGAAGGATAAATTCCCTTTTGCAAAGTCATGCTTATTTAAACTAATCAAAGGTTAGTGATTATTATTAAGATTGTCATTTTTTTTAATGATTTTCAAGACTTTACTTAACTAATGTTATTTACAAAGTTTTATTCTTTTCATTTTGATGTTCTTCAAGTAAAATCTTTAACAAGTATATCTTATAAAAAGTTAGCATTTAATTTGATAATCTAATAATTGATTGTGTTATTGGATGCTATGCAAATATTAAGATTATTAAACATTTTTTATGAGGGGAGGGGGTATTTATAGTAGTGAATTTTAAATGGTAGCAGTGAAATTTACATGGTGCTTCATTTTGTCCTAAAAAGTAAACTGCAAATATACATGCGAAAAAATCCAAATAAACAATATACAGATTAAGGACTAAGGTAACTACAGTAGCAGCAGTCTTGTGTACCTAGTCATTTCAATTTTGTTGGCATACACATTAAAGAAATGAGAACAAGTTGGATATTATGTGAACTCAGATATGTTTCAGATATAAAGACTAGCATTTCAACTTGTGGTTATTTGAGTGCAACAGAAACCATTCACTTAAACTAAATGTGTATTAAACTTCAATAAACTCATTAACTTGTGTGTTCAGGTATATATCAGAAATAGTAATAGAAATCTGTATTTTTACTTTCAGAAGTTCTTCTGACGTGTGGATAACACAGATGAGGCAAAAATTACCGAATGTGTCACCAATTTCTTGAAGTTTGTGCCAGAAAGGATAGGCGGTGGTGGCAGAGGAGACAATTGACTATTAATACGAAACAGATCTTAAAATTCTGTCAGACATCATTTATTGATTTAATCATTATGATACATTAAATAACAGAGCATTTTATGATAAATGTATACAAATAAAGATTGATTGATTTTGATGATGCAACAGTCTTCAATACTTTAATGTTTGAGCCAATTAATTTTGTATATATCGTTGAACCCGGTCACTTTGTAGGAAACATGTGTTTAAAACAGACAACAAATATGAGTGAACTTTGTCTGAAAATCTGAAATGTCGCAATGTAAGATGTCCATAAATGGGTTTTGATTTTTGGTGTTTTAATGCCTCTTTCAACAATATTTCAGCTATATCATGGCGACCAGTTTTAGTGGTGGAGGAAGCCAGAGTACCCGGAGAGAACCACCGACCATGGACAAGCAACTGGTAAACTTTATCACTTGTGGCTGTATTTTACAAAGCCGGGCGTGAACCCACACCGTATTAGTGATAGGCTTTGTATGAGTTGTTAGATCCAACGACCAAACTCATTGAGCCACCCGGGCCTCTGTGTCCATAAATGTTTGGATCTATTGGATGTTTTGTGAACTTTTACATGCAACTAAATTGTAAGGACTAGCATCCAAATATTGAAAAAAAAATATTTGATATATTTGGTTAAAACTGCATGAAACTTTTTGAAATTTCATTATATGCCAAAGGTACGTGTCCTACAGATTTTTTGTAGAAAAAAATATATCATCACATTTATTGTTCTAATTTATAGGTAACATTTTTATGATGTAATCGGATTCATTTTCGGGGTATAAATCATTGATAAATCATATCCAAAAACCGATAACATGTATTATTTTTTCAAAATGTGGATGTATGTCCTTATAATCTAGTTGCATGCAAAATTTCATCAAAATCGGAGATCACCTATTTATGGACTTTTTATCCTAAACAGTAATCTTTATTGACCAATTTTATTCTATTCTATCTGTCATGTTAATTGCAAAATATAGTTTATGCAACATCTAATTCCAAGAATTCTAAGTTTTTTTTGTTTGTTTTCCCCCCCCTTTTTACACTATATTGTCGTACATATGATTGGAACTGTGTAGTAACAGTAACATTGGAAATTACAAATATTTCATTTAGCTCCACCTTATATACTACTACAATATATACAATAACAGTACCAGTAATTGAATAATGATGAGAAGAAGAACCTCTTCTTATTCCAAATAAAAACTACCAATACAAGCTGAATATTAAGGAACACAAAGGCAACAAAAAAATCACTATGTTCTAATATGGCTTAGAAAAAGAGACAAGATGCAAGAAGAGTGCACAATACGGAAAAGGGGAGTCATATTTATTCAACCCAAATTCAACTTGAAAACAACCATTTTTCAATGTTTAATCAAGGTTGAAAAGTAACGTTGGTTCAACGTTGAAATTTCAACGTTGTTTCAACTTCCATATCCAACTAAAAATCAACGTTGATTCAACGTAGGAATACAACGTTGTTTCAACCTTTATTCAACGTTGTGTGCCTTCTGGGCAGATGTCCATGACAATAAACTTTATTTTGTTTTTCAGCTTGACAATAAATATAAAAAAATGTTACTGCCAAAAATTGCTGAAAGAAATATTTGTGTTTTTAGTCATATTAATTAAATAGGAACAAAAACACCACAATAATGTCTTATCTTTCGCACCATTGTGTAGGATTAAGTGAACGAATAACACAGAGAATGTATTTAATTGTCAAAAGTTCGTGACACCCTTCATACAAGCTGCAAGCATTGATTTCTTCGTTAATTTTTTGCTCGATTTGCTCAAAGTCGATAAGCACTCCTGAAGTTGATAAGGTATGGTTTCCCAGCGTCTGCGCATGTCTGTGAAAATTAATCAGGGATAGATAACAACGGTTATCGGACTGGGCTATAGCGTGTTCCGCGACGGAAAACACGCTATTCCACGCTGAGGATTGAAAAAACACGTCTACCCAAATGCAGTGGGAAATGAAAAAAAACACGCTGTGCCCTCTGTAAGTACTATATAATTGTCTTCATACAGTTTGTGTTTTAATTTCATTGCTTTTCTATTTTGTTTTGTATTAGTAACAATCTGTGTATACAAAAGCACAGGCATTTGACCGATGGACCTTAATTTCCTCGTGTTTGCCACGGGGTACGTATTTTCAGGGCTAGTAACGATGTAGGGCCTCTATTTAATTGTGGGTCCTGGGTCCACACGAATACTAGAAAAATACTCAAGGTAAGAAACAAAATCACTGAAAATGGCGGCGTACTGTTAAATTTCTTATTATTGTCGATTTCCCCCATCAGCTGTTGTGCCACTGGTTTGCTCTCATATTCGTACTATTTTGCATATATACCCCCGACTATCTGTTTCAAAGCCTGACAGATTGTAAACGAACACGGAGGTCGACCACTTATTTTCTATTACGCGGCACGCGATTGGTCAAGGCAAATTTCCGGAAAAGAATTGACCAATCGCGTGCCGCGTAACAGAAAATAAGGCGATCTCCGGGTTTGTTTTTCAATTTGTTTCTTACCTTGAGTATTTTTCTAGTATTCGTGTAGACCCAGGACCCACAATTAAATAGAGACCCTACATCCCTGAAAATACGTACCCCCGTGCCAAACACGGAGAAATAAGGTCCATCGGTCAAATGCCTGTGTACAAAAGTACAAAAGGACAAACAACGATCTAGAAAACATACATATAAAACTAAAGTTCGAGAAACACTACCCCACTAAAAACCGGAGGTGAACTCAGGTGCTCTGGAAGGGTTTTCAGTTCCTTGTCCACTAGTCTAGTGACACCCGTCGTGTTAATCTAGTTACAAACCCAATGATATCATGAATGAGGACCGGGAAGTGTTTACGACAAGTGAAAAAAATCCGTGATAATTTGTGACACAGATATTCCATAACGGTCAATCAATCCATGGTGGCGACCATAAAACTTTCGAAGTGATGACTTCAACTTAATTAAGAGGAACCTTTGATTCAGTAGCTTCCTTGTTAGCAGCAATCTTCTATCAAGGAAATCCTGATAAGAACCACAAGCTCTGGAATATCTTATCAACTGAGAGATATATATACTCCATATGCAGGTAAAAATCGTGAGTGATCCTTTATCCAGTCTTCCAGTTAGCCTTCATTGTCCATTTTTTCTCTCTCCTCTTGTTTCTTTGTTTCATATAGTGTTACTTCTAAATCTCTGAACAATATGCACAGCTACCATGACATGTATTTGCCCAAACACGTGTACAATAAAAGGTTGCAATGGCCACATGAGTTCAGCTTGGTACATGTGCACACACAGTATTGGTGACACTCAGTGGGAGATGATGGTAAAATTGACTTCTTATCAGGACAATGAAATTCATTAGATGGTTCTCGCACAAATAAACATTGCACACATTTGATTGATTAATTTAACAATACACACATCTAATGATCTAAATGTTGAAAAAATTTAATTCAAATTCACAAATACACAGACCAATCTTACCTTCAAAATTGCAATGGTTCACCAGTTGCATGACGTTTACTTTTATGTGGATTTTTATATCTGCTTCAACTTCATGGCGTAATGATTAGCGTTCTTGCCTCAAGGCAGTAAATCCTGGGTTCGACCTCTGGTCGATTCAAATCAAAGACTATAAAATTGGTAATTGTTGCTTCTCCGCTAAGCACGCAGCTTTAAGGAGAGCGAGCAAAGAGTGGTTAGCTCGGAATCGAAATAATGGATCGTTTTCTAGTACAAGCAGGAATCAAATTCAACTTTTCAGAATTTATTTTCATGTTCGATCACGTTTTGGGGTTTTATTGTTCTGGACAAAAATCGAGACAAAATACGGAGATAAAATCTTATTAACTGACATTTGATTTTTTTTATGAAAGACAGCAGTATTGGGACAGTTCTCTCGCATAAGAATAATTCAACTATTTGAATACACGTATTCAAAATTTGAAAACATTTCGGGTGGGAAGCAAATGTATAATTAGTCATAATTTAATCAGAATTTTATTTAAGACGCCGATGTGTCTAGCCCGATGAATTTTTATTTACGAACAAGGAAGGAAATTCGTGATTTGAAAACAAAAACAACTTTCATTTATAATGCACAACGTAAATTTCTGCACTAAAATAATGAATACCGTGTTCCGTGACACGTTCGTTTTCGGAGGAAATCACAGTACACATTATTTAACATTGAATTCGGCAAAAAAGATAAATTTCCCGTCTTTAATTTACATTATAAAAAAAAAAAATAAAAAAAAAATATAACTTGTAACAAAGAACAAAGAACGTGAACAAAAGCATGCAATATTAATTTATTATAATACCTGGATTATTTACCCGAAAAGAAACAAAACAATTATCAGATTACCTCTACAGTTATTCATAACTTACCGAATACACAATACACAGGAAAGACAAGGTATAAACACCAGACGTTGTTTTCTTTAAATTTATTTTCGGGATTCTACTAGCACAATATCTCAAAGTATCCATCTTTAATGAAACACTTAAAGCGTCCGTTATTATCATTATATTTCCCGTCTCTAATTTACATTATATAAAACAAATTAAAAAAATATAACTTGTAACAAAGAACAAAGAACGTGAACAAAAGCATGCAAAATTTATTTATTCATAACTTACCGAATACACAACACACAGGGAAATGACAAGGCTGTTTTCTAGAAATTTATTTTCGGGATTCTTCTTTAATGAAACACTCAAAGCGTCCGTTATTATTATTTACTTTTTTTTAAAATTATTATCAATAGGTCGACACCTCAGCTAGCGGGTCATTAATGCTCGGGGAATCCGCCCAATTCTCTGGTACTGACCTGGTTTATTATATATATTAGACATCAGCCGACTTTGGCTCTCCGGTTTGTGATTCTATAATTTTTTTTTCTATCATTACAAGTTCATCTTACTGGTTCCAATCATATCAAAACGTTTGGCCAGAATCATTTTATCACCAAAAAATAAAAACGTACTCATAGTACTTTAGATACGATAACGTAACTCTCATTCCGCTTGTGCTCCATTTAGGGTTACGAATCGATCCCATTCAACGTATGGGAGCAGCGCCCGGAGTGATTCACACCGGGCGGTTTTTTGTCCTAATTCCGTTGTAAGTGGTTGGAAAAATTAACGGGGGTGAAAGATAAATATATTTAGGTAAACCTTGAGGTGTTAAAAAATCGCTGCAGCAATCCATGGTAGACTTATATCTATCTGAAAATTTGAATGCATACAATCTTCTTTCTGTCCGACATTTTGTTTACAAGTTGCTAGTTCACGCGCACTTGCCTCGTTTTTGAGATATCCTTATTTGGATCAATTTTATAGTAAAACGTAGTAACAGTTTTCCATATTTGGCATATATGGATAAGCTCCGCCCATTGCGAGAGTCTATGTAAGGTGTTATGGCGGACAAGTAACAATTTTCAAATACGAAACCGGTCTTGAAGATAGAAACAGGGATTGTAACACTTATTTCGTATAACCATTACTTAAAAATTGTTGGGAATAATAAGATATGACCAGATATGCAAAAAGAAAGTTGAAATATTCACGGAACTAAAATTTTAATTTGCTCCCATACGTTGAATGAGATCGATTCGTAACCCTAAATGGAGCACAAGCGGAATGAGGGTTACGTTATCGTATCTAATAGTACTTAAACATATTTGAGATGGTGAAGATGTATTATAATGTTACTTCCTTGATAAACATTGTCAACTTGACTATTCTCCATTTGACGAGTCAATTCTTGAAGGTACCAAAATCACTACCAAACAATCTGATTTGATTTGATTTGATTTTTGGTGTTTTAACTCCACTTTCAACAATATTTCAGCGATATCTGTCCCTGCAACCTCTTTATTAATGAGCCACATTAAGCTTTTCTTTTCAACATTGATACGTGACACTGCTTTCTAAATTTCAAAAGACAGTACATATTTATTATAAAGATAAGTTATTATACTAATAAGCAGTTAAGTTTGATGTTAAAAAAATGTCTATTGCAAAATTTTGAAAAAAAATTAATAGAGTTATCTCCCATTTATCATTCATAAACTAGATACTATACATAATCAACATTGTAAAATGTGTTAATATATAATATTTATATTTCTGTTTACTCTTTCTTCTTATGTGTACACAGCAAAAAAGAATTTATTAGATGTTAACATACAACTTTATATTTAAACTGGTTATATATTAAGAGAATTGTAATGTTTTGTTATGCTGAGCCAGTGGGTGTGATTCATGGTGTGTTATGCCGAGGCAGTCGTTGTTAATCATGGTGTGTTATACTGAGCCAGTGGGTGTGCATCATGGTGTGTTATGCTGAGCCGGGTGGTTGTGCATCATGGTGAGTTATGATGAGCAAAATGGTTGTGAATCATAGTGTGTTATGCTGTGCCAGTGGTTGTGAATCATTGTGTGTTATGCTGAACCAGTGGTTGTGAATCATGGTATATTATGCTGAACCAGTGGTTGTGAATGATGGTGAGTTATGCTGAGCCAGTGGTTGTCAATAATGGTGTGTTATTCTGAGCCAGTGGTTGTGAATCATGGTGAGGTATGCTGAGCCAGTGGTTGTGACTCATGGTGTGTTATGCTGAGCAAGTGGTTATGACTCATGGTGTGTTATGCTGAGACAGTGGTTATGACTCATGATGTGTTTTGCTGGGCCGTGATTGTGAATCATGATGTATTATGCTAACCCTAGTAGCTGGGATTCATAGTTTGTCATGCCGAACCAGTGGTTGTGAATCATGATGAGTTATGCTGAGTCAGTGGTAGTGAATCATGGTGAGCTATGCTGAGCCAGTGGTTGTGAATCATGGTGAGTTATGCTGAGCCAGTGGTTGTGAATCATGGTGTGTTATACTGAGCCTGTGGTTGTGAATCATGGTGAGGTATGCTGAGCCAGTGGTTGTGACTCATGGTGTGTTATGCTGGGCAAGTGGTTATGACTCATGGTGTGTTATGCTGAGCCAGTGGTTATGACTCACGGTGTGTTATGCTGAGCCCGTAGTTGTGACTCATGGTGAGGTATGTTGAGCCAGTGGCTATGACTCATAGTGAGGTATGCTGAGCCAGTGGTTGTGACTCATGGTGTGTTATGCTGAGCCAGTGGTTATTACTCTTGATGTGTTATCCTCAGCCAGTGGTCATGACTCATGGTGTGTTATGCTGAGCCAGTGGTGGTGAATCATAATGAGGTATGCTGAGCCAGTGATTGTGACCCGTGGTGTGTTCTGATGAGCCAGTTGTTGTGAATCGTAATGAGTTATGCTGACCCAGTGGTAGTGACTCATGGTGTGTTATGCTGAGCAAGTGGTTGTGAATCATGGTGAGTTATGCTGAGCCAGTGGTTGTGACTCATGGTGTGTTATGCTGAGCCAGTGGTTGTGAATCATGGTATATTATGATGAGCCAGTGGTTTTGAATCATGATGTGTTATGCTGAACCAGTGGTTGTGACTTATGGTGGATTATGCTGAGCCAGTGGTTGTGAATCATGGTGTGTTATGCTGATCCAGTGATGACACATACTGAGCTATGCTGGGCCAGTGGTTGTGATTCATGGTGTGTTATGCTGAGCAAGTGGTTGTGAATCATGGTATATTATGATGAGCCAGTGGTTTTGAATCATGATGTGTTATGCTGAACCAGTGGTTGTGACTTATGGTGGATTATGCTGAGCCAGTGGTTGTGAATCATGGTGTGTTATGCTGATCCAGTGGTGACACATACTGAGCTATGCTGGGCCATTGGTTGTGATTCATGGTGTGTTATGCTGAGCAAGTGGTTGTGACTCATGGTGTGTTATGCTGAGCCAGTCATTGTGACTCATGGTGTGTTATGCTCAGCCAGTGGTTGTGATTCATGGTGTGTTAGGCTGAGCCAGTAGTGATGGTTCATGGTGTGTCACGCTGATCCCGTTTTTGTCAATCATGGTGTGCTATGCTGAGTCAGTGGTTGTGAATCATCTGTTATGCTGAGCCAGTGGTTATGACGCATGGTGTGTTATGCTGAGCCAGTGGTTGTGACTCATGGTGAGGTATGCCGAGCCAGTGGTTATGACTCATGATGTGTTATGCTGAGCCACTGGTCATGACTCATGGTGTGTTATGCTGAGCCAGTAAATGTGACTCATTGTGTGTTATGCTGAGCCAGTAGTTGTGACTCTTGGTGAGGTATGCTGAGCCAGTGGGTGTGACTCATGGTGAATTATGCTGAGCCAGTGGTTGTGACCCATAATGTTCTATGCTGAGCCAGTGGTTGTGACTCATGGTGTGTTATACTGAGCCAATGGGTGTGACTCATGGTGTGTTATGATGAGTCAGTGGTTGTGACTCATGGTGTGTTATACTGAGCCAATGGGTGTGACTCATGGTGTGTTATGATGAGCCAGTAGTTGTGAATCATGGTGTGTTATACTGAGCCAGTGGTTTTGAATCATGGTGTGTTATGCTGGGCGAGTGATTGTGAATCATGGTGTAGTATGCTGAGCCAGTGATTGTGATTCATGGTGTGTTATGATGAGCCAGTGGTTGTGAATAATGGTGTGCTATGCTGGGACAGTGATTGTGAATCATGGTGTGTTATGCTGAGCCAGTGGTTGTGACTGATAATGAATTATGCTTAGCCTGTGGTTGTGACTCATGGTGAGTTATGCTGAGCCATTAGTTGTGAATAATGGTGAGCTATACTGAGCCAGTGGTTGTGAAACATTGTTTGCTATGCTGAGCCAGTGGTTGTGAATCATGGTGTGCTATGCTGAGGTAGTGATTGTGAATCACGCGTGTTATACTGATCTAGTGGTTTTTAATCATTCTGTGTTATGCTGATCCAGTGGTTGTTAATCATTGTGCGTTATGCTGAAGCAGTGGTTGTGACTCATGGTATGTTATTCTGAGCCAGTGGTTGTGAATCATGGTATGTTATTCTGAGCCAGTGGTTGTGAATCATGGTGTGTTATTCTGATCTAGTGGTTGTGAATCATGGTGTGATTTGCTGGGCCAGTGATTGTGAATCATGATGTGTTATGCTAGCAAAGTGGTTGTGAATCATGATGTGTTATGCTGACCCTAGTGGTTGGGAATCATGGTTTGTTATGCCGAAGCAGTGCTTGTGAATCATAGTGAGTTATGCTGAGCCAATGGTAGTGAATCATGGTAAGTTATGCCGAGCCAGTGGTTGTGAATCATGGTGAGTTATGCTGAGACAGTGGTTGTGAATCAAGTGTGTTATACTGAGCCAGTGGTTGTGGACCATGTTGTGTTATGCTGAGGCAGTGGTTGTTAATCATGATATGTTATGCCGAGCCAATGGTTGTGAATCATGGTGAGTTATGCTGAGCCAGTGGTAGTGAATCATGGTGAGCTATGCTGCGACAGTGGTTGTGAATCATGGTGAGTTATGGTGAGCCAGTGGTTGTGAATCATGGTGAGTTATGCTGAGCCAGTGGTAGTGAATCATGGTGTGTTATACTGAGCTAGTGGTTGTGAATCATTGTGTGTTATGCTGAGCCAGTGGTTGTGAATCATGGTGAATTATGATCAGCCAGTGGTTGTGACTCATGGTGTTATACTGAGCCAGTGGTTGTGAATCATGGTGTGTTAAACTGAGCCAGTGGTTGTGACTCATGGTTTCTTATGCTGAGCCAGTAGTTATGAATTATGGTGTGTTATGATGAGCCAATGGTGACCCATGGTGAGTTATGCTGAGCCAGTGGTTGTGATTCATGGTGTCTTATGCTGAGCCAGTGGTTGTGATTCATGGTGTGTTATGCTGGGCCTGTGATTGTGACTCATGATGTGTTATGCTGATCCAGTGTTTGTGACTCATGGTGTGTTATGCTGAGCCAGTCGTTGTGAATCATGGTGTACTATACTGAGCCAGTGGTTGTCACTCATGGTGTCTTAATCTGAGCCAGTGGTTATGAATCATGGTGTGTTATGATGAGCCAGTGGTGATCCATGGTGAGTTATGCTGAGCAAGTTGCTGTGAATCATAGTGAGTTATGCTGAGCCAGTGGTTGTGACTCATGGTATGTTATACTGAGCCAGTGGTTGTGAATCATAGTGAATTATGCCGAGACAGTGGTTGTGACTCATGGCGTGTTATACTGAGCCAGTGGTAGTGATTCATGGTGTATTATGCTGATCCAGTTGCTATGACTCATGGTGTGTTATACTGAGCCAGTGGTTGTGAATCATGGTGTGTTACACTGGGCCAGTGGTTGTGACTCATGGTGTCTTATGCTGAGCCAGTGGTTATGAATCATGGTGTGTTAGGATGAGCCAGTGGTGACCCATGGTGAGTTATGCTGAGCCAGTGGTTGTGATTCATGGTGTGTTATGCTGAGCCAGTGGTTGTGACTCATGGTGTGTTATGCTGAGCCAGTTGTTGTGAATGATGGTGTACTATACTGAGCCAGGGGTTATGACTCATGGTGTGTAACGCTGATCCAGTTTTTGTCAATCATGGTGTGCTATGCTGAGTCAGTGGTTGTGATTCATGTGTTATGCTGAGCCAGTGGTTGTGACTCATGGTGTGTTATGCTGAACCAGTGGTTGTGACTCATGGTGAGGTATGCTGAGGCAGTGGTTATGACTCATGGTGTGTTATGCTGAGCCAATGGTTATGACTCATGGTGTGTTATGCTGAGCCAGTGAATGTGACTCATGGTGTGTTATGCTGAGCCAGTGGTTGTGAATGATGGTTTATTATGCTGAGCGAGTGGTTGTGACTCATGATTTATTATACTAAGGCAGGGTTGTGAATCATTGTGTAATATTCTCGGCCAGTGGTTGTGAATCATGGTTTATTATGCTGAGCCTGTGGTTGTGAATCATGGTGTGTTATGCAGAATCAATGGATGTGAATCATGGTTTGCTATGGTGAGCCAGTGGTTGGGAATCATGGTGTGTTATGCCAAATCAGTGGTTGTGAATCATGGCTTGCAATGCTGAGTCTGTGGTTATGAATCATGGTTTATTATGATGAGCCAGTGGTTGTGAATCATGGTTTATTATGCTGAGCCTGTGGTTGTTAATCATGGTGTATTATTCTGAGCCAGTGGTTGTGACTCATGGTGTGTTATTCTGAGCCAGTGGTTGGGAATCATGGTGATTTATGCTGAGCAAGTGGTTTTGACTCATGGTGTGTTATGCTGAGCCAGTGGTTGTGATTCATGGTGTCTTATGCTGAGCCAGTGGTTGTGATTCATGGTGTGTTATGCTGGGCCTGTGATTGTGACTCATGATGTGTTATGCTGAGCCAGTGTTTGTGACTCATGGTGTGTTATGCTGAGCCAGTCGTTGTGAATCATGGTGTACTATACTGAGCCAGTGGTTATGACTCATGTTGTATTACGCTGATCCTGTTTTTGTCAATTATGGTGTGCTATGCTGAGTCAGTGGTTGTGATTCATGTGTTATGCTGAACCAGTGGTTGTGACTCACGGTGTGTTATGCTTAGCCAGTGGTTGTGACTCATGATGAGGTATGATGAGCCAGTGGTTATGACTCATAGTGTGTTATGCTGAGCCAGTGGTTATGACTCATGGGGTGCAATGCTGAGCCAGTGGTTGTGAATCATGGTTTATTATGCTGAGCCAGTGGTTGTGACTCATGATTTATTATCTTAAGGCAGGGGTTGTGAATCATGGTGTATTATTCTGAGCCAGTGGTTGTGAATCATGGTTTATTATGCTGAGCCTGTGGTTGTGAATCATGGGGTGTTATGCAGAATCAATGGATGTGAATCATGGTTTGCTATGGTGAGCTAGTGGTTGGGAATCATGGTGTGTTATGCCAAATCAGTGGTTGTGAATCATGGTTTGCTATGCTGAGCCAGTGGTTGTGAATCATGGTTTATTATGCTGAGCCTGTGGTTTTGAATCATATTGTATTATTCTGAGCCAGTGGCTGTGAATCATGTTTTATTATGCTGAGCCTGTGGTTGTGAATCATGGTGTATTATTCTAAGCCTGTGGTTGTGACTCATGTGTGTTATACTGAGCCAGTGGTTGAGAATCATGGTGAATTATGCTGTGCCAGTGGTTGTGAATCATGGTGAGGTATGCTGAGCCAGTGGTTGTGACCCATGGTGTGTTCTGATGAGACAGTTTCTGTGAATCATAGTGAGTTATGCTGAGCCAGTGCTTGTGACTTATGGTTTGTTATTCTGAGCCAGTGGTTGTGACTCATGGTGTGTTATACTGGCCCAGTGGTTGTGAATCATAGTGAATTATACTGAGGCAGTGGTTGTGACTCATTGTGTGTTATGCTGTGCCAGTGGTAGTGAATCATGGTGTATTATGCTGAGCCAGTTGCTATGACTCATGGTGCGTTATACTGAGCCAGTGTTTGTGAATCATGGTGTGTTAAACTGAGCCAGTGGTTGTGCATCATGGTGTCTTAATCTGAGCCAGTGGTTATGAATCATGGTGTGTTATGATGAGCCAGTGGTGACCCATGGTGAGTTATGCTGAGAAAGTTGCTGTGAATCATAGTGAGTTATGCTGAGCCAGTGGTTGTGACTCATGGTATGTTATACTGAGCCAGTGGTTGTGAATCATAGTGAATTATGCCGAGCCAGTGGTTGTGACTCATGGTGTGTTATACTGAGCCAGTGGTAGTGATTCATTGTGTATTATGCTGATCCAGTTGCTATGACTCATGGTGTGTTATTCTGAGCCAGTGGTTGTAAATCATGGTGTGTTAAACTGGGCCAGTGGTTGTGACTCATGGTGTCTTATGCTGAGCCAGTGGTTATGAATCATGGTGTGTTAGGATGAGCCAGTGGTGACCCATGGTGAGTTATGCTGAGCCAGTGGTTGTGATTCATGGTGTGTTATGCTGAGCCAGTCGTTGTGAATGATGGTGTACTATACTGACCCAGGGGTTATGACTCATGGTGCGTTACGCTGATCCAGTTTTTGTCAATCATGGTGTGCTATGCTGAGACAGTGGTTGTGATTCATGTTTTATGCTGAGCCAGTGGTTGTGACTCATGGTGTGTTATGCTGAGCCAGTGGTTGTGACTCATGGTGAGGTATACTGAGCCAGTGGTTATGACTCATGGTGTGTTATGCTGAGCCAGTGGTTATGACTCATGGTGTGTTATGCTGAGCCAGTGAATGTGACTCATGGTGTGTTATGCTGAGCCAGTGGTTGTGAATGATGGTTTATTATGCTGAGCCTGTGGTTGTGAATCATGGTGTGTTATGCAGAATCAATGGATGTGAATCATGGTTTGCTATGGTGAGCCAGTGGTTGGGAATCATGGTGTGTTATGCCAAATCAGTGGTTGTGAATCATGGCTTGCTATGCTGAGTCTGTGGTTATTAATCATGGATTATTATGATGAGCCAGTGGTTGTGAATCATGGTTTATTATGCTGAGCCTGTGGTTTTAAATCATGGTGTATTATTCTGAGCCAGTGGTTGTGAATCATGGTTTATTATGCTGAGCCTGTGGTTGTTAATCATGGTGTATTATTCTGAGCCAGTGGTTGTGATTCATGGTGTGTTATACTGAGCCAGTGGTTGGGAATCATGGTGAGTTATGCTGAGGCAGTGGTTGTGACTCATTGTGTGTTATGCTGAGCCAGTGGTAGTGAATCATGGTGTATTATGCTGAGCCAGTTGCTATGACTCATGGTGCGTTATACTGAGCCAGTGGTTGTGAATCATGGTGTGTTAAACTGAGCCAGTGGTTGTGACTCATGGTGTCTTAATCTGAGCCAGTGGTTATGAATCATGGTGTGCTATGATGAGCCAGTGGTGACCCATGGTGAGTTATGCTGAGCAAGTTGCTGTGCATCATAGTGAGTTATGCTGAGCCAGTGGTTGTGACTGATGGTATGTTATACTGAGCCAGTGGTTGTGAATCATAGTGAATTATGCCGAGACAGTGGTTGTGACTCATGGTGTGTTATACTGAGCCAGTGGTAGTGATTCATGGTGTATTATGCTGATCCAGTTGCTATGACTCATGGTGTGTTATACTGAGCCAGTGGTTGTGAATCATGGTGTGTTAAACTGGGCCAGTGGTTGTGAATCATGGTGTCTTATGCTGAGCCAGTGGTTATGAATCATGGTGTGTTAGGATGAGCCAGTGGTGACCCATGGTGAGTTATGCTGAGCCAGTTGTTGTGAATGATGGTGTACTATACTGAGCCAGGGGTTATGACTCATGGTGTGTTACGCTGATCTAGCTTTTGTCAATCATGGTGTGCTATGCTGAGTCAGTGGTTTGTGATTCATGTGTTATGCTGAGCCAGTGGTTGTGACTCATGGTGTGTTATGATGAGCCAGTGGTTGTGACTCATGGTGAGGTATGCTGAGCCAGTGGTTATGACTCATGGTGTGTTATGCTGAGCCAATGGTTATGACTCATGGTGTGTTATGCTGAGCCAGTGAATGTGAATGATGGTTTATTATGCTGAGCGAGTGGTTGTGACTCATGATTTATTA
This sequence comes from Gigantidas platifrons, assembly GCA_002080005.1. Classification (NCBI taxonomy): domain Eukaryota; kingdom Metazoa; phylum Mollusca; class Bivalvia; order Mytilida; family Modiolidae; genus Gigantidas; species Gigantidas platifrons. The sequence continues at coordinate 71,654 of MJUT01014918.1, read as the reverse complement.
TACTAAGGCAGGGTTGTGAATCATTGTGTAATATTCTCGGCCAGTGGTTGTGAATCATGGTTTATTATGCTGAGCCTGTGGTTGTGAATCATGGTGTGTTATGCAGAATCAATTGATGTGAATCATGGTTTGCTATGGTGAGCCAGTGGTTGGGAATCATGGTGTGTTATGCCAAATAAGTGGTTGTGAATCATGGCTTGCTATGCTGAGTCTGTGGTTATGAATCATGGTTTATTATGATGAGCCAGTGGTTGTGAATCATGGTTTATTATGCTGAGCCTGTGGTTTTAAATCATGGTGTATTATTCTGAGCCAGTGGTTGTAAATCATGGTTTATTATGCTGAGCCTGTGGTTGTTAATCATGGTGTATTATTCTGAGCCAGTGGTTGTGACTCATGGTGTGTTATACTGAGCCAGTGGCTGGGAATCATGGTGATTTATGCTGAGCCAGTGGTTGTGACTCATGGTGTGTTATGCTGAGCCAGTGGTTGTGACTCATGGTGAGGTATGCTGAGTCATTGGTTATGACTCATGGTGTGTTATGCTGAGCCAATGGTTATGACTCATGGTGTGTTATGATGAGCCAGTGAATGTGAATGATGGTTTATTATGCTGAGCGAGTGGTTGTGACTCATGATTTATTATACTAAGGCAGGGTTGTGAATCATTGTGTAATATTCTCGGCCAGTGGTTGTGAATCATGGTTTATTATGCTGAGCCTGTGGTTGTGAATCATGGTGTGTTATGCAGAATCAATGGATGTGAATCATGGTTTGCTATGGTGAGCCAGTGGTTGGGAATCATGGTGTGTTATGCCAAATCAGTGGTTGTGAATCATGGCTTGCTATGCTGAGTCTGTGGTTATGAATCCTGGTTTATTATGATGAGCCAGTGATTGTGAATCATGGTTTATTATGCTGAGCCTGTGGTTGTTAATCATGGTGTATTATTCTGAGCCAGTGGTTGTGACTCATGGTGTGTTATACTGAGCCAGTGGTTGGGAATCATGGTGATTTATGCTGAGCCAGTGGTTGTGACTCATGGTGTGTTATGCTGAGCCAGTAGTTGTGAATCATGGTGTGTTATGCTGAGCCAGTGGTTGTGAATCATTTTGAGGTATGCTGAGCCTGTGGTTGTGACCCATGGTGTGTTCTGATGAGCCAGTTGTTGTGAATCATAGTGAGTTATGCTGAGCCAGTGCTTGTGATTCATGGTTTGTTATGCTGAGCCAGTGGTTGTGATTCATGGTGTGTTATACTGAACCAGTGGTTGTGAATCATGGTGAACTATGCTGAGCCAGTGGTTGTGACTCATGGTGTGTTATACTGAGCCAGTGGTAGTGAATCATGGCGTATTATGCTGAGCCAGTGGTTGTGACCCATGATGAGTTATGTTGAGCCAGTGGTTGTGATTCATGGTGTGTTATGCTGAGCCAGTGGTTGTGAATCATTGTGTGCTATGACAAGCCCTGTGGTTGTGAATCATGATGTGCTATGCTGAGCAAAGTTGTTGTGAATCATTATGTGTTATGCTGACCCCAGTGGTTGTGAATCATGATAGATTATGCCGAACCAGTGGTTGTGAATCATGGTTTGTTATGCTGAGCCAGTGGTTGTGAATCATGGTGTGTTATGCTGAGCCAGTGGTTGTGAATCATGTTGAATTATGCTGAGCCAGTGGTTGTGACTCATGGTGTGTTAT